>OZ005651.1:179262003-179862003 GCA_963930645.1 Salticus scenicus
AATAATCTGGTGTCACTCACACGACTTTTTCTTACCCTGAAATTTAATGCTATAAATACAGGTTGGAGAGTAAGAGGTAAGATAACGATGTTATGTAAACCTATGTTAAACAATTCAAATTAGGCTTCGGGAGAGTTTTATATGATAATTAATTCTGTGTGAGGTGGGGCTACTGCCCCCCTCAACCCCCCGTTTCATTAATGCACCTAGATTTATATAAAATTTAATTCGGTTATTAAAAAATAATTCTGTTTTTAAAAAATAATTTATTAAAATTATTATTTTAAAAAATTATCTTTTATGATGATGCAGACGATTTCCATATCCGAGAAGTAGTATAACACTAAATATCCAAAAAAAGTTTATTCTGAATATTAAAAGTTTTATTCTGAATATTAAAAGAAAAAAATAATACTTTTTTTTTCTGTTTTTTTTTTTTTTTTTTTTCGTTAAAAGTGAAAAAAATCGATAACTTTGTTTTAAATTATCGCAGATCGATGGTTCAACTATTCGTTTTAAAGGTATTGGCGAGCTCTTTTGAAAGATACCCATCATGAAAATTTACTCACCTCGAAAGGGGACCCCCTCCATGGGGGGGAGGCAACGCTCCTGCATACACAATTTTTTTTTTCCCAGTTGACTATCTCTATTACAAAATATATATATATTTGTTTCATTTGGTTTAGTGCAGTCTATAGACGTTAAACTCTACTTACCTGCAATTTCCCCCATAGACGTAATGTATTAGAATTCTCTTGATTGTCCCTGTACACGAACCATTTGCTTGATCTTAACAAAAAGCTTACTGTAGCATCTATATATGATACACATTTAGAATACCAAGTTTGGAATGCCTGCTACTATTTGTTCTTGAGGTATGCTGATAACAGACAGACACACACACAGACACACAGACATACACACAGACCATTTGCTAAAAACATGATTTTCGTATTCAGTGGACCTCAAAACGTGTACATATAACAAAATCTCGCGTTCGAAAATTTGACCCAAAAACAATACTTTCTCTATCTTATGGGTAAGAGAAAGTAAAAATGAATCTTGTGTATTAGAATGTTATCGTGCATATTTCTAATAATCTCAAAAACTATAAATGTTGTAAATTATTTATATTTCATTATAATATTCAGTATTCTATATTATTTTTTACTTTTAATTTGTTATATTTTAATTTTGAGTTCTGTATTATATTTTATGTTGTTCGGTTTGCACCTTATGAAATAAGTGCATTTGTGTATTTAAATATATATATTTAATATAAAAAAAGTAATGAATTTTTAAAAGTAATTGTAACATTTGTTTAATTTAGACATTTCATGATTTAAATGCCTTAAAAAAATTTGCAGATTATTTTTGATGTGTTACTGCATTTTATGGTTTGAAGTCATTGAATATTTTATGAACAATATTGTATATTAATGTGAACAAAAAATCTGAAGCAATTGAGATCAATAGATTTATTTTCACCTTTCTTAAAAAAAAAAAAAAAAAAGTATTTTCTTCCAATAGTGCAGGTATATACATTTGTGCCTGGTTAAAATTTAAATACATTGGTTATACTGAATATTATTTACTATTTAAAGAATAATTTATTTTGAATTCGTAAATGTTAACTTCACAAACTATTCCTGCAGAAAGATTTTGGTGTTGATGAAGCTTGTCGCAGAAAGCATAATAAATTTCTGCCACAGGGTATATATATATATATATATATATATATTTAATTAAAAATCTATCAATGTGTTAAACACAACACAAAAGTTAACTTTTAATTTTATATCATTGTTCCTCTAACATATAATTTTTCTAAAGTTATATCAGGATACATTTTAATCGAATAACATAAAAAAGGAAGAAAGATAGATAGAAATACTTTTTGGTTTCGTAAATAGAACTAATAATGAATGTACACTCATATTTGTAGCATTCGAATACCATACTCCAATTGATTTCAATCAACTTACCTCCAAATTTAACCCCCTCTTTTTATGATTTTAATATGTATTACTCGCACTAAATTTAAGCAGTCTAATTTCTTTCTTATGACTTTCTGACTGATTTTAAAAAATGAGGGATTTTTTGTACTATTAAAAATTTATATATATTACTATTATTATTTTACATTAGTTTTCATTTTTCTTTCTTTTTTCTTTTATCATTATCTGATAGCTTGCCACATATTTAATTACAAAAATATTGCTAACCCCAATTTTTAAAAGAAAGAAAAAAAAAAAAAAAAAAGCATATGTATTTTTTCAATTTCATGTTTATAATTAACAACCGTCAGAGTAGATGGCGACACCAAACATACATTTATTTTCTGATTCTTATATTTATGTGATTTATGATATCTCTGTGATTTAGATACTCTGAAATTAGTATAAATCCGACCTTTTTTCTGATAAAATCAGTGGTGGCGTCAGAAATTCCCCGACAGGGGGGCACCGGTTCCCCGACAGGGGGGCACTATATGTAGAAACATTTTTACAGGCATATTTAACACCATGCACTTTCCTGTCAATGTCTATCCGCTATGTCAAATATAAAATGCTATTTTTTTTTTTAAGTGCTTCCGTATTATTTTGAACACCGACTTAAGGCTGGTTTCCACTAGGGTTGAAGCTTCGGGGTTCAAAAAACCATTAATCATGCTTCCGACACAAAGAGCCAAATGTCTTGTCATCATTTGTAACCTTTTTTTTTATCAGAATGCGCAGTTACTTCAAAGGAAAGCATGCAAATTTGACAAAGATATCTACCTCTGGCCCCTCAATTATCTCAGCAGGGGGTTAGGGCCAGGGACTTCTCCCTGACAACCAACCATGTCGAACCACGTCCAACCGCTTGGCCACATAAAAGGATTCTGAATAGCCCCGCTCGAACTAACCTCGAACCAACCGTAGTGGATACTGCATTTAAGATAAGAAAGAGGAGGAGGGGGTTATGATAAGCTTGAAGCCTTTGTGTGTTTGAGGCACTGTAACGTCCAAACGAATAGACCAACTTTAATGCAATTTTCCCCTTATTAAAAAAAAAAAAAAAAAAAAAAAAAAAAAAGAAGAAGAAGAAGAAGAAGGAAAAAAAAAAAAAAAAAGAAAAAGGGCTGATTTAATCGGGATGGTTCTTAGTAAAATTCTGTTTGATAGATTTTTTTTTAATTAATTAAAATGTAATTTTTCAGGTCACTTTGCATTAAGATTTTAAATTTTGCGTGCTAGCAGTATTCCTTTTTTCATATTATTCGGTTAAGACATGCGAGCTTGTAATCTTCCATATTTAAATCCTGTTAGATTATAAATCATGTAATTTTTTTCATTGGATCTGAAAAACAAGTATTTTAAAAATCTTGAATTGCAAACCGATTTTGGCAAGAGTTCAAAATTGGTTAAAAATAATATGAGTTCACAGTCAAACTTTTTTCAATTCATTTCAAAATTACTGAGTTTTAAGATATTTTAAAATAATTTAAAATGTTATATATTTTTTTCTTTTCATGCCACTTTGCATTGACATTTTAAATTAATTTTACAAGCTGCCAATCTTTTAACTTCCAATTCATGTTAGATGATAAATCCTGTTATATTAATATCATTATTATTATCATATTATAGAAATGTATTGTTTTTAACAAAAAAGAAATTTTTAATTGGTTTTGTCAAAAAATTAAAAGTAATAATTATAATTTCACAGTAAAAAACTCCTAAATTCAGTTGAAAATTGGAGATTTTAAAGAAAAATTATATTTTATTAAATTCATCACCAGTGCCACATTCACATTTCATAATTTATAAGCTAGTGTTCTTCCAGCTGAAAATTAGAGATTTTGTTGAAAAATTAGAGTATTAAATTCAAGGAAAGTTGTTTTTATAAAGTTAGCTTTACACTTAATCGCCGTGTCATCTCGTCGGTGTATCGAGCGATTCCCTACCCTCCTAAAACAATATATATGTAATATGTATATTAAAAAAAAAAAAAAAAAAAGTAAATCATGCATATTAGAGCATGAGCATAGTTGTAAAAAAATAGAGTCAAAGACATCCAAAAAATGTCAGATAAAACTTCCTTCTTAACATGGTATACATTTCATTTGAAACTGAGAGTATAAATATTACATTTCTTTTAAATGTTCAAATTTTACTTACAATATTCTGATTTAAATATGCATTTAATGTATAATTTTCTCATAATCATAAAACATCATTATTAAAATTACGTTATTTAATCTTCATAATGTTAAATACTTCATGAACAAATGCAGTAGACTTCCTGAAATCCGCATGTTGTAACCAATGTAACTATCAAACCGACAGTAAAATTTTTAATATGAAAAGTTCAAAATAGCACTAATATTAACAAGGATTCATCAGAAATTGAATCTCACGAAACACAGAAAGGCAATTTTATGCATATTACTTTCTGTTGATGATAAATTTTGAATGCATTAATGCTATGAACAAGAAATAATTATTGTTCATAAATAACAATAAATAAATAAAATGTAAAACGATTTTTGCCTATATTTAAAAAAAAATAATAAAAGGTAATATACTTGTAATAGAAGCTTATATTGTATCACATGTTGTGTAAAATTTTGTATCTTACTTTATTAGAAAAAATTTTAATTTCTTAATTCAAAAAAAAATTTAAAAACATCTTTATTCATATTTTTTACTGAGTTGCTTATTCTCAATTTCATTTTTTCTTTAATTTTTTAATTATATTAATTATTTTCAAAGCATACTTATTTGTATTTTTCCTCATTTTTTATGCATTACAGTATCAAAGTCTCGTTTCATAAATATTAATTTTCACAAAATTCCAAAATACACATAATTTTTGTTCCAATTTGTGTGGATTTCTGGGAATCTCCCGCATACACATTAAATTTAAAATTAATAAAATAAAATTAATAAAATAATAAAATTATTAATGTAACTGAATTCGGCTTTTGGGATAGGTTTTATCAAATATTGTTACTATATTTTCTAAATCTAATTTCTTTGATCTTGCACTGTGAATCCCTAAAATCATCAAATTTTGCAACCTGCTTTTTGATCTTCCACGGAGGGAATAATATTTTTTTATGTAAAAAAAAAAAAAAAATTCTGAATGAAAAATTGCAATATACTTTTGAAGATATAGTGAAACCTCTCAAGTTGGACACCCCTTTAAGTTGGACACTTTTTCTCGGAACGGAATGTATCCATAGGATTAACATTATGTCCAACCTCTATAAGTTGGACACCCCTCTAACTTGGAAGTTGGACAGTCAAATACTGTCCTAAGTTGGACACTTTTACCCAATGAGACAGGAAAAAAAAAAAAAAAAGATATAAAACTTCCGTTTTCTCACTTTTTTCTAGAAACTGTACTTATCCTTTGTATAAATAGCTGAAAATATCTAAAAAACAATGTTTCTTGTCACAATATATTCATCCCTGTCTCATCTTGTAAAAAAATATTTATTTTCTTCAATTGAAAAGTTCACTACTGAATTTTGGCGCATAATGAAAGAGTCTTTCTTTTTATTGATTTGAATGAATTGTTTTTGTCCTTTTCTCCAGGAAATATCCAATAGAGATCCTACAGGCATGTTTTGACTTAGACTGTTTTAAAATGAGCATTACTCAATACATTTCGGTTGTTAGGGTTCCTCTTCATTTGTCCCTTTTATTTTTCCTACCAAGTTTTACTTGAGTGTATAATTGCACTAAACTTAATATGTGAGAGATCTATCTATAGTGAAAAAAGATGCTGATTCAATATGGTTGCATATCAATCGACAGGTGTCGCTGCTATGCTGCAGTTTTCCCCGTTCACGGAAAAATTAAATCTCATTTTTTAGAACGAATAAATTCACCAAACTTCATAAGTGAGATGGCTATTATGAAAATTAATTTTATCTTAATTTGAGAATATATCAGTATCAGTAGACAAAGTGGTGCTACTTTTAATCACATTCTCCGATTTTCCATATGACTACCAGAGCGTCTATTGAATAAAATTGCACCAAAACGTATATGCAAAATCTTTATTGTGAGAAGTTTTATTGATTAAATTTTCATTCATATTAACTGGTGGGTGGCGCTAATATATAAAAAAATTGTAGAAGAAAGTGTTATTGTGGCCACAATATACCAGTTTAAATTTAGATTTTAAATTCGCAAATTAATAATTTTTTGTATATAAGTTATGAATACTTAATTATGTTATATTTAGATATGATTAAAAATTAAAAGGCATGCATAGATACAGTTTAATTAAATCGAAAAATGTAAGCACCCCTATAAGTTGGACACTTTTTCCTGGAACCGCAGGTGTCCAACTTAGAGAGGTTTTACTGTAATAATAAAATATAAACATTCATGAGCGGCTGAATTGATAAAATAGAGCAAGAATTTTCTTTACTGTTTCCGAAATTTTTTATTTTTATACAAACAATCATTAAAAATCGGTAAAAGTTGTATTGTTCCCCGATTGCCTTTTTTTCTTTGTTCCCTTTTGTTCCCTGACTCTCTAGCAAAAAGAAATTAAAAGTAAATTTTAAAAAGAGAAATAAATACATTTTTAATTTGTTAGTGATGCAGAGTGTCACGACGTAAAATAAATATAACAATTTTAATTACATATAATTATTAAAACGATTACACGGAAATATTTTAATGCTTTGAATTTGACAGATATCAAACAAATTATAATTATAAAATTTCACAAATAGTTAAAAGAATTTTCTCTTTAGAAATAGAATGCAAAAAACAAATCTTATTAAAAAGGTCTCAATTATTTTACTTATTTCATTTCTCATTGTTAAAGCTGTCTTTAAGTTCTAAAGCAAAAGCGACACATTTTCATCTTATTTTTTAGATATTTTCTTTGGATGTATGATTCTCCCTACACCTACAGCCGACATGAACACACAATATTTGAAAACAGTATCCTGAATAAGAATTAGTAGAATTAAAGGAAATGTGACTTGAATCAATATGAAAATTATATTTTCGTGATCTATGTTAATGAAATTTCTTTCTTTTTTGTTCTTATTAAGGGGGAAAAAATTAAGATTGTTTTTTCCGATGTACTTTTAAAAGAGATATCTTATTCTTAAAAATTTCCAAGGAAGAAAAAAAAAAAAAAAAAAAAAAAGCGTGTGTGTGTGGTCTAGTTAGAATCCTTTTAATTGCTGTTCACAGATGAAAAGGGAAATGGAAACAAACATAGCCTACATGCTTTTTGTCCATTTCAAAGAGAGCTGGATAATAGGCAATAAAAAAGCGACTTTTTCACACAAGCGCATCCCAAGTGTGATTTTAGAAGATAAGGAATAGATAAGGAATGGGTCAATCCTTGTAATAATACTCTCTGCTTTAACTTTCCTATTGTCGTTCCCACCAACTGACATAGAAGAGGAATACATAGTATATCAATGCTAGCAAAGCCATCGCAGTTGCATGCCATTAGTTTTTCTGAAAAAAAAAAAAAAGAACTTCTCTAGAAAGACGAACTCCGAATGATGAAAAGGAAAAAAATATTTTGTTGCTGAACAAAGGGGAAAAAAAGAGTATTTTTCCCCGACAGATTTTGAGAATCTTCCCCGATGGGGGGGGCACGAACTCCCCGACGGGGGGGCCTGTGCCCCCCCGGCCCCCCTTCTGACGCCACCCCTGGATAAAATAAAAATTAAAAAATTCTGAAAATTTTACATATTTTAATCTTAAAAATATTTACTCCTACATATTAACAATAATAAAAAAATAAAATAAAATCACTGATTTTTAAGTGCGGGATGAAAAAAAAAAAAAAAAAAAAAAAAAATACATGCCATCTTAAAATATCAACAAATAGCGACTAAAAGATTTTGATCATTAATTTTTTGGTGCAGATGATCTATAATACTAAAAATGTGTATCGGAAAATGTTTGAAAATATTTTCGTTAAAATTTAGTTCAAAATATCGGCCAAAAAAATTATTCTGATGCCTAATGTTGATTTGCTGCTACGTCGCATCCTCGCATCCAATTAGAAGAGATTATTCCATCATTGTGGACGAACTATGTAGGTATTGTGAACTTGCATGCTGTGAAGGGATTCTACGTTGGCCTAAGTTTCAAGAGACAGTCAACTAATGTTGAAAATGAAATTTTAAACATATATACCGGAGATAAAATTTCAGTAGACCATTTGGATGTATGAAAATAAAAATCTCAGATATCTTGAGAAAATTTATTCTGCATAGTAATTGATCCTTATGTATATAATGTAAATGTAAATTAAAGTTATTTATTTAGCATTAAGATGCCGAATAAGATTGATGCAGGTATTGAGGAAAAATTCCTTAAATGTGGCAAACAGATTGAAACAGAGTTTAAGAAAAAATTTTCACATAATTGAATATTTGAGCGAAACGTCACATATAAAAAACGTTAATACAAATTTATTAAGTACAAATATTTTCATTAATTTTGGCACTGAAAAATGAGTTCACGCTCTTACATTTAAAATATATGAGTGAAAAGCTGCGGTGTACATAATTAAGCGACATAAAAGCGAGTTTTTATTGTATTTTTGGAATACTCTATTATTCTTTCAAGTACTCTTTACAATTCTTATTTAAGTAATTATATTAATAAAAGAGTAAAAAAACCCTGAAATATTTTACAATAGATTAATAAATGAGATTAACACTGTAGTTCAAATTTCAGAACGTTAATCACGTGGAATAAAACACTTTATTTCAGCAAATGATTTATATGTGTATTTAAAAAAAAAAAAAAAAAAAAAAAAAAAAAGACCTTATAAATTTAATGGAAAATTTATGTAAACAAAAGTTAATAATAATAATAATATATATTCTGTTTTGGAACTTAAATAATAGGTAAATACTATTTTATTGATTAATAAGAAGAATACAATTTCACAAAAAACATTTCGTTGTAGCTAACCGTATTTTTTTATTGGATTTTCTTTCCTTATACGGACATTTAACCCTATGAGAAATTATATAAATTGTAATTAAAAAAAAATTACTTTTTATACGTGCATATCGGCATTTTTAATAAGAGTAGAGTGTCTCATAAAAATCGCAACTTTTGAGTACATAATAACATACAAATTCATTCAAAAAATTAGATAATTTACATATTTTTCAATGTATTCTACCCACTGCACTACTCTTTAAAAAGCTTTTTAAATTATTACTTGAATATTGGTAGGGCATACAATTCACTTTTGTAAGCCTGAATTTGCTCTATAATATGTACAGTAAAAATTATAAACTTCTATTAAACATTTCTTTTCTCTAGCGACATATTCATAGGAAATATCTGCTAAAATTTCAAAATTGGTCAAGGCCCGTAGCAAAGGGAGTGGGAGCGGGGTTGGGGGTATAAACAATCCCCGAAATTTTGCATATTTGTTGAAAAATTTTGAAATAAATTTCTCTTTTAACACTCAAAATTATGCACTAAAATTTTAAGCCCCCAATGAAATTTTTTTTGTCTACGGTCTTGAATAAGAGAGTTTTTTGAAAGGAGTTACATACAAAAAGTGGTCAATTCACATTGAGAGTAAACAATATTATCTGCTCCCACAAAATGCAACCCTTATCAGAGATATGCATCTGTACATGTGCATTGAATCGTAGTAAATCAGAATTAAAGTCAGAAAGAAAATTTTGGGAGCGAGAAAAATCGACTTTTACAGGAGGTGACCCTTAAATAGAGGTGGACCTTTAGAGTGGTTTTTGATCGCTGATGTTTACTTAACTTTGACAGATATATAATCATTTCAATTGATTTTACTGAAAATGTTATTAATTCATTCTAATATGAATTTAAGTTGTTTTCCTTTAATTATAAGTTCTGTGAATGTCAATGCTTTTTTTTTGGGGGTGGGGGGGTGGGGCGGAGTGGAAGGGACTTCATCCCTAGCCCCCTCCCCCTCCCCTTTGGATCCGCCACTGAGAAATACTCCTTATTTAAAAACAAATCACTCAGCAGTTACATAGAGTGACTTAACAGCGCAGAATTACTTATAAAAGGAACGTCGAGCTTTGGACAACATAAATATCACGAAAGTTAATGTCAAAATGGAAGAAGAAGGATTTAAATGATCATCAGTGGAAAGAGAACTGGTGCCAGCATCTCTGAAACTATGTCTCTTTCAGGTTTTTCTCGCCCAACAGTATCTTCGGTGTTCAGGTAGTGCCAGCTGAGAAAGAAACTTCCAGCGATAAGGACAATTCTGGTCGAAAAAAGTAGTGAACAAGAAAGGTGAAAAGTGAGTAGCAGGCATAGACCGCAGCAACAGAAGGGAAAGATTACGATAAATTAAATCTGAATTTAATGCAGGTGTATCACAAAGCATATCCCAACGCACAACAAGGCGGACTTTGGTTGGTTGGGTTTTACGTCGCACTAGTGCTGCGCAATGGGCAGTCGCAGACTTCGGAAAGGATATGTTTCAGCAGGAGGAAGACCACAAAAAGTACCTTTAATATTAAAAAAAAAAAAAAAAAAGGAAAGACATCTATTGTGGGTCAGAGGAATACGACAAAATTTGTCACTAAAGCACTGGGGAAAATGCAGCATTGTCTGATGAATCTCATTTTCTGCTCCATCATGCATACATTTAGAATTAGAATATGGTGGAAACAGCAAGAATTTATGGACTCCCTTCTCTCAAATGACAACTCTTCAGACTGGTGGCGGTAGAATTATGATGTAGAAAATGCTTACTGGAGTACACTGGGTCCCCTGTGAACATAACTCTGAACAGCACTGTTTACCTCATCACCATTTCCGATCATGTGAAATCGTTTATAAATATAATGTTCCCTTATGGAGATGGTTAATTTCAGCAGGGCAATGCACATTGCCACTGGGCTCGATTGGTCTTTTATTGGTTTGAATAACATTAATGTAAGTTTAACCTGTTTCCATGGACAGCTCAATTCCCTGGCATCAATCCTATTAAGCATTTATGTGGCGAAATAAAAATTTTTTTTTCAAAGATTAGAAAGGCTGTCATCTAATCTGACCCAAATTAGAGGAACTATTATGTCACACCAGGCCAACCTTTCCCATCAACAATATCAGCATCTTTTTGAGTCCATGCCGAGAAGAATATCGGCTGTGATCAGAGCTAAAGAGGGACCAACTCGTTATTAGATCGTATCTCTAATTTTTTTTTTTTTTGGATAGCAAATGTAAGAGGCGGATTTTAGTTAGGTTGATTCCTAGGCGCATTTTGATATGGCCCTTCCACATGTTTTGAAATGTTATGTATTACTAATAATAATAGTAATTAGTATAATACAACTAAAGAAAAATATAGTATTCTTAGACATATCGTCGCTCGGTTCGAACCTGACACCTTCCATTTACCAGCTTTGAGAGTTGAACCTTTCAGCCACTGCTGGGGCCTAATTTATGTTAAAATTCAGTTAAACATTTAGTTTTATTGAAATTCAAGTATTAATTCATGAGTATAATGTGCATAAAATTTTGGTAAAAGCAGCCTTTTCTAAAAGTAGTTAAATAGCGTTCAACATATCGCAAACTTTTAAAACAATCAAAAACTAGAAGTCAATACTTTTCATGCGCAGAAAAAAAATGATAATAATAATAATAAAAAAATAATAATAATAAATAAATAAATAAAGTTATAGAATGATCAAAAATATAGAAATCAGATTTCAAACTAGTATATAGTGTACATTTCAAAAATTTCTTCTAGATGATTCTATATGGCGCTTACCAGTTACCAAATATTTAATTCTAGCTTCTCACAATAAATATTTAAAATATGCAGTTTTTTTTTTTTTTTTTTTTGGTACTTTTTACCAACAAATGCTGAGATATAGCCATATGGAAATTCGCAGAAGGGAAGTAATGACAGTGCCACCTGCCAGCCAAAATGCACCCAAATTGAATCAACATAGTGTTTCATAATGGACCTCTTACATATGAAGTTTTTGCAATTATATACAACAGAATCTGAGATATACTCCACCTGTTCATGAGGAAAATTTTAGCATAGCAGCGCCACTTGAACCAGAAAAGGAACTAGTAAAAAACTAAAGAAAAGTTATCTTTGGAATTATTCTGTAAAAAATGAGACTTTAAATGCTTAGAAAAAAACAAAAACACCCTAAAAAATTCGTTCATTTCTCTATTATAACAAGCCAAGTAGTCATCACAAAAGTAATGCCATTTTTAGAAAACTTTTTATACAACTGTTTAGAGACAACATACTGTAATCAGAATATAAGAATATTTAATATTTGATGAAACGTGTGACTGTTTTTACTTAAAAATTTCTAAATGTGAATGCACAAACTTTTTTTTTGGTGTTATTAGTCATATGTATTCACTTACTCATGTAAAAACTCCAAATATCGTGATAATTTTCGAAAAGTCATCGCCAATACCAAAATCCCACAAAGGTATTTTCTAAGAGTTAAACCTCATTACATGGTTTAAAAAAAAAAAAAAAAAAAACGAAAAGTAATACCATTTTTAGAAAACTTTAAATACTTCAGTTAAGAGACAACACACACAGTAATCAGAACATAAAAATATTTAATATTTGATGAAATGTGACTATTTTTACTAAAAAATTTCTAAATGCGAATGCACAAACATTTTTTTTTTGGCATAATTTATTAGTCATATGTATTTACTTACTCATATAAAAGCTCCAAATATTGTGATAATTTTCGAAAAGTTATCGTCAATACCAAAATCCTACAAAGATATTTCCATAAGAGTTAAACCTCATTACATGGTTAAAAAACAACAACAAAAAAAAAAAAAAAAAAAAAAAAAAACGTATGCATTATAACTAATAGGTATGTAAATATCATAGATGTTTTAATTGCATTTAGAAGGTACGTAAATTACATACCTTCGGTATTTCAAACTAATTGAGATCCAAAAATGTTTTCGCTACAACTCCCGAGCGGTTCTGCGCTCAAAGTTGGTAGATGGGAAGTGCCGGATTTGGTTCCAGGTTGCAATCATTGACCTAGCCATTCGGAGTTTTCCATGTTTTTCTCGGAAACTCGCGTAAGTACGGACTAGGACTCCTTGGAAAGACCCCCACGGAGGGCAATCCATAGGCCTAGGACGCTAGTGTAGTCAGTTGGCATTAAGCACCACAACAAAAACTGAACAGCTGAAAAGCATTTTTTAACACTAACAAGTATTGACATTTTTTTAAGAGCAATAAGCAACAAATTTATATATTTTTAATTTGGTTGAAGATATTAAATTAGCATATAAAACTGAACTTTTTATTTATTTATTTATTTATGTTTCAGACAGTTTGTCAAAGCTCCAGAAATAATTTACTCAATCATTTCATCGTTATTTCCTATAACTCTTTTCTCTCCCTCTTTCCTTTCTATTTTTCTATCTTTACATTTCCTATTTCCTTTCCTTTCTATTTTTCTATCTTTACATTTCCTATTTACTTCCCCCCCCCCTTTTTTTTTTAAATATAAATTTCAGAAAATTCTTCATTTTTATTGCGAATAAAATTAAATTTGTATCTTAAATTTTTTTGGCTCCAACGATTTAGTTTAATGTCTTACATTAAGATGACGCCACTATCCATAAGAGTATCCTTTCATTTTGTGAAAATATTCTAAGATATAATTGCTAAATTCATTAATTTTTTAAACACTGAGTTTTCAAGTAAAGTTATAAAATTAAAAAGTTACGTTAGACTATGCATGAATTATTTCTTGAGTGAGGTTTCTTCCCTTTTTTTTTTAATATTCTGAGATAAATGTTGTTTCAAGAGAAAATGTATGTATAGATTTTTCTCTTGTTGTTTAGTTAAGAATAATTATTTTCAAAAGTTTCCTTTTTTAAATATTAGAGTCTAGACAGCGAAACGGTACAGCTTTTGTTTTTCAAATTAGTGTTTTCAATGCAATTAGGGCTGAAATTTTTCATGTAACTATAAGTCTATATAAAGTATTGTTAGTAATTTTACATATTAATTTTTTTTTGTCATCAAAAGGCTTGGTTAATATAAGTATAATAATAATAATAATAATAATGTTTTTTCTTTGAAAATGATAATTTTTTTTTTCTTTTACATTTTGAAATAGTGACGATTCTTTTTAAATTTTATTTTTATTACTATTTTATCTTACGATTTAAAATTTATAACAAGTCTTTATCAGATAGTAACAATGGCAGATGTGCTGTTATTTTGGTTTTTAAAGAATATTAATTTATAAAATTCATAGGCCACATTGATGATAAAATTTATTAGTGCAAATATAGTGTAAATTTTTAACGATATGATACAGTTTATTTCAGATAACAATCAAAGCGCTGTTTGCGTATGTATTGCATGAATACGTATTGTTGATTTATATGAATTGTTTGAGGGTGTATTGTATATTCTAAGCAAGAGAAAATGCTGGGAAAACCTTTTACAGGGCTTTTTTATACTTTCCAATGGTGCCGACGAATTTTTATAGCTTACTTTTTAAGCTGTAACGAGTAAATACAAGTATTAGGTTCTATAGTTCTGTGTTGGAAGTTCTTCAGTTTATAAACATGTATGCGTGTATGTGTTGTTTATATGCATTATGTGTATTGATAGAATGGATGGATAAATAAAATGATTGATGAATTGATTGATCTGATCATATTCTGAGAATATGTAAGGAAATTATTGTAATCATGAAAGAATTCGACTATGAGATTTTGATATATCTATACGTCTTGAGGTCTGCTGAATTAATTTTTGCTTTTTTTGCGGAAATGAATATAAGAATGTGTGTGTGTTTTGATATATCTATACGTTTTGAGGTTTCTTGAATTATTTTTTCTATTTCCATAGTGATGCATGTAAGTACATGTGTAATTTTGATGCATCTATACATTTTGATGTCACTTTATTCATTTTTATTTTTTGTTGATTTATATATGTATGTGAGTGAATACGATAACATGTAATGTTCAAATGAACCGAAAGTTGGTAGGTATGTTGTAGGTCGCCACCGCACAAATTGTACGGACTTTGATGAATCTAGCAATTATAGGTTTTTTTACAGGAGCACAAAGAACCATTCTTTATCATTATGACCTATGGGGTCAAAACACACTGCTCTGCAAAAAATATTTTTTTTCGACCCCTGATACCATCCTTGCTTATTCTTATGTAAAACGACCTCCTGAATCCAAATAAAACTCCCATTTTGCCCAGTAACCCACGATTTTCTCGGGACATCACCTCTCCCCCAATTTTCTGTTCGGTAATTTTATGGCCATGGATTTGATTTGGAGAATGAAAAAGAATTAATTTAACATTTAAAGACAAAAAATAATAACAATAATAATGTTTATTAAATAACATTAATAATAGATTAAAAAAATATAAGAAATGTAATACAAAATTTCAATGGCTAATCCCCCCTCCCCCCCCCCCCAAAAAAAAAAAAAAGAAAAAAAATCCTTGCCGCAAATGTTCCTGTTTTAGAATTTTCCAACTCTGTAGCCCCTCAGAAGATAACTAATTCCCCTCAGAAGATAATCCCCCTTCCTAAAAGCCAAATTTATAACCATAAAATTACCGAAAATTGATAAAAATAGAGGCCATACTTAAAAAACGGTGGGTGATAGGGCAAAATGGGCGTCATATTCGGATTCAGGAGGCCATTTTACATAAGAATTTGTAAAAATGGTTTTGGGGACAATTTTCATTCAGATCAGTGCGCAAAGGAAAGGAAATACCAGTTCGCTAACCTGCCCACAGCAGATGTTGAAAATGATCACCATTCATCTCTTGACACTTTTGGGCTCTGGTCAGCAAGTTACTGAAGGCAAGTCGAAGCTGGGGTTCTGGAATTGCTGCAATCTCAACAGGAATGTTCTTCTACAGTTTTTGAAGACCATGAGGGTTAGTCACCAAAACTAAATCCAAAACTGGTGTACAAACGATAAATAGACAATAAGACTTCTTCACACACCATAAATTTTAAGCCAGCACAACCGGTTTCGAAAGGACGTAGCCTTCCTTCATCAGGTGCAACAAAAACACGTGCTACTGCCTTGGAGGCAAAAGCAAGACTGAAAGCAGGGCAAAACCCAGAGGGGGAGGAGCAACACAAACAACCAATAGGAAGCATCATGCAGGACCAATCAGAGAGGAACACACATGCACACACAAAAACAAAAGGAGGGAGGGGAGAAATAAACAATTAATTTTATTTTATTTTTTAATGATTTATTTATTTTATTTTATTTATTTATTTTTATTTATTTATTTATTTATTTATTTTTAATTAATATTATACTAATAAGTAAATTTAATAAAATTTATTTATTTATTTATTTATTATTATTATTTTTTATTTACTTACTTAGAATTATTTAATTATAACTATTATTATGTTATAAACATAATGAAGGAAATTATTTAATTGAAATTATTTAATTCAAATAAATAATTTCCTTCATTATGTTTATAACATAATAATAGTTATAATTAAATAATTCTAAGTAAATAAATAAAAAATAAATAAATTTTATTAAATTTACTTATTAGTATAATATTACAAAAAGAATAAAAATAAATAAATAAATAAAATAAAATAAATAAATAAATCATTAAAAAATAAAATAAAATTAATTGTTCATTCCTTCCTTCCCTCCTTTTGTTTTTGTGTGTGCATGTGTGTTCCTCTCTGATTGGTCCTGTATGATGCTTTCTATTGGTTGTTTGTGTTGCTCCTCCCCCTCTGGGTTTTGCCCTGCTTTCAGTCTTGCTTTTGCCTCCAAGGCAGTAGCACGTGTTTTCTTGCACCTGATGAAGAAAGGCTACGTCCTTTCGAAACCGGTCGTGCTGGCTTAAAATTTATGGTGTGTGAAGAAGTCTTATTGTCTATTTACCATGAGGGTTATTGCGATACACCTTATACTTGAGGGTTCCCCACAAAAAGTAATGGCACACTGACAGATCAGGTGACCACACTCTTTCCACGAATTTCTTTTAACAACGAACACCCTCTGTTGAACTGTGAGTACCATCTTCACCTTTGTACTGACCAACTCACACTGACACCAAAAAACTTCTAATTCAATGTTCTTTGCTGACACAGCTCGCACTAAGATCTGAACCCGTTTCGATCACGTAGTGCACGTACACGTAGTGAGCACGTCAATCATTCACGTCCAATCGTATCCACTCGTCCGGGCCACTTTTATTTGCCTCTCCCTGTATAAACACCGTGTATTGATATCCTTTGGTATGTATTAGTTTGTTATCACAGGAAAATTGATAGGTGTCTTGATTAGGTAGATCAATTTAAGGTCACGGAAATAAAGTGGCTCAGAAAGTGGCTTTCTTGAAAATCGTTATATTAACACCTTTTTGGGTGTCCTTTCGTATGTATTAGTTAATTTCCGATGTAAAGTTAAGCTTGTCAAGTTTTGGTAAAAACCAAAAGTCGAACCCGACAAGTGAATTTTGAATCAGCCCGAAACTCGACCCGAACCTGACAAATAAATTTTATGCGACCTGAAAACCGACATGAACTTACACTAAAGAATTTTTGGCAACCCGCACCCGACCGAACCCGACTTCTTTATATCCGAACTCGACCCGAAACCCGATTTCTTTTACCCGAACACGACCCGAAACCCGAATCTAAAAGAAACTAGTAATTCATCTAAAAATCATGGAAAACATTTTTAATTTATAAAATAAAATAAATTTTAATTGTCACACTGCTGTGTGTGTGGTAAATCATTTTAAAAAGAATTAAAAGTATAATTACTAAGTTATAACTAAGTTAAAAATTAAAAAATCTGAAAAATGGATTAATAATAATTTTTAACTATTTATGTATGTTGTGAACTTCAGGTGTACAAAAATGGGTTTCAAGCTTAGTGTTTGTAGTTTAGTTTTATTGATGCTTATCACACACAGAATAATATTAAAGTAATACAATGTTACAGACGCCAACTAAACGTTCACTAAACTCATCTAAATCTACATTCCTATAACTTCTTAGAAACATCTGCAAGAAAAACAAATATTACCCAGGTAGCACATAACGTTGTTATAACGTTGCAAATAAGTCTGAACAGTGAAAAATTAGTTGTAACAACGTTATGTGCTACTGGGGTAATTATCAGTTTAAATATCACGATCCATTTTAAGAGGGTGTGTGTAATCAAAATAAATGAATCATACATCTGGTTACTGTGGGAGAAGTAGCTTGTTTTCATCAGCTTAAGTTCTAAATAATATATATATATTTTCATTGCTTTAGATGGATGTTTATTTTACTATGATAATTTGGGTAAGCGTATATTCATCTTCGGTATATAGAGCAAACAAATTTCTGCTTTATTAAGATTATATTTTTTTGAAAGATGCTTTCACGTCGACCCGATTCGTTGAAAACTAAACCCAACCCGCAGTAAAAAAATCCAGTTAACCCGACCCAAACCCGACCCACACGAAAACTAAATCAGTCAACCCGACCCTTATGAGAAAAAATGTACCCGACCCCGACCCGATGCAGGACTCTAGTTCTAACGCCCTTCTTAAAAATTCCCGTCTAAAACTACAGTCGGCAGCAAAATTATTGAAGCACTAGCAATAATTCCATCTTTTAAAGATGGGCACCTAATACTGTTTTATTAAGTAAATATTTCTCGAGTCATGATCTTAGTCCTATACTGCTTATAAAAAACTAAGTTGATAATAAAAATTAGCGATTAAAAAAAAGAAAAGAATATATATATATATATATATATATATATGAATAGTATGGATGTGTGCTTCAATAATTTTGCTACCGACTGTATTTTAAATGTGTATTCGCATGAATTAGCTGGATACCACACAAAAAATGATAGGCGTTCTGATTACGTGGATCAATTTTTGGTCTCTGAAAACAAACGGCTCAACTGATTGTCTTTAAACTTGCTATAATCCTAAACTCCATTCTGGGTGTACTTAAAACGTATGTTTTAGGTGGTTACAACTGTAAAATCGGTAAACATCCTGATTAGCAAGGTAAATTTTATGCCTTCTGTCAACAATAGTTTTTTTTTTTTTTTTTTTTTTTAAGACATAATATGTCTAGTAGTGTGTAATGGAAGTCCTGCGGTGATTATACACATCATTCATATATTATTTATTTACGTTTACATATTTTAACTTATATTGTATCTTTTTAGAGCTTTAATTAATTAATTTACTTATTCATTTTCTTCTTCTTCTCCCCCCCCCCCCCCCGTAGAATGCAAAAAGTTGTCGGCGATAGAATGATCTGAATACCATTTCCTCAAGAAAAAGAAATTGATAGGGGGTTATAAATATTTATTTACAATCAACGAACGCTATATTGCCATTGGTTGAAACAAAATAAAAAGTTGAGCAAAATTCCAAGACAAAGCACTTTTTATTTATTTATTTATTCATTTTTTTGACAGGAACTGAATATCAGCTGAATTTCTGGAATTCTGTTCATTCTATAATCGTAACTTTTTGAATTTACTCGATATTTGTTCAGGGTTTTCATATAAGTAACTCAACACTTTTGTCTGATAAATTATGCAAACGAATTTTTTTAAAGCTTGCGCAAGTGTAGTTAAAAATTATTTAGTGAAAATTGCTCATATTTCATTAGATATTTAATATTTTTGTATTCTGATTAGAGTATGCTATGTTTAATGCAGTTTGTTAAGTGTCTTAAAAATGACTTTGCATTAGGTTTACTGGCCTGCATGTTATAAGTTAAAAAATTTGATGTGGATGCCACATGACTTCCTTATACAACCATAGGAATATACATATTTTTATGAAAAAAATTGACAGTTTTGTGTGAGGTAACTAATTCGTAAATAAACAGGTAGGTTCCAGCCCATAAACATTCCTTAAAAAAAAAAAAAAAAAAAAAAAAAAAACTACTGCTACTCGAACCAAAAAAGTAGCGATAATACGATTATATATGACGCCGAAACGAATATACTAGTTTTTTCAGAAATAGCACTCAATGACTCGTTACAGAATATCTCATTGCCAAATCCCCTGCTTAGAGTACAATGAAAATAATTCGAGTATATATGGCCCAGTTTTGTTCTCTTTGGCAAAAATTAGTGGAGGGAAACGATAAATTTTACCAAAATAATTAACTCAGTTAAAATTGAGAAAAGGTTTCTGACTAGCCTGAAACAATATTTGCCGTAAGATTTTATCGCTAATCTCACCATACCGCAAATTAGTAGCCAGTGTAGATTTTTTGGTCGAGGCATCGAATTTGGCGATTCAGCATCGAATTTGGCGACTTGGCGAACGAATTTGGCGAAAATTTGTAGTTTAGGGTCACCAAAGTTTGGAAGCTCTAAATTCAATAGTAACAGAGTTCTGGAATATTCTGAAAAAAATCATTGGCTTATTGCGCAGAACTAAATTCTTCGAAAGTTTTATAAATGCCTCACAAGACTATAAAGAAAAGAAGAGTGACTGTTGATGATTGTAGACTAGAACTTGCCTATATCTTTACGTGTTACTTTCTACACGGTATTATAGTAAAAGTGGTAACGATGAAAGTTTTTTCATTTCCACGAAGGTGATCTTTGACTTAGCAATTAAGCGAAATTAGGCATTCAAATGTGACGAAAAATGGTAGTAAGGGATTTACAAAATTTGGAAACTTTACCTGAATAGTAGTCTAGTTCTGGAAATTTTGTAATGACGCATTGCTTTATCGCGCAGAACTACCTTGACAATTCCATAAACCACTGACAATACTTTCGATGAATTCATATTCCATTTAGACTTCGAAATATTCGGTTGTTCCTGATTTAGCGAAATTTATGCTCTGCAGTATATTTAACAATTTTTATTTGATTTCTGTAGTAAAATTGACCATTTCATTAGATTGTTTCAAGAATATTAATTTTTGCAGCACAAAAAAGAGATTTATTCATCTGTTTACTGAATATTAATTAAATAAAGTACATTCGTCGACTAGAACTTGCTTATTTCTTGAAGAATTACTTTCTACATGCTAAAATGTCGACATTTTCTATCAATATCTTTACAGGTTCTGTCTACGAGCTGAATAGTCATTAATTGAAATACATTCGTCGACTAGAACCTAATTCTCTCTTAAAGAACCAATTTCTACACGCTAAAATGTCGATAACTTTCTCAACAATAAAATTACGGGCTCTACCTATGGACTAAATATTCCTTAAATAAAATGCATTCGTCGACAAAAACCTGCTATGTTTTTAAGCATAACTTTCTATACTCAAAAATGTCTTCAACTTTCATAACAACTGGTGCACAACTAGATGTTATAAGAAACCTACATACCAATTTGCAACGTTCTGCGTACAATCATTTTGAGTTATGCGAGATACATTACAGGCTCTATCTACGGGCTGAATATTCATTAAATAAAATGCATTCGTTGACAAGAACCTGCTTATGACTTTAAGCATAACCTTCTACACTCAAAAATGTCTTCAACTTTCATACCAATATCATTATTTGGTTCTATCATTAGTTTCTTTTGAAATCTCTATGATGCTAGGTCATATATAATGGCCAAAACCTTCGTATTTTTGGTCATTATGAATATAATTTTCCTAAATATATCCAAAACGGAAAATCATAGAAAGTCCAAAAAGAGATATGCACAATTAGATGTTATAACAAACCTATATATCAGTTTGAAATGTTCTACGTCAAACCGTTTTTGAGTTATGCGAGATACACACACATACACACATAGTTACCAGACGTCACGAAAATTTGTGTAAAGTCTTTGATATCTCTGAAACGGGAACCCATATTAAAACCAAAGTTGCAGGTGTACAACTTGACATCATAACAATAACACATATAAATTTGCAATATTCTACGATTTTTGAGCTATGCGAAATACAAAATCCATTTCGCAAATCGGGATTACTATACTTCCTTATACTTTGTATAAAGAAGTAAAAAGAGGCATGTTATAATTAAAAAAGGTTAATTTATATAGTAAATTTTAAACATTAAATCAGTATATTAGTAATTAGATTTTTGCTTAAAAAAAAAAAAAAAAAAAAAAAGGCTTATTAATTGTATGATGTCGTTAATTTATTTTATTTCATAAATCAAAATAATATTAAAAAAATTTTGATGTATTATTATTATTATTGTATGGGGTCAGGTTTAAGTATAAACAAGTCGGTTTGGGTCAAGTAATGACACATATACATCAGATTTGTATGCTTGACTTATAGTCCGCTTGTAAATCTTCGTCAAATGAAGACAGATAGCACATGACAGAATTACAATACGAAGATTTAGGAAAAACACCCAGGGCCAGCGCGGAAATCGAACCCGCTCTCCTACGCTCGAAGGCGATTAGCAGTGTGGTGACATAACCACTCGGCCACGGAGGGCCCTTGGGTCAAGTTCGAATCTCTAAAATATCTTTGTTGCTGGGTCGATGTACATTTTTTATTGGGTTAGAGTCGGAGTTCGTGTGACTTGTAATTCAAATTCTGACTCAATAGCATAAATTAATTATAAATATGTGTACTGAAGTTTAATTTAAATTTTAGATAAATTTACTTTATTTATGAAATTATATAAAGTTAGCAGATTTTCTGCATGAGGGCTTTATTTAAAATGTTGTGAAAAAAAAAATAATAAATAAATAAATAAATAAATAAATAAAATAAGTAAAAATAATAAATAAATAAATAAATAAAATAAATAAATGAATAAATATTAATAATAATACTAAAAAGAAAAAAAGAAAAAACATACATAACAAATTTCATGAAAAAAAAAAAAAAAAAAAAAAAAAAAAAACGAATTTATAGAACGTTCTTATTATTTTATGCTTTTATGATTTTATGTCAGAATTATTTTATGCTTTTGTATAGTTTAGCAGTTGCTTTCTTGAAATAAATCACTTTTAAGATGTATTTTAATATTTTTCTAATATTTTTCTTTATTTCATGCTTGAATCAAGAATCATTATATTGAAATTTTAATATTTCTAAAGAAAAAAATTGTCCCCTTCTATCAAAAGAATGTAATATAGGAAAATATTTCCATGAAAAAAAATATAGCAATAAATAAGCTAATCGTATAAGAATTGCTTTTAATGAAAACGGGGCAATATTTCGTATGTTGTACTAGAAATCTGAAATTTATAATCATAGTTTTCGCTTCAAAATCTTCTATAAATAATACATATTATGAAAAAATGTTATTTAAATTAAATATAGACTGCATAGCAACCAGCAGTGGTTAAATTTAGATTACCAATAACAAAAATAAACTTACCATAATGAAACCTCTGAATGGCAAAATTTAATGGGGTAATTGAGGCTGCCAGCAGTAACATGAACTTTATCTATGCCACTGCAGGCCTAGCATTTACTCACCAACTTCTTTCTCTTTAACTGTTGGCTGACAGCAGTGAATTTGTTATTGTGACCTCTTGTCGGGCAGCGTTACAAATTCCCTTTGGCATCGTTAACTTTTGCCACCAGCCGTCTAATGAGGGCTGTCGTCACCTAGCTTCTTGTGGCCATCATCTCAAGTTTTTCTGGCGAATCACAGAAAACTTCGAATGGCAAGGGTGATGGCTTGAATCCGGCACATCCCGTTTACCACCTACGATAGAGAACCTCTTGGCCACTGGTTGGAAATCGTGGGGTTTTAATCAAAGTCATTTGATACATAGTTGTAGAAATGTATGTGAAAAGTAACTATCCACGCATCCTTCCCCTAAAACGTCATTGAAAACCTCTGCTTTATTCATTGGTACATTTAATTTAAAGTTATTAGTCAATGAGGAAAGGACAGGCTGGTGTAATTTAAGTTGAATAATGCTATTTATAAATTGAAAATTTAATCAGAAAGTTAATAAATAAATAAATAAATAAATCATTGCATAAGTAGCATTTCGATTGAGGCTGAGGTTGAGTGGGTGTAACGTCGCACTATAGGGCTGCGTAGTGAGCAACTTATGATGGTATGGAATTCCCACCTAGGCGTGGTCCGGAGCAGTACCATCACAACTTTGATCATCCTTGGAGGATATGGTTCACCCGCTTCAGTAACCGCCAGAGGTAAGTAACATTAAAGAAAATATTTAAGAAAATAAAATATTTTTAACATAGATATATGTTCTTTTTCGTTAGTATGATGTAGTCTTGAGAGTTTAAAAGCTATTTTTAACTATTATTGATTATTTATTGAATATTTTATAACAATGAGTAATTTTAATAAAAAATTGAGTAAAAGCGAACAAAATATAATCATATTAGTTCTTTTATAAAAATTAATAAAAGTATTACGTCTTTTTAATTGTCTTATACCTTCGAACTAAGAAAAAAAAATTATTTATTAGTCTATTAAAACAAACTGCCCTATAAGCATTTTAATATGATATGCTAGAATAATTTGCTATTCTCATTTCACTAATTTTAACGTCATTTTATGTGCAAGTACAAAAGATAGGCGCTTGATTTAAATCTGCTCTTTCAAAAACTTTTGAAATGTAAGGAGACAGTAATTTTAAATAGATAAACCTTTGACACAGATATATCGATATCTTCGGTTATAGGTTCATCTGAAAGGATGCTAAAAATCCTTTTTGAATAAGTTAGTCGTTAATTGCTTTCTAAAGACAGGAAGGCTCTCTGTCAATGATGAAAAGAATTTTAATATCTTTAATAGTTCAGTTTCCTTTTATTCTTTCCTTTCATGCTGATTGTTAATGTCCTATTCATCTTCTGATACTTTCATTAAAATTATTCAACTCTACATCTTACTTATTAAATAGGTATCGCCAAAATGGTAATAAAAGCCGGATACATGCTTATTATATTTCTTTCCTCGTAAGAATTTTGGGACAAAATAAATTATTTGTTAAATAGCACTCTAAGGGCGTGTATCAGAAACTTCTAGGAAGCGCAGAAGTCGAAGTTTAAAACTATCGATGAATTGATTAGCGACGAATTAATCTTCATCTATCAATCTTTAAAGCCATAAAAATTCACAAAAAGCATTTCACAGAAAAAGCTCTTTTTTTTTTTTTTTTTTTTCTTCAAGAAGAAATGTGAGATTTTGTGTTCTAAATTTATGTATGGTAGGTGTATTTTTAAACTGATGAAATACTTGTGTTATAGGGATAAAAGCCTATTATTAAAACTCTCGCCCCAATGTATGATAAATTACAAGAAAAGATATAATCATCATAAAAAAAGTATTTATAAATATTAATTTGCGGATTTTACCTTCATATTAATTTTATTCATAATTATTTTTTATAAAGTTGTTCATAGTCGCATAAAGTCTCATCACAAACTGTACTATTCTATGAAGCTTTTAAATAAAATTTTTAGAGAAATTTCTAAAGACAAACTGCAATTCAGAGTTACTTCTATACAGTAAACTTAAAAATTACGATACTACATTAAAAAATTTCAAAAACGTATTTAACGGATAACACATTAAAGACACATTAGAGACTAAATACGCGGTAAATGTTATGTTTGTCACACGCAAGGATGACTTCAGTTACTTACTTACTTATTATTATTATTTTGCTACCATTATTTTCGAAAAAGAATCACGATCCTATTTAATCACAAAAACTGCAGTAAAAAATCGATGAATATTTTTGTATGGAAATAGTTTTAGCAAAAACGAGCGAAATCTCATACCTATGTGGGACTAACATAACATTTACCACGGAATTACTCTAGATACTTCCTAAACTTAGAATACATGGCTGTTTACGCCGCAGTGCAATAACGAACAAACATTCTAAATTTACCCTGCTCAGTTTTTATAGAACGCATAATATCTAAAGCTACCGCCCCCCCCCCCCTTGACACACACACACACACACACACACACACCATATTTTTTTTTTTTTTTTTTTAGAAAATATTCATTCTAATGGTAAACAGCAGAGACTCAGAAAAAAGTATATGATGGATTAAAAAAAAAAAAAAAAAAAAAGAAGAAGAAGAATACTATAAAAAATACTAATAAAATAAATAAAAATAAAAATTTATGTATGCATACATTTTTATTTTATTTTTTAATGTAAAAATAAATGACGAATACTTTCATTGCATAAAACTGTAACCAGAAATTATCAGAGTATTTGCTAGGCAGTTTGCTAAATAAGCCATTAGTCTACGTGTATGTAACACAATACTTTTAAAGATAAAAAAAAACTTATATTTTAGGATTTTTTAGTCTAGAAGTCCCACAGGAATGATTGCGGTTTATGCTTGAGAGGGTCATAACGTTCTCGAATGGCTTGCAAAAGAACAAAGAATGTGACGGTATCTGGTCTAGAGGTCTGCACGGGCCGGAATTTTGAGGCCCAGGCCAGGCCCGGCTTGTACGAAAGCTTTGCTTACCCGGCCCGGCCCGGTATGAAATTGAAAAATTCGGCTTCTATTTTTTGCCAGGGTACGACCCGGACGAAAGCCGATAAAATCAGGCCCGACCCGGCCCGGCCTGATTAAAAAATATAAAAAAAAATATGCATGCCTTTCTATGAAAAAGATTTTTAGTATGTGTTTTGCAGAGGTTTTATACAGCGAATCAATAGAATCTTCTCTAACAAAACTGCTGAACTTTTACAAGATAATTATACAGGGTGTTTATAAAGTCCCGGACCCATTTTGATGTTTAATAACTCATAAAATAATGAAGATATAAAGAAACGTATGGCATTTATTGATGGAATAACTCATATATTTTCTTTTCAGGTTTGAATATCTTTACTTTTGTAAATATCGTCTGCGCGTGTGATTAATTTCAGATAATTTCATTTTCCAGTCTAAATATCTGTACTTTTCTATATATCGTCTGCTTATTAATTGCATTTTTCTCTCTTTTGTTTTTGGCAACTATTGCAATGTTATGTTTACTTTTGGTGTGTTTGTTCTATGTAGTACTTTTGTATGTGATGTTTTATTCGAGCGGCAGTCGAATAATTACCTTAAAGTCAGAATTACAACCGCAATAGAGTCTGTGGATGCCGACATGCTTGCCGCTACCTGGCGTGAAATTGACTATCGACTCGATATTCTCCGTGCGACGAAGGGGGCACACGTGGAAGTTCATTGACAAGGGTCATGAAACTCTTTGAGTCTATCTAACCATTTATGTTATTAATTTTAATCTATCTTTATTATTTTATGAGTTATTAAACATCAAAATGGGTCCGGGACTTTATAAACACCCTGTATATAAAAAAAGTTCATTATTACAGACGTACAGAAGGCACAAAAACAGACAGAAAGTCAAATCGAAAATATTAGCACTCATCAAACAATATAGGATGGTATTTAAAATGGTTACTAAAAATGCACGTTCAACCGTTTCCTCTTATGCACCGTAATGTATACGAATCTTTCATGTTATCCGGTAAACAAAATTTTAATGGTAATCCAACCATATTCTATCGAAAAGAGGCTTTAGTACATGCTAAAAATGATGCTTTTTTCATTCAGTGCACTGCAGAAAAGAAAAAAGAGTTTAGAAAAAAAGTTAAAGCAGCAGGATTTAAATAGCCTTCATACCACCTAAACTCTACAGACCATAGGGCACAAAGCCTTATACACAGTAACGTATCTAATTTCATTTGTTTGAACATGTGCGCAAACTAGTAGTGACATGCATACTATTTTGAATAGGAAACCCTTTATTATTACTTGAAATAAAATATATTAATTTCGAGACATGCTAAAAATATTGGCGGAAAATCAGATCGCGAACAGTCTTAAGCAATTAAATTGAAGCTACAGACATTTTTAAACAAAATAAAATTTTATGTGATATACCAGCTTGTAAAATTATGTGAAATAAATGACTGAAGAAATATTTTATCATTTTCCTTTTTCGAAAAAGAAGAAAAAGATTCCAGAAAAAGATTCGGGCCGACACGGCCTGGAAAAAATTTCACTCAGGCCCGGCCCGGCCGGAGTATGCACAAAAATATTGAGCCCGAGCCCGGCCCGGCCCGGCCCGAGAACAGATTGAAACAAACCCGTCCCGAGGGCTCGGCCTCGGGCCGTAAGCCCTGTCTTTTCAGACCTCTAATCTGGTCTGCCTCAATCTGTTTTGTGGCATTATGTGTCCGATTTCATGCGCAGGTCATCGGACTACAAAAATTGTAGAAGCTGTTCTCTCCAAAGAGGGTCAAAATTGTTAGACATTCATAATAATAACGTATAATAATGTGCAGATCATATGAGTAAAATGAAAAGTCGAGATTACAGACTTAATAGTGTGAAAGCAGATGCCTCCTTACCAAGTGATCAAACCTTGGACAGTGGATTTTAAAATTACAGATATTGATTTATCGCTGTATGTACTGTTTCATCACACAAAAACTTGCACCAAATTTTATTTCCTATGTTGCTAGCCATTTTGTTGATGAAATAAAATCCATTAGAACTGCAGTTTCAACCTCTTTATCATTTTCTACTATGTACACACGAAGAAAATATTGTATTTATAAAAAATTTTCAACTTACTGTTCCTGACGATTTTATGCATTTTAAGAGAATCTGAGCGTATTTTTATCAGATTTGAATGATGTTTGTTTGTGTTTCTGCGTGTTTGTGTGTGACATAACTTCTGTGGTAGCTGTAGATAACTTACAGAATGAGGATTATTTTTAACCAATCATTGTGAAACTAAAAATATACATACAGGGTGATTCAAAGTCAACATACAAACTTTTAGGGTGGTAGGGTACATCATAAGGATTGAAAATTGCATAGGAACTCATAACCGCAAACGTCATTTTAACCCTTTAAAAACCGGATGTTTTTGCGTGGATATGGGCGTGACTCTCAAATGTTACATTAAAAAAAAAAAAAAAAAAAAGTTTTTGCATACTAATGTTTACATAAATAAATAAATTCTGTTTCTTATCGATGTAATTTATTGCACTGATTGCATTAATATGAACATTGTTAACATAATGAAACATAAAAGATTTTAAAATTTACACAATAGTTAGTAGTACACAGTAGACGAAAAATCCAGTTCTTAAAGTGTTAAAATGACTTTTGCGCTCATGAGTTCCTATGCAATTTTCAATCCTTATGATGTACCCTACCACCCCTAAAAGTTTGTACAAAGACTTTTTAATCACCCTGAATATATATAATAGTGATAGTCAGCCAGGATAAATTTTCTGTATATGTAGAATCACCGCTTCCTCTTCCCGGGGCTTAAATTTCCTACAAGAGTATTTTTCAAAAGAACTCGTCAATACTTTCAAAATGAGTCATTGAACTACTTATCTGCCATAATGTGAAAGAAAGTTATCAAACTGTATCATTAAAAAATCTGAAAAGAAAATGTATTTTTTAAATGTCGTCTGTAATGCGCAAAACTGATTTTCAACGTTTATGGTTTTGCTTTTCTGAGATGAAAATAGTCTAATATCGTTTTACCATGATATTGGGTTTGAAGTTTTCTTTAATCTTTGAACTGACAAAATCCAAGGTATAAGTTATAAAATTGCATTTACCTTTTCTTTAAGAATGATATTTTCAATATATTTGACATATATTAATTTCTTCACAATTTAGTTTGGGTTTTTAAAAATTATAATAATTTTTTATCCAGTACCTTTAATTAATAGCTCCAGAAACACATCAATTTTAAGTATTAAAAGATAAAATTTTTAATTTATGGTATTCTATACCACTGATG
Source organism: Salticus scenicus (assembly GCA_963930645.1). Lineage (NCBI taxonomy): Eukaryota > Metazoa > Arthropoda > Arachnida > Araneae > Salticidae > Salticus > Salticus scenicus. Next base: position 179,291,776 of record OZ005651.1, read on the forward strand.
CTTATTTTTATTTCAGTAGTTTTAGCAACGAGTAAATTGAAAATATTTATATTTTTATAATTCCCAAATTCTTCTTTCTGACAAATTAATGTTTTTGATTTGTATACTATACCATCCTAATATTCCATGCTGAATGTCGACAAGATATTGGCAATGATCTGCTAAATTTTTAATTTCACGTTGTTTTATCAATGGTTTTTTAATTATGTATTTCACGCAACTTTCGTACTTGACTACGAAAATTATAGTAATGAATACAGTTTAATAACAAATTGTATAAAGATATAATTGGGATGTGTGAGTCATGGTATACAGGCAATAAGCATTATTTAAAAAATAAATTACCAAATTTGATAACATAAAATTACAATAAAAAGCTTTTACAATAAAATATATTACTTAATAAATAAGTAAACTTTATTTCTAATAAATTTCATCCTTTACATAGAGTAACATAAAATACTATGGTTCTGTTTAATCAGTTGGTGTAAAAAAAATGAAAAAAGTTTTTGAAAACATAGACCATCTTTTATGAGGGGATTTTTATCTATGTTGAGATGTTATCTAGCCAATGAGAAAAACAATCCCATAAAAATGAAAACATTTTCAATGTTAGAAAAGTAAGGAAAAAAATATATAAAAAGAAATATGAACTTAAAACAGCTTCGAATTAAACCGCAGGGTGGAAACAAACGTTACTTTAAAACAGCAACAAATTTAAAGCGGCAAAAACTGCGCTGTAACTTTCTCATTCCATGATCGAATTTTTTCCCTAGTGTTTCACCATTGTCCGCTCGAAATTCTTTTCTTTTTCGTAAAAATTTCTAACAAACTTTTCTCTTTTTTTGTTTGTTTCTATTCAATATGAATCAACTATTTTTATTTTTATTTTTTTTTTTTTTTATCTAGGGATTCATTTCTCTCGGTGTAGATTTTTGTCCACTGCCATACCTCAATAGTATCAAACAAAAATGAAGGGAAAAAAATCCGTCTTTTATTTTTTTTCCCTCCGCTTGGTGACTTTTCTCACGTATTCGACACTTATAACACCCAGTAAAATCTAAAAATATTTTGAAACAAAATAAAATATAATGATGTTTATTTTATTGTAATCTTTTTTTTTCTTTTTCATGTGAACATGATTATGCGCGAAAGATGAAACTTTCTATTTAATTAAACTAGAGTTTTGTGAAATCAACTTAAAAATACTCTGGTGAAGTAACTTCTAGTAAAAGTAATTTTATTTATTTGATTTTAAATTAAATATTACTGCTAGAAAAATTATTTTACACGAAGCTGTGTAAGGGAATGTATATAAAATAAAAATGTAATTAAAAATCTAGAAGTATTTTGAAATGAAATAACAAAAATTTTATTTCAATGCAATTTTTTTGCATGCTTATTTTATAGTAATTTTTATTTCATCATGTGAACATAACTATGTGGGTAAAAAAGCTTTTACATAGTCAAATTAGGGTTTAAAAATTAAAATCATTTTTTAAAAAGTTAATCGATGAAAACAGTTTTTGGAATAAATAATTATTTATTAATTGTTGAATTTCCGATTTTATGCTAAGTATTAAAACTTATTTTGTAAAAACTATAGGAAAAGGTATATACAGAACGCAATTAAAAATAAATAAAGGAAAAAGAACTATTTTACATTGTATAATGATTGATAATATTTAAAAATACTTTACTGTTATACGATTTTAAAAGTGAGTTTTTATTTTATCACTTAGAAAGAAAAACGTTTATTTTAAACTTTTTATGAATATGAAATAGTTAAGTGATAATTAATGAAGAATTTAAATTTACAAGTAGAAAAAAATCTTTAAACAACCAACAAATATTAGCATTTTGTTAAAACGATAAATATGTTGATAACTAGAAATTTATCCAAAATAATTATAAGACAAAAAAAAAAAAAAAAAAAAAAAAAAACTTTTTATATACCATGTTTTAAATTTTGTGATGAATCATAGAGCTTTTATCAATGTGCATAAAATTTTTAAAGTGATAATGACGTCAATTTTTGTGAGTGCATAATTTAACTTTTCATAATTTTTTAATGTTCACGTTTAATTAAATGTATTTATTTTTATGTCGGAAGAAAATTAACTCACAAAATTTTTTTGGTAACGATTAAATTATAGCTAGTATTTTAATGGCTATTTTAACGCTATTAGGATGTTATTACTTTCACATTTTAATTAATTATAAGAAAACTAATCAAAAATTCGAAAATCGGACTTCGAAGTATTGTGTTGTCATCGGGTTCTGAGCTACTGTAATAGTTTCAAATGTCTAGCTTAGTTAAAATTCTATTGTAAGATTTGTACCGGACAAACAAACAGACAAACAAGAATAGAAGTTAATAAAAACATGGTAAAATATAAAGTTGCTCATGAACTATCTATATATAAATAAATAATTAATTTTATTATTTATGCTTACTGAATTACAAATACATTTATTATAGGGATTTTTTTTTTTTTTTTTTTTTAGCAAAAAAATATATAATTAATATTTTCGTTTGAGTAAAGCGACAAAAAAAAAAAAAAAAAAAAAGCGCCGCACTGCAGAAAAATTGACTTATACCTTTTGGATTTGTAATAATTTAAAAACTAATGATTGTAACAAATAAAATTGTTATGTTTGTATAATACGGAAGTCATAACATGATACCTATGTACATTTTCGGTATAATAATTCGTTTTGTTACACTCTACGAAGTATTTAATAAAAATTTACATAAAAGTTTCTTTTTAAACGTAACATAATAAACATATACTTTGTATTCTATCATAATTTATTATATGAAATAAACTAGTGTTTTTTTAATGTATGAAGTAAAAGTATTTATTTTTTAGATCTAAACAATTATTTAATAAAAATATGTATTCTGGATAGTTCTTTCAAAGTTGTAGGCTACAAATTTCTAATCCCCATCCTCTTTTACAGACTAAACATTTTCGAGCGGATTGAGATTAGGACAATTTTCAGGTCTAATAAAGAAGAGATTCTACGATACTCTTTGTGGGATTTAATTTTAAGTAAAAAAAGTTATGATAACTTACAAAATTATAGATGCTCATGAGAATGGATAAGTAATTTTAACAACTTGAATCAAATAAATGTATCACAAGCGCCATATAACAAGGTGCATTATCATCTTGAAATGCTGATTATGGAAGAGTCTGAAATACCCCCAAAGTAGTCGGTCAGGTATCAATTTTTTAATGACCAAGTTTTACTTCCGGTTAATTGATCCCTTGAACATGAAAATTTGCCAGACTCACCGAAAAATTATGCATTTTCGTATCGTAATGTACGGAGAATATGTGATTGTTTTAAAAGTGCGATTTTCATTCAGTCAGTCACATTTTCATGATCAGATCTGCTTGTTTCCGTCAGTTTAAAATAAGTTAAACTTGACTCATCAGAGAGAAAAACTTCTGCCCAATAACTAATTAATCATTTTTAAATTTTTTTTTTAGCCCTCTAATGTCTTGGTTTTCTAATTATTTTCGTTAAGAATGAATTATTTTTTCAGATTTTCTGGCAATTAAACCTGCTTTGTTTAATTGTTATTTTACTGTATTTAGATAAATTATGTTACTAAACTTTTTTTCTGAATCCCTGCTACGTTCTAAATGTAATACAAACTGATTTTTTAAGCGCTACTTGGAGTCATCTCGACTGGATGAGTAACGTGAACGCCTAAGGACAAATGTGCAGTTTAAACAGCCAAAAAACATTATATCTTGCTAAAAACCAGATCACTAATATTTTGTTAACATTTAATCATTTTGACATCCCACGTACAAAAATATTTTTTTGATTTCCGCTCTAAAATTAATATTTTTTGTGGTATCGTTAATTGCCTTATTCCTTTCATTTTTGAAACACTTTCTAAAATTACAATTTTCCGAACAATTACATCTTGTTTTTAACACTTGGCTCAATCCTAAATTTCACGCGGAACACAACGTAATAAAATCTGTTCAAAAATTTACTTTTGAAACAATAAAATTAACGATTACAGAAAGAAAAATGGAAAATATCCAAGTGCGGCTTTTTTTTTTTTTTTTTTTTTTTTGTCGCTTAGTGTATATAAAAATTTCCGTATAGTGATAAATTTCATTTACTTATTATGGTTATTAAAATATCATTTTGATAATAATGTCTATTTTAACGTGTAAATTAATACCGAATTTCATTTAATAAAACATTAAATTTTCATAGTAATTATAAGTTCTCAAGTTTTAGAAAGGGCTCATACAAACAGTGAAATCACTTTCAATGCCGCGAAAAGCATTAAAGTTAGACATGCATAAAATAATATATTTGGGATTAAATTCAATTTATGCGTTTATGTTAAAATGCGACTCAAGGATACGTACTCATTTTGAATTTTAAAGTCTTTAGGAACAGGCCCGTGCTGGATACTTTAGAGGGCGGTGGACAGGTTGTCACAAGGGCGCCTTCTATGGTGAGGCGCGTATATATATAGATTTCTAAAATTTGTGAGTTCATAAGAAGATTTTCACAAAAAGAGAGCTTTTGCAACGTGCTTGAAATAATTGGATCTTCTAATTAAATACGCCGCATGTGTAAAACCCCTTATGAAATTTCAACTCTGGAAAATGCTTAAAATCGTAGTCGTTCTTTTGCCGACAATTTGCTTAATTTTTATTCTATTCATATAAACTTCAGACAAAAGTTGTTCAATTTATTCAGCTTTCAACCTATGTAATAAAATTTTTTCAATCTTTCACGCATGCGCAGTAAAATAATATATATAAAAAATGCTCCGATCTCAATGAATATATACACGTGTGAATTTTAATGTAGCAGAACAAAGTTTCTCTAACGTTTTGTCAATTTTTCAGCAAGTTTTGTAAAATTATATAGAAATCCGTTCTAGTTATAAGCATAAAACCTGTAAAAAAAAAAAAAAAAAAATTGTAATTTTTGAAAAGAAAATTATATCTGGCTAAATAATTGTGCAATTCCTTCATCAAAATGTACAAATATTGAACATAGTTTGTGCAACGATGTATTAAAGTTACAAATCATTTGTAGCTTTTTGTGTTACAGGGTGATCCAAAGTACTTTCGTTCTTCTTCAATTTGTGGTTGGCCCCCTGATTGCACTCTGGGCTAAACCGATAGTAGAAAATATGAGTTTTCAAATGTTGCTTGCATGTATGAATTTCAGGCCAATTCGTCTATTATTTTTCTAGATAATCGAAAAAATGTCAAAATGAAAAAAAAAAAAATTCTAATAATTTCATCATCCACTGTAGTTTTTATGAGCTTTAATTAAACACTTTCTCAGCTGACTTGAGTTAATGGTATAATTAATTAATACTTGTAAACTTTATAAAGTTCTGTATATTGTAGGCTGTATATGTTAAAATGAATGTCAATGCACGTTAATTACGACATACTTTGTGCATCATAAAGATATTAAATCAGGCTTTAAAAATATGCCTCTTATAGAAGGTAATGTATTGCAATTTTTTTGTAAACCCCTGTACACAAACCAATAGTGCTATTAATACCATTTTCAATAGCGGATATGCCATGGTGAACCTGAATAACATACTCCAGCATCAAGTATTCCGCAAATATTTACAGAAAAGACTGAGAAAAATAAACTGAAGTCTTAAAAAATTTTCTTATCTGTTCGAAAGTATTTAAAAATATAGTGCAGCTTGATGAAGAAAAAAAACTATGCATACTCTTCTTTTAAATATGTGTTTGATAATGACATAGTACTTATAACCCACTTTTAAATCATAGGTAATGGATAATGTAGGGCAATGGTTAAGGCAATGTCAACATATTGAATTTAGGCTTGGTTAAAAGTTAAATGACTGCGGGGGGGGGGGGGGAAAGGGGGTCTTTCTAAAGCGTATTAGACCAGATTCGTGCGAGTTCTGGAAAAAAAAAAAAAAAAACAGAAAACTCCGAACTTCTAGACCGACAACTACGACCTGGGTTCGAGCCCAGCACTTACCGTTTACGAGCTTATGAAACAGATCAGCATGGCCTCTGGTAGGGCTCTAAATATAAAAATCTGAAGTGACTCAACTGGACTTTCCGAATGTAAATGATTGCTTAAATAAATTAAAATAAGAGAAGACGTTAAATAAACAAAAGAGAAAATTATACTAGGATGTTTGGGTATTTTTCCTCATTTAATATGTTGTTTAATTTAACGCTATTTATTGCACTTCAAATAATTTGAGCCCATGGGTCATAAAGATAAAGAATTTTTCGCTGTGTTGCTGTAAAAAAAAAGCTATAAGTACTAGATTCACTAAAATCTCTACAGCTCGTTCAAGAATGACTTGTAACGTGTGTATAAATTTTCAGTTTATTCCAATAAGGCTTTTAGACGCTATCTCACTTTAAATAATTGAACCCACAGGCAATAGTGGACATTTTCTTTACAAATAACTTATTAACTAATACATATTTTTTAATTCTGATTTCACATTCTGAAAATTCTCAGCTGTTAAATTGACGGACCTTTGTTTAAAAAATATTTTTTATATTTTATTTTGAAGCTGCAAAATACGAATTTTCAATATGTGAATTTTTTTCGTTTTGCAATTTCAAAATAAAATATTAAAAATTAAAAAAATACATCTTTAAAAAAAGTCCGTCAATTTAACAGTTGGGGATTTTCTGAATGTGAAAACAGAATTTAAGAATATGTATCAGTTAATAAGTTATTTGTAAAGAAAATTCCCCCATAGAATAACATTGGCTCGGGCTTCCGGCGACGGTAAGTGAAGAGGGCCGTTAAGAAATTGTGTCACAGATAAGATATCCACGAATAATAAAATCTATCCTACAAAAGCCTAATTTTGACAAGATTGAATATATTAATAATTAAAATAAAAGAAGTTTGCAAGAAAATTATATAAATATATAAAAATTATGGGTCTTTTATAAGGCCCTCTATACTGCTACAACGCCTACGAAATTATTAGTAAAGAAAAAGAAGCCGACCCATTTCACTTGTGAGCCTTTATACTGTTCCCATAATAACATAACTGGTTAGATAATTAATTAAAACTATAGAATTTCTATAGTTAACTTAATGACATTTCATGGCGTTATGACACTGATATGGCACTTCACTCGGCTTACTGAAATTATTAGAAAGGAATCCGCTCTTACTATTATTCTTTATGCGGTGTTTTGTACTGTGCCATATTCACATATTAAAAGAGAGAAGAGAGTTGTATATATAAATAAAAAATCATTATTATTATTATTTTAAGAAAACTTAAGGAACTTTTCAGTGTGCCAGACGGTATCTTTAAAGTTGGTATTGCACCCAGCTACTTATTTGTAAAGAGAGATGCCCTGTGTCCTCCTATTTCACATGATTCTGTATATTTGTCCCTTACTATAATACAATAAGAAAAATATATGAATTATCAAAATTAAAAAAATATTTTATATTTAAATTATGTGTATTTTTACTGCGCTCTTAACAAACACTTTTTTTTCACCCTTCTCAATGTAATTATTTGAAAGAAAGCCAGTCCTTCTTCTCAACCATCTTTGTAACTGGTCATGTACGTGGTCCCCTATTGTAATGTAATATTAGTTAAGTATACTTAACAGAAATTTATTATGAAATTTAGAGCTATCTTTTACTAACATCATCGTGCAATAAGAAGACTGAATATATAAATAATCGAAATTATTAAAAGAAAAAAAAATTGTTAAATTATGAGCATTTTTCGGGCGTTTTGACACACTGCTTTAATGCCCCTCTCGAGGAATCTATTAGAATAAAATATTGTCTTTTTCTCCGACCTGTGTACTAATCCCATATTACAATTAACATTAAGAGTTTAATTTATATAAATAAAGCGTTTATAGAAATTAAGGAGCTTTCTTTTACTAACATGTAATAATAACGTTGTATATGTAAATAATTAAAATGATAGAAATTTTGATAGTCAAATTATGATCGTTTTCAGGACGCCCTTAACACTGCTTTTGTACCACCTCGATGGAATTAATAGACTAAAATACCCTACTTTCATCAACTTTTTCCTTAATTAGCTTTGCACTAACTTCTCTCAATTAATTTCTTTTAGATTCTCCTAGGATGCCTAGATTAAGATTGTAGTAATGACTTAAAAATCTTATTCAAATGATTTGCATCTTTTACTTTTACAAGGAAGAGGGAAGGGGGTATTTTTACTGCCTCTGATTCTACCCAGCATATAAGAAGGAAAATTCTCAGAACGATTAGGGGATCAAGATAGCATTGGGCACTTACTTTTATTCACATTTCACCCTGTCTTTCCTAAAAAAAGGAAAAAGCACTCCTAATTTGTTCTTTAACTTTTATTGGGGAAAATGTTCTCGAAACTGTTTACGTATTTATCGCATTCGCAATTCCATAGAAATCAACAGTTTTTCTGTTTTTGTAAAAGGAGATAAGAATTGACCTTTACTTATTTTTTAAAACACATTAAAATATTTTTTATTTTTTAAAACATGCATTTTGATTTAATTTTAAGACATTTTTTTTTTTTTATTGACTGAGGGCGCCAAGAAAGCTTCAGACAGAGGGCGCAGGGGGACAAGTCCCCCTGTCCCCCCTGGCCAGCACGGGCCTGTTTAGGAACTGTCTGAATTTATTAAAGTTCTATTATTTTAAACTTATTTATATGTTTGGTAGCAGTTTCGCGTATAATTTCGCTATCACATATGCTTTTTCTTTTAGGAAAAGCTACGGTTTAACACGTTCATGCCGGCGTGACCCACCGGTGGGTCACAGCTACAGTCGGCCGCAAAAGTATCCGAGCACTAGCAATAATCCCTGTCCAAAAAAGTACACTTAATACTGCTTTGTTAAATAAATCCTTGTCGATTCATGTTCTTAGTCAGTCTAAGAACATGATTCGACAAGGATTTATTGAATAAAACAATTTTAAGTGTACTTTTTTGATATCGGAATTATTGGCTAGTGCACGAACACTTTTGAGTAGACTATGTAAACAAAATGCGCCGCCGTGAACGTGTTAAATGTGTTAGTTAAGAAAATCTTAAAAATGATATTTATAAGACTTTGTGTTAACTTACATGAAATTTTAGAGATATAAAATAATATTTGTGATATAAAATAATTTTAGTATTGTATATAAAATTTTAGTGAATTTTTTAATCTAATATATTTTAGTAGATGGATATAACAATTAAAAAAAATTTGCTTACAGAATATATATATATGTATATTTAATTACAGTTACATGTCTACTGATACTAAACTGGAATAGAAAACTGAGTATTGAGGCAATTCATTTTATTTATTTTAAAATGTAGTACAGGCTCATATTACACAAAATTATTTATAGCTTTATCAAAAGAAGTTTGATTGAAAATTCTTTAAAAACTTGAAGGTATCAATGAAAGGGTTTTCAAACAAGTTATTTCATTACTTTTTTTTTTCTTTCTTCTTGTTATTATACATATTTCACTAGAAACAGTAAATACATTGCTTAAAACCACAAAAAATCTTTATCTGTATTAAACTGATGATTGTGTGAGTTTAACCATTAATGAAAACCGTAAATGGTGAACAGTCAGTAAAAATTTCCTAAAATTATATACATTTGATTTTCTTTTTCAATCGGCAAAAGAAGAATGAGAATTTCATTATTTTTTACTTTAATTAGAGAATCTCTATATTTTGTTAGTTATTAAGAAAAATTTGATTTCACATAATTTCATGTAAAGCACTTTTGTTTTCTATGACCTCGTTTTAAATTTATATAATTTCCACTAATATAAAAATATGTATCTTTGTATTGTAAAAAATGGAAATTAATTTTTATATTTATGCGTAATTAAATAAAGTTTGTAATTTTGTTCTTGTTTAGACATTAATTTTGGAATATGAGTTAGATTTTCTTTTATATAGTATGGATAAACTGATCACGAGAATGTAGTTTTTATAAAAGTTTTATGTATTCTTCTTCACGATACATTTAAAAAATTAACTATTTTTTATTTTGAAATATATAAACAAAGAGTACAAATATAAATAAACTGTTTTTTGCTGTTTTATACTTGAAGTAAATCTCTTTATTCTTTTAAGACCAAATTTTGTTTGAACAAAAATTGGTCTCAAAACAAACAAACAAATAAATAAACAAATAAAATGAAAAACATACTAGAAGGCTTTTTTGAATTATTTTCTTATTGGTTACTTCTTTCACTCTCTCTCTTTTTTTTTTTTTTTTTTTTTTTTTTTTTAGCATTTATTTTTCCATTTCCGTGTTTAGAAAAATTGCAAAATGTTCGTTCGGAAAGCTATAAGTAACATCAACATTTCGCTTACAATATTTGAAATATCTCTAAATAAAATAAGTCATGATTCAAAGTTTAACCTACTTTTATTAATTAAGTTAAAGAGTTAATAGTTATACAATTAATTTTGATTAAAAAAAGATTCTCTTACAGCCACCCATTTCTCAATCCAATCTCATCTTCAAATATACGAATATTTCTCATGCGAAAAGATTAAAAGTTTTAATGCATTTTGCCTAAGGTGTATAAGTATCAGTATTTAATGTAACACTATTTAAGACATTTTATGTGCTTTTATTAGTAATTTATTTCAAGAATATAATGCAATTAAAATCTTGAGAAATGTGGAATGCAATTCAAAGCTGAATTATTTTTTCAAATTGGTACATCAATATTGGATTTTCCACGATGTCCTTAAACAAGATTGCATTTCAGAAATTGTGTATTGGGTTAAGATATCTTTGAAAATAAGTATTTATATAATCAAAACCGCTCAAAAAATTTTTTAGTGTTATGTTTAACGAACTTCTCTTTAATGTTTATAAAATATTTGTTTTTTATTTTCTTCAACCCATATTATAGTAGAGAATGTAGTATTTTTGTGTCGCTTTCGATACTGAGTCATTTCTATATTTACTCATTTTGAGGACTGAATACGATAGTCGGGTTTGTAGTGATTATTTTTTATGTGTGTTACTAGCATAACCCAAGAAACAAATATTAGCCGGAAATCTAAGTCGGAAAATGGTTCAAATATAGAGGCATGCAAAGAAATTTAAATACATCAAATCTATGCTCAAAATTTCTCGAAGGTATCTTTTAACATGTTTAGGCTGCATTAAATATAATTAAATTAAAATGTATTTTTTATATACATAAACGCATGTTTCATATAAAATACGGAATCATTCGTCTACAGCCCCTTCCTCATAACAGATACACAACACACACACACACGAAGGATATATTATGAGCTATGCATTTTTTTTTTTTACTATGATAAAATTTATTCATTATGGGTGTGTGTATATAATTTAAGGACAATAGTCTGGGTTACTAAAAATTCAACAAATACATTTTTTACTTTTTCTTACTTATTATGATAAAGAAGGAATTGTATTTGGGTCGTAATTTGAAAACTAGGTTTTTGATATATTTACCCATTTTGAGGTCACATGAATCTGAAAATCAGATATTTAGTACTTGGTTGGTGTGTCTGTTTGTGTGTCAGTCATCAGCATAACCAAAAACAGATGTTAACAGGACATTCAAATTCAGTATTTTAAATCTGTTTTATATGGAACATTACTTGAAACTTTTTATTGAGATAGAAGAAATGGTCCGTGTACAGAGCCGGGGCCACCGAGAAGAGGCGATTTCACGTTGCTTTCCGGGCCCGGACACTTATCGTCATCCACCATTATCACGTGATCGTAAGCGATGGGAGCCAAACAGAAACAAAAACCAAATGAGAACGTTTAAGGAAGCTGTGTTTTTGCTTGCAATTCTTTCTAAGGTTTATAATGTGAACATTTGGAACATTTAAATGATTCAAGGAAAGTTAAAATGCCTCTTTTCTTCATATGTATTTGTCGAAAGATTAAAACAGTGTTTTGAATTAAATACTAATTTTAAATTTAAAGAATAAACTATAACTTCCTAAGTCTGTTCATTCACACGTTGACTAATGAATTTGATGGATTTAAGTGGTACGATTATCGGTAATCGAATAATAATTTTGATCTTGAAAAAATATTATATTTTAAAATGTGAAATGATAAGTGTATATCACGTTTATCCTTTAAAATTATGTGTATATAATTTTTATTAAATGTAATGCTTTTTCATCCGAAGAGGATATTTTTTTAGCTACAAATAATCTAGTATAAAAATTATTTTTTTCTGTATTAAATTTTGTAATGTGAAAAATATAATTACAAAGAAATTATTAGAAAGCATAATTATGATAATGCACATCCTGCTGTTTTTATTTTGTTTTTACTTTAGAAAATATAACAAACCTAAAAATGACACATAATATTTACTTTTACACGTCATGTGAAAATATTGCTTGTTACATATATTTCTAAACTTTAATAAAAGTCAAACAATGTGATAAGTTATGGGGTATTTTGAAAAATTATAAACTTAAATATTTTTGAGAAATTAGTATTATATATATATATATATATATATAATCTTATTCTTTGATGCTTTATAGGTATTGCAGTGTTCGCTCTAGATTTTCATATTCGGGGTACATTTTTGTCATAAATAGAATATTTTTATGAAATTTTTTACTTAATTTTGTGAAAACAAAAATTTATCGTGTAGACCCTTCCATTTAAAAGCCACTCTGTATCAGATTTAATGTCAAGTAATGAGTTTAAATGAACATAATATAGGCAGTCAGCTGAACTAAAACTGAAAACATGGACTTCTTCTTCTTCTTCTTCTTCTTTTTTTTTTTTTTTTTTTAAATAAATGGCTTATCTTCATAGAACAAAATCTTGTGAAATAGCCCTTTTTATGAATTTGAAATCTGAGAAAAGGGTCCAATTTATTGATTTAAATTTTGTAAAAAAGCAGCTAAAGGCTGAGAATTTTTGCTTAGATTGATCTTTGTATTAATAATTGTCCTTTTAATGAGCATTTAAAAGTAATTTTCTGCAAAATAGTCCACTTTTATAGAAAATTCTAAAATAAATATTTAATAATTTAATGGTATTTTATTGTTAGAATTTTAGTATTTATTTCTATTGATCATGTCATTAATAATTATAATTGTACGTTTATTTTGAAATTATTTACCTAGTCAAACTAATAATTTATTAAAAAAATAAATAAATAAATAAATAAATAAAAAACAGTATCCTAGCTCTAAGAAAAAGAATTTGCATGGATATTAGTTTGTTTATTAAACTTTGCAGTATATTATATTTATAAAAATACTTTTGATATGCACTTAATATTTTACTTACATTATTCTTTAAGATTATTATTTTGTTAGAAATTAGGTTGTGGCTATCACAAAACATTCTTCTATATCGTTCTATATAACAGCGCTACATACTGTTTAACGTAAACAAAAATTTAATCAGAGCTTCTCACAATAAAGATCCGGATCACTTTGAGATCCGGGTCAAAGTCAAAGATCCGGGGTTCGAGTCCCGGTCCAGGCATTATTTTCACTCAGTCGGAAAAATTAAATTTCAATAAAATATGATTTTCTTCCACAGTTGATTGTGTGATTTTATTAAAAATTGTATTTCATTCTTCCATTGTTTAATGGTGTTTTCCATTTCCTGCGGCTTATTTCTGTTGAGCTATCTAAATGATAGACCAGATTGTATCTGCCTAAAAGGTTTTCTGAGTGAGTAATGCTGACCGGGATGTCGGCCTGGATAGCTCAATTGGTAGAGCCTTGACCTTGTAAGTCAAAGATCCGGGGTTCGAGTCCCGGTCCAGGCATTATTTTCACTCAGTCGGAAAAATTAAATTTCAATAAATATGATTTTCTTCCACAGTTGATTGTGGGATTTTATTAAAAATTGTATTTCATTCTCCCATTGTTTAATGGTGTTTTCCATTTCCTGCGGCTTATTTCTGTTGAGCTATCTAAATGATAGACCAGATTGTTTCTGCCTAAAATGTTTTCTGAGTGAGTAATGCTGACCGGGATGTCGGCCTGGATAGCTCAATTGGTAGAGCCTTGACCTTGTAAGTCAAAGATCCGGGGTTTGAGTCCCGGTCCAGGCATTATTTTAACTCAGTCGGAAAAATTAAATTTCAATAAATATGATTTTCTTCCACAGTTGATTGTGTGATTTTATTAAAAATTGTGTCTCTGTACATTAGTTATTGAATGAGCAGAGCTGCCACAAAATTTTTGTCCCACACACAAACGCACAGGCAATTTGACATTTTTTGAAAACGGTCATATTCTGGAACTCTCAAACCGTGTTTATCCAACAAAAACTGGAAGTTGAAACTTTTTACGAATCTAATTCTTTCTTCTATTGAATATAGAAGTAAAAAAGACGCTCATTGAATATATAATACATAATTGTTAATATTTTATTAAACATCAAATGCAGTTCTACTTATGATCCATATATTTCAAACAGACTTTAATTTGATTATTATAAATAAGTAATTTAATATTAATTAATAATTAAAATAACTTACTTTTTAATATTTTAATTACAAGACTGTTTTAATAATTGTTAAATTAAAATCATTCAGCTGGTTCAATTAGAATATTTTAAAAAGAACATTTAAATGTGTCAATAAAAGTAATTGGCACAATTTCTTAAACTGAATAAGCTTATACATGATTAAATGGTAGAAATTAAACAATAATAACTTCATATAAACTATTTTTAAATTATTATTTCTATTAGCATTTAAAAAGTGGACATCTAACTTAAAAATTAGTTTTTATTTTGAATAGTAAATGAAATTTGTCAATAATTTTACCTATAATGTATAAGAGGGATTTTTTAAAACAAAAAAATATATTTAAAATTTTAAAATAAATAATTTTGAAAGTGCAATTTTGAAAGAAATTATATATATTTCATGCATACGTTATATTTCATATATCCCCCCCCCCTTTTTTTTTAAAATATATCTCTAAATGAATACGTATTTTTGTTTTTCCCAATTAGTACAGTTATGAGAATTGTCAATGAAATTAATTGTGTGTATATATACACACAAAAAGGCACCAAAATAAAAAGCTAAATTATTTTATTCATTGATACAGGGCCCAAAATTTCAACTCAGATTACACTCGCCGAAAAAAAAGGTTTTACTCGCCAGAAGATAAGTTGTCATTTTTTTTTTTCTTTTTATTGTTATTTTTCCTAACTATATGAAATGCTTTTTCAAATATGCTTAAAATTATATATATTAAAAGTGTGTCGTTTATCATCATGTCTCATAATCATCTATAATTAAAAATCATTATAATGTATTGTATTTGATTTTTGAAAAAGATTAAAATGTCTAATAACATAAATGCAACGAGTCATTAAATAAAAAAAGAAGAAAAAAAAAAAAAAAAAAAACTCTTTGTTAAACACCCTGTGAAAATCTTTTTATTATGAAAGATTAAGCTTCTTTATTTACCTATTTATTTAACATTTTACATCAGAAATGTTCTTTTCGTCCTCTTTATTTTTGTAATTAGACGGAATGTCGATGTGTATAACTTGTTCATTGTTGCCATTTGAAATAGCCATTTCGAAATAACATTTTCGATTAAATCATTGCTTACATGCCTACAAATAATTACAAGCGCAAATCCTTGGAGTTTCATTAAAAAACTGAAAAATGTCAACTGTTTTTTGAACATTATTCAATAAAATAAACATAGGCAGTATCTTTAAAGGGGCTCGGGTTCATTTTCATGCATCAATATCGCATAGGCAAACTTTCACATTTCTCTTTTCTCGGATAGTGGGCGACGGACAAAGAGGTTCTCTGCTCGTCTATTCTCACTCTGATTGGAGAAATCACAGTGAGAGAAACGAAACTACCAAAGAGATTAAAATTTTTATGCATGCGCTAAGCATTTTTCTTTTCCCAGGCTGGGATTAACTATGAGGTTATACGATGGCAAGATCTGCCATATTTAAATCTATAAAAAGAATGCTTTCTGTCACCGTATCGTGTAAGAATTCTACCTATAACTAGACCGAATTTTTACTCGCCACAGTAAAAATTCCACTCACCCAATGGCGAGCTGGCGAGCGGAAATTTCGCGCCCTGATTGAAGTATTTAAAAAAAAAGTGACAAAACTGTTTATCAATAGTTTAATGAATGGTTATTGACTTCGTTATGATTTCTGCAGTATGTAGATATTAAAAATATTTTTAAAAACATCTCTTACATCGTAATATATTACAAAAACTTTTTAAATTCTTGTATACAAACTAGTCGCGCAATTTTTACCTTTTGTTACAATTATAAAGGAAAAAATCTCACAAAAACTATATTTATAGATTTACTTTTTTAGATGAATCTTAAAATAGGTTGCTTTTATGTAGCTCTGTATACTATATACAAAATAAAAACAATTTTCCTCATAGAATGTATTAAAAATTTATAATAGTATAAATAATTAAGAATTACTGCTGAAAATGCCTTTTGAGCAATTATTACTTATACATCCAATGTATCTGAATATTTTGCGAGGCCCTGTAATAAAACATGTGTACTAATTGTACCATATACTAAAGCAGACATGCTTGTGTGCATCTGGAAAATGCATATTAATTTTGTCATGTTTTGTGCGTTATAAAAGATATAAAACTTTCCTGAAACGTATTTATTTTAGACCGTAGTGTATTGTAATTCTTTTGTGAGACTCTGTTCAAAGACTATTAGCTCTATTCTTCATACTACTTATAATAGGAAATGTGTTATTGTGAACCTGAATAGATTATATCAGTTCAAAAATACCTACAGGAATTAGAACACGGCCAGACAGATGAACCGAAGTCGTAAACACACTTCAACTCTGTTGGGAATTATTAAAAAACACTTGATAGGGGAAAATGTTTTCTAAAAAATAAAAGAGAGAAAAAATCAATATTTTAACCAGTGATAACACAAAACACTCACAGCAAACTGGAAAATTATTTTCTGAATTGTTGTCATTAAAATTAAATACAAGTGTGAAGAAAAATTATTTTTAAAATTTTGTATAAGAGATAATATAGTGATAGGATACTCATGGCTTATACAGATTGTATATAATCGTTTTGAGAATGAGTTGCGTCTGAAAAAATAAAAAAAGGAAAATGTACAGTAACAAACACTATGAATGAAGCAAGCGGAATGCATGTGTGAGTACCATCGCTTAGCGTGACATCATCATATCAGTGTCCAGGCTGCCCGGAGAGCAACGTGTAATCGTTTCTTCGCGGCGGCCCCGACAGAGCATACAAAAGAATTCCAATACATTACGCCTATTAACGTAAATGCGCCTATTAAATACATTACAGAAAATTTTTCTTTAACACTTTTTTTAATACTAAATGTAGTGAAATTAATTTTTGTATTTTATATAAGAAACATCAGATATTTTTAGTAATGCCAAAGAAAAAATGATTTCATTCAATACTATGTCATTAAATTTGATGTTATATTTTTTATTGCTAAAAAATTTTAATCCATACAAATGGATTTTATAAGTGCGTGCAGTGTATGAAGTTAAATACTCATTTGTGATTTAAAAAAAAAAAAAAAAAAAAAAAAAAAACTAAATAAAATTATTTTTTCAAGAAATCTTAAAAGGTAAATAGGTTTAAATATTCTTACTTTAATATAGCTTAATTTATGTATCTTAGTTTAAATAATTCTTAATACTTTTGAAATAATAGGCTTGAATTAGAATATTAAACTTATTACTTAATTCATATTATTATTTTTTTTTAAATCTAAACTTAGTATTAATTGAAATATTAAGGCTGTGCTAGTATTAGGCAAGTTTGACTTTAAAATTCAACAAAACATTTTCTTTTTAAGTGTTTGGTAAGCAGTTTTGTTTCACAAAAAAAAAAAAAAAAAAAAAAAAAGGAAATGTAGATTTTTTTTTTTTTTTTTTTTTTTTTTTGTAAAACTTAAAATCTGCGACGGTTTGTTTGAAGAACTTTGCTATAAAGCTAAGGGAGGTCTCTAGCTAATTAAATCTGAAGTAGAACATGACATTTTTTAAAACACTACTTTGCAGATAAAACATCCCGAGATTTCTCTGTATATTATTTAAACCTATATTAAAATATATTTTTTAAATGAATGGTGGACATTATTAAACGTTTTTGTAAATTATTGTTTTAAAATACTAAAATTTTGCTTACATATGCATTGAAATACAACGGTATTAAATATAAAATTTCTCGAAAACTATTTAAATTAAAATATTTTAAAAGTTTATTTTTTTTAAATATTTTTAAAATGCTTCCTGTTGTTTATTTTTCCCTACCGATTTTACATTATTATAGTTTAACAATATATTCTAAATAAATTTTGAGTGTTAATTTGTGGATTCATTGGTAGGTTAATTTTTTAAAAATATTTTTTTTGTGTTAATGTTAAAAATTTGCATTAAATTTCAGCATTCAAACATAAAAATATATAAAAATGTATTAACGTTAACTTATCAATCAACCCATAAAATAATATTAAAATATGTTTAGAATATATTGTTAGTGTTGATGTTGATGTTTGGGAATAAGGCCGATTGACTACTCTAGGGTCCTAGGCCTGAGGGGGAGTGCCTTCCGTGGAGGTCTTTCAGAATGTATTGTTAATCTATAATAATGGAAAATCTACGGAAAAAATAAAAAATTAGATAGCAGAAAATGTTTAAAAAATTCAAGAAAATTAAAACTTTAAATTACATTTTTTAAAAATTTAAATAGTTGCCAAGAAATTTTAATAAATTTAATACTGTTATATTTTATATCTAACATGTATTCAAATTTTCACAACTCTAAGACAGTAATTAAAAAAAAAAATATATTTATAACGTTCACAGTTCCCTAAATATTTTCTTTTATTGAAGGATAAGGTATATCACTTACATTTAACCATAAAAGATTTAATTATTTCTAAAACTTTTGTATATTTTCGTTATATTAGGTCTAGTTAATTTAAATGCATTTTGCATATCAAGAGCATATTAAGTAGTGAAATCTGAAGAGCATATAAGAGGGTTGTACTGTTATTTCGAAGTAATGACTTGTTATAAGAAGGCAGACGCCAGCTCTTTGAACAAACCATGATTACAATTAAAGTCAGAGATTTTAAAATTTGAGATTGAATTGCAAACTTAACGATGCGATAATACTTCAGCGTTTGTGAATTAAATGTACTTTTAAGAGCAAATAAAAGACACATTTATGTTTGTAATTGGATAAAGTCACCGAATTCACAATTTCTTATTTAGAGAATTTTGATTTACACAAGCGTATATCTTGAAAGCAGGGAATTTATTTAAAATATTTTTAAACCAAGGTAACAACCATTCACTTTGAAACTTAAAATATATTTTCTAGTTTTTTTTTTAATTTAATTTTAATTATTAAAGTAAAATTATAAAATATTCAAATATAAAAGCAAAACATTACTGACACTGGTCTTTAATACTTAAAATAGTAATAATTAATCCTTGCTGGTAGTTTTTATTTATTTGTCAAAGCTACCAGATAAAATAATTCTTAGTTTTAAATCAATTATGTGCATCTGTTAGTCACTGATTCATCAGTTCCTTCAAAAATAAATTTATTAATCAATAAACCTAAATATGAATCATTATGTTCGTACGCATGTATACATATTACTCTGCTTACAGTGTGTTTATTAAAGTCCTTTGTCACTTCATTAACTTCAGAACGGTGAGAGCTATGGTCATAGAAGTGGGGTCTAGGTATAGTAAAGTAGCTATGCGTTACACAATGGATCCACTTACAGTACAAACTGGCGGCTAAAATTGGCGTTAGCGTTTTTAACTCAAAAAGAGTACAATATATGTGAAAAAGTCAATTACAAAGCTGTTAACCATCATCAATTTATTACGTAAAAACATCTTTCGAACAGTAATGTTTCAAATGGGACGCCCATTTGTTTGGTTTTTGTTTTCTCAAACTGCACTAGCTTTATATTAGGCTCATTTATCCTTCATGCGCAAAGTGTTTTCCGTCAGCAACAATACACAGCTGGACTGGCCTGCAATTCCCACTCCGCACTGTACAACATGGCAAGTGACACACTGGCACTAGCATCTGTAGTAAATTTTTCAAGTTTCTGCAATGTTGGTGGAAGGGTTTTTATACACTTATTGTTTGATGCATATCCATCGATAAAAGTTCAATAGAATCTGATCAGGTGAGCGTGGAGGCCATTCTACGCAAACACAACACCATTCCCGATAACTTGTTGCTGGAATTCTACCATAATGTATTGTTTTACGCTTGATACCTTATGCAGAGGTGTGCCGTTATGTTAGAATTATACATTCCAAAGTTTAATGAACGGCAAGTCCTCTAGAAAATCGAATATGACGTCATGCAGAGGTTCCAAGTATCTGAGTCCCATTAACGTGCTCTTGTAAAATACTGGGAGAGTCAGTCTGTTACTGAAAAATTCCGCACTAGACATTTATCGACCATACTTGATGTCAAGTATTTGATGTACTTGATGTCGAGTTTCGATAGCACATCTAAGATTTTCCAGCTAGCAGAAATGGATGTTCTGCTTATTGTACATTGTATTAAGCAAAAAGCGCGCCTCATCCGTTCATATGATGTCGGCAAGGAACTTCGGCTGGACCTCTAAGCGATTCATGATGAAGTTGCATCATTCATAACATTTCCCCTGTCATTAGTGCTTTCACAGATGTTGGCTGGTAAGAATGAGCACCTAATACGTTCAAGATTTTCAAAACGTCCCTCTTTACAAGGTTACAGTATTAACTAATCTCTCTTGTGCTGCTCTGAGGATAGGCGAGGGCATACGATAATACGTCTTTTTGTTGCACTCGATGCTCTCTTCTTAGTCTGCCATTTCGAGGTCTGTTGGCCCCACTGTCCGTTTACTTTAAAAGTTTCACTGCTTTTAAGACGACATGCCATAAAGGATGTGGACATTTTGGAAGACGTTCACGATATAGTCGCTTTGCCGCTCTTGCTTGATGCCCACATTCATCGTAAATTAGAATCATTTTGCAAGACTAATTTTTACAATATTTCTCCATGATTACGAGTTTTAATGTCAACTCCCACGGTACTATTTCTTTTATAGTAGTCTCCGGTGTAGAAAAATGATGTTTCATATTTAATTGCATAATGCCGAATTTTATACGACTCACATACCAAACGAGAGTTGAGAAGAATTGGTACGCTTGCTAAACAACATTGCACAATCGACAATGTTTACTAATTTTGTAAAGAAAATTGTAAAGAAATCAGGAACCAAGCGGGACTTGAACCAAGGTCTTCTTGAATAGTAATCACGCACACTAGCACGACACGGGCTAATCCGCAGTGCGCTCTTTTTTGTTTTCTTCTGTGTTTCGACACGTAAAAGTTTTGGAAATCACAAACCAAACAAATGAGTATTTTACATTTTCTAGTTTTAACATTAATGTACGCAAGGTGCCTTTTCTTACTAAATCGATGATATTGAACAATATTATAATTGATTTTTCCCCGTATCTCGTACCGCTTTTAAGATAAGAACGCCAATTCTAAAGTTAGACACCAGGTGGAGCTGTAAGCGGCTTAATTGCGTAGCGCATAACTACTTTAATATACCTAGACCCATTTTTTTTTACTATAACTCTCATCGTTATGATTTTAATGGGATGACAAAGACTTTAGCGTGTACATTGTATATACTTTCATACAACTTACGTTTATGCAATACACATGACTTTTACGTGGAATTTTTCCCACATGTACAAAAAAATGTATGGTATTTTTTGAAAGAAGAGTGAAAGGTTAAATGGTAATGGAAAACTTTTTACATTCTGTATAAAATACAAAATACGAATTTTTTACCTTATTAGATGCAAGTATTACGCTACGAGAAACGTTCCAAAAATAAGTTTTTTCATGCTTTTTCTCAAAGAAGCTTTATTACAAACAGAAATCTGCATAACAAAATAAAAACTTGTGTATATTTTTCCACATAGTAGCCCCTGACATTGATACATTTGTTGCACTGTGAAATCACTGTGAATCAAAAAATCATTCTGCTAAAATCATAGTGCTACTTCAATGTAGGTAAAAATTGAAAATCTGATGGGGTTAGATTGGCGTGGCAGGACGAGTGATCTAATACTCTCCCATCTCCAGCGGTGAATGTGTTCTTTTGTGCCGAATGCTGTATGGGGTCTTATCGTCCAAACACATTATCGTCCAAACACAAAATCCCTCTACTCAAGAGTCCTAGTCTCCTGTGCCGAATGGTGGACTTCCGTTTGGAGAATATATAACAATAGAGTACCTATTAATGTCCTTTAAGTGAAGAAATCAATAAAAATGAGGACCCTACGTGTCCCAGAATGCCATCAGTATAACTTTCTTAATTGCTGGGCACCAATTTTTACAAAGGTGGCTTCTTGATATTGCTTTCATAATAAGAAAAATGTATCAATATCGGTGGTGAATATGTAGAAAAATAGACAAAAGTTTGTATTTCGTTATGCCATTGCATGCGTCTGTTTGCAATAAAGATTCCTTTGGAAACATACTTTTTTCTTTACAGTGTTACTTTTTGGTCTTTTAGAAAAAATAAAATGTCTCGGGGTTAACTTAGATTTCTAACCAGAAATTCGTAGCCCTTAGATACATCAATTTACACCATCAGGAAATTTCAGAAATTGTCTGAAAGTATTTGTAATATAACTGAAGCATTTAACGGCAACACAAATTACTGCCTGCTTTAAAGAAAATCTTTTCGTTAATTGAAATTGTATATTAAAAAAAAAAAAAATATAATTGAAAGAAAAATCAGGACCTAGATTATTATTTTTTAAAATGAAACAACTCACGACTGTAATATTTTTAACGCATATTGTATTCTAAAATAACAAACATTATTGCGATAATTATCCACAGAAAAAAAAAAAAAAAAAAAAAAAAAAACTTTTCCATTATCTTATTATATTAAAAATTTATGATAATTGAAACTATAAATAACACAGACCTGCAAGTAAAAAAGGGTTTAAAAACCAATAGCTGATATTGTTATTATTTGGTACGCCGATTTCAAATATGACATCCATTTTTTTCAATGACGTAACTTTTTTTCACAAAATGGGCTTAAATATATTAGACTACGCCTAAAAGTAGGAAATCGATCACTATATAGTGCAAGAAGCTTTTCATGTAAAAATTGAGGAAACAGTGTTTCTAGGGTAATTCAACCACGCTGAATACGAATATGCCTGTTGCCAAAGCGAAATCTAGACCGGAAGTTCGTTATCCAAGATGGCGGCTAAAACTCTGTTGTCCTATATTTCCCTTGTCCGTTGGTTTAAAATAATGGTTTAAACGTCTACTTAGGGGTATTCTCTGATGCCAAACGCACTGCAATGCTCAAAAGTTACTTACCTTAAGTTTGGAGAGCATGGGTTCTAAGATAGCTCCCAAAATGGTCGTCGAAACTTTGTTGCTCGGAAGTAAGCAAAGAAGATGAGAAAATGACCATTTCAATGTTTAAATATTCTTTATTACAACACACACAATACTTTACATAGCATACATTCAACCATTAAATACCATATATCTGACGGATTTTATATTCTAAATACAACAAGACGCATGGAGCACACATAAACACAACAAAGTTTCGGCGGCCATCTTGGACATCATCTTAGTACATTCTTACCCATGTACTCCAAGATATGTACATTGTGAGCATTACAGTGTGTTTAGCATCCGAGAAAACCCGTAAGTAGACGTTTAAATTATTATTTTAAGCCAACGGACAAGGGATATATATAGGGCAGCAGAGTTTTAACCGCCATCTTGGATACCGGATCTCGGTCCAAATTTCGCTTTGGCGACAGGCATATTCATAGTCAGTGGGGTCGAAATAACCTAAAAACGCTATTTTCTCAAATGTTACATGAAATGCTTCTTGCGCTTAATGATCGATTTCCTGCTTTTGGGCCTAGTCCCATTTTGCCACCCAATGGGCCTAATCCCATTTAAGCCCATTTTGTGAAAAATCTTTACGTGATAGAAAAATGTAAGATGAAATCAGCGCATCAAATAATATGAAAATCAGTCATTACATTGCAAACATTTTTCATGACTCAAATTTTGCAGGCCTGTGTTATTATAAACTATGAATATGAAATCCCAATTATCACCATTTTTTTATGAAAATATTTATTTAATTCAAGTGATTTTTTTTTTTTTTTTTTTTTTTTTTTGTCAAAAAATATTGCTATTATTTCTGACATTTCTAATAATGAATATAGAAAGTCTGTTTTATCGACAATTTCAAATTTAGTTTCAACTTGCGTTTACATTAATAATTGTAGTACAGCCAAGCAGTAGAAAACATGAACTACTTCAAAATAATAGATTTTCTAAAATTTCTTTAACTTTTTATTACTTGTTTTACAAAAAAAAAAAAAAAAAAATGTCAGACATAATTATGCTTTAAAAGAATAACATTTAAAATAGTAAAAGACGTTATAGAAACACTTTATTTTGCAAATTTCTTTTTGTATTTTATCAATATGGATTAAAAGAAAGATGTTGTCGTTTTCAATTAAATTAAAAAAAAAAAAATAGTTTATTTTAATACATGTTTTATAAAAAATATTTATTTGGCTTTGATTGAGTAAACTATTTCGACCTCATTAAATAAGAAGAGTTTTCCGTGCTATCATAATATTTAGAAAACTCTTCGATATTGTAATTATATAATTTCCTTCTTTGGTCCACTAAATTTGATAATATCTGGTGTTTGACTTAATTCTTGCTGTTTATGAAGTGAACGCAGTAGTTGAGTTAGTGCAACATAATGACAGCAGAAAAATTAAGCTTCCAGATCTGTGTGTCACTTTTTTTTTGATTAAACATGTCGAGTTTTGTACCTAAAAAAGCCTTTGTGGGAATTGTTTCTCTTCTGCTTTCATCTCTAGAAATTTACTCGATTGCTAGTGGAAGCGTATGGAAAACATACTTTGTCAGAAACACAGCGCAGAGAATGATTTGAAGAACTCAAAGACAACGATTTTAGGTGAGTGACAAAATGCGTCCTGGTCATCCGAAAAAAAATTGACGAGGTGTAGTTATTTATTATGGCGGTCATTACTGGCGGGAGATTTATATCAGACATTTATAATACATTTGCCTGAAACACTAAATATAGATGCGCGTCAATTGCTACTAAGCAATGGGGATGATTCAGAAATTAGGAAACTGGATACTACATGAATTGGCAGAAAGAAATGCTGCGAAGAATTCCACATTTGTGAAGTGTTGCGTGAAGGACAAAAACGGAATTCATTTTTGCATGACATTGGGACTGGTGATGAAAAGTGGATTCGTTAAGACGATTCGAAGCACAAGAAATCGTGGGCGTTTCGAGGAGAACTATCATATTCATGGTAAGAAAATTATGCTGTGCATTTAGGCGGGATCAAGTCGGTATAGTATAACATGAGCTGTTGCAATCGTGTGAAATGGTAAACGGTAAATGGTACGAAGTAAAATTACTCAATTTGAATGGCGCACTTAAAGGCAAACTCCTGCAATATACTCCGAGATATGACAAAGTCATTTTGCTTCATGACAATGCCAAACCACATGCTGCAAGCCGAGTGAAGGAAAACTTGAAGGAACTTCGATGTCTTACCCCACCCTTCATTTTTTTCACCTCTTTCCGATTATTATTTCTTTGGGTTCTTTTCTTCACTTCACATATTTTAACGATATCAAAAACTGGCTCCGTGAGTAGATCACATCAAAAGAACCTGATTTTTTTTTTTTTTTTTTTTTTTAATCGCAGAGTTCATTTGTTACTTGAAAAGTGGGAAAAGATTGTACCTTTGGTTTCAAAAGGTTGTAGCTACCGAATGATACGACTTTCAATAAATTATCTTGAATCACTCTATTGGAATAAGCATGTGTTTTCTGTCCAACAAACAACGGGAATTATTTAAAGTATCAAATTTTTGAACTCATTGCTTGAGAGTCACGTAAAAGAACATTTTTCATGAAAAAACGAGCAGGCGTTTCTCTAAAACAACAATTTACTTTAAAAAAGTATTTTCTGTATTCGTGTTTAACACTTTATGTTTCTCCAACATATACATACTCCAGCGTCACTTACTGCATCAATTTGCTGAACATAAAATATAAAATGTCTAATCACAAATATGTAAAATCATTTTGTTAACCCCTTGCAGTCTCAATTCACTCACAGGGTGGCAAGAGTTTCTGTTTCAAAAAGGAGCACTGACACCAGTATTTTTAATCAATAATTTCTATCACAATAAACTACTGCACAAATATGATAGAAATTATTGGTAAAGACTACTGGCGTGAGTGTTCCGTCTTCAGATGGAAACTCTTGCACCCTTGTTTGTTCGCCTGCCCGAGGTGAGCTCGGGATAAGCCGGGAAGGGGTTAAATAATGTAGAGGAACGCCGGAAGGCGGAACATACTGTTAAAAATAGGAAAATAACCCGATGACATTTGAGTTAAGAAAACTTTTTTTCAATTTTCTTTTCTTTCTTAAATACTTTTATATTATTCATTATTTATCATTTTTCATATTTTATAATGTTGTTTGTTTGTCTTTTATTCATTAGTACTGCAAAAATATGAACAAAAAATCTTTAAAATTGCTAAACAGTTTGTAATGTTCAACTTTGTTCAATCGTTCAACTTAAATTAAGCAATTGCAATTGAAAATAAAATGTTTGAAAAAGTACATTTTAAAATTTCATTTATTTTGGATCAAGTTGATCCAGAGTATTTGGTATCCTTTGAAAATTTTTTGTTTCTTTCTGATCTTATTTCCTATCTCAGAAATAAAAATTATAGGCAAAATCTTCATCTACTCCAAATGTTTTAAACTTAAAAATTGTTTTTGTGGACGAGCTTATATGTGTTTTGTAGAAAAAATAATATTTTTTCTTTGAAATTAATGTTATTCCTTTAAAGATGCTCCCTAATTGTAACAATATCTCCTGCATCTTATTTTTATTAAAAGTTTCTTGACGAGTTTTAGCATCAAATTGATTTTAAAACTGAGAATACAAAACATTTTAAATTGTTTTAATGTAGAGGGGTACCTTTATAAGGTTATTAAAATAAATTCTCATCATAAATAGTTAACAACTACTCTTTGTAACAATTGCTTAAAATTTATATAATATATATAATATATAATAAAATAATATATATGTGCATGTAAATGCATTGTCTGCTTTCCTTTTTAATTTTTGCATTTTATATTAATAAACCACAAACTAAATACAAATAACATAGGTATTATGATTTTAAAGCTAAATAAAATGTTTAATGTTATCTTTATTATAATTATTATTTAATATGTTGTTTCAAAACATTTAATTTAATTTTAATTAAGCTGTTGCGTGTATGTATGTAAATTTAGGATTTTAATTATTGTATCATAGAAACATTTATGGCAATGAATATATATATATTAAAGAAAGAAAGAAAGAAAAAAAAATAAAGCATTTATCTTGCACTTCAAATAATATAGGAGCAAAAAAGAAATCAGTACTCTCTGTTTTTTAACCGGAGTCAGATCCGTTACTATTTCATATGCATCAGGTCTGCTGTGATTTTATGTAAATAAGGGTGCAAAGACGAAACGGATATTTACTTTATGAAAGGCGCACATTCTACAACAGTGTAGCCCAAACGACCACCCCTTTTCAAAGTATAATCATTCTCAGTTGTTTACAACTAGTGCTTGTAAATGAATAGTAACGTCGACTTGGAATGCTGATTACTTTTATTTATTATCATATTTATTATCATTTTTTTTTCTAAGGGACAATTTCGAACTGGATATAAATACTGAACTTTTTTTTTCGATATAAATACCGCAAAGTTAATACATAAAAAAAAAAAAAAAAAAAAATTCCCCTTTTTAATTCGTTTATTTATCAACTTTCAAGACATTTCTATTACTAATTTAATTTTTTTTTTTTTTTTTTTTTATATAAAGAGCCAATTTCAGAGGCTCTTTTGAAATTTAAATCACATAGTTATTGAGAGAATTAATGTATAAAACTTTTCTATAGCAAGTACACATTGAGCATGCATCATATTATATTGATTGTTTAAAAATAGCAAAAAAAAAAAAAAAAAAACTGCTTGTGCGCAGAGTTAAAATTGTGTCTACATAAATAGTATATATATATGTGTGTGTGTGTGTGTGAGTATTATAAATGGAACACAAAGTAAACTAGCGTGTTGTAACCCTCACAAAACTTTCTTCTATATTATTCTGATACATTAATTGGTGGGACAACTAAGAAATCCCGAAAAGACTGTATAAAATACCACCTCTCGGTCGATATCCACCCAATTAAGTCATCATAGTTTTTCATAAAAGGCATCTCATATATGATGTTTGGTGCAACAGAAGTCGTGAAAATATAAGTTCAAACCCAGTCTTCTGGTAAATAGAGAAAGGTACAGCCTGGCAACACTCCCTTTCAGCTAATATGTGCTAAAATTGAGTCAGAATAATTTTTCAGAACAACAATTTCATATAAGAAATTTCGGTGCAATTATACACTACAGGCGCTAAGATATAGCTTTTCTGTAAAAAAAAGGAGAAATTACAGCATTGCGCTACCTATCGGCTGATACGCATACAAACCACATCACCGTAGTTTATACAACAGTCCTCTTACGTATAAAGTTTGGTGTATTTATACTCATTGAAGCTGAGATGTAGCCTTCCAATAATTAAAAGAAATTTCACATAGCAGGGAAACCTATTAACCGATATCTACGAAAAATTAATATATACCAGTTTATGTCAAGTTACAAAACTATGTAAAGTTTCTTGTAAATCTATGCATTCAGTTTTGATCGACAGCTGCCACAATTTTTTTTGTCACAATCGTACAAACAGACACATTTTAAAAATAGTCAGATCGTGTTCAAGATATCTAAAATCCATCGAAAACCGGAATTCTAAAATCTTTACAAGTCTAATATTAAAGAAATTAAAAAAAAAAAAAAAAAAAAAAAAAACTTTCCCGGTTACAATTCAAAAATTTTTAGGATGTTAATTTCATAATTAAATTTTTATATCCTAAAATTATGGGAATCACATGACTAAGATCTATTTTAGTAAAATTAAACATAATTTATACGTCTCATTAATATATTAAAACCAATGTAATATTTAAAATGAGATAAAGAATACAAAAATTTAAAACTTTAAGAATACATTTTGATTAAAAACCTTAAAATACACGACAGACATTTCGGCTAGAACACTAGCCCTCCTCAGTGTCAAACATACAAGCACATCATTTATGTAAATATATATGAATCCCGTATTTTTCTAGAGGGCGCTTTTGCTAAAATGCAACGTTCTGCCTTGAACGAGGCTAAAGCTATTCCTCCTGAATATTTAATCTTGTTATGATGTATTATGAATTTTTGTAAATGTTGTGCCTGTATGTTTATCACTGAGGAGGGCTAGTGTTCTATCCGAAACGTCTGTCGTGTATTTTAATGTTTTTAATTAAAATGTATTTTTAAAGTTTTAAATTTTTGTATTCTTTATCTCATTTTAAATGTTACATTAGTTTTACTAAGATCTATGTTTGGGTATTAAAGGTGTATGTTTATTATGAAATCCAGCATGGTAGTATTACTATAGCAGGATAGATAAACAAAAATATGTACAAATGATTTACTATTAGATGGTTATAATTTTAACAAGAATATTACTAAGAATTTCGTAAGCATGTAACAAATATTTAAAAAACATGTACTACAATTCACTCGTGTCCATTATTTTTTAATCTGTTAAAGGATCGTGGTTATAATTATTTAGATACAACAAATTAATTTCGTGTTTTTTAAAATAGGTATCTAACCTTAAACTTTAATGTAAAAGAAAGTACTTTATCAAAATTCGATGTTGCTAATAGGAAATTCAAAAATTACTTGAAATTTTAATATGTAGGTCTATTAATATGAATACCATCCTTAGTCGGCTGGTAGTGTCTCTTTTAAACGGTTTTTTTTTTCCCTCGAAATTGGTTTTTACTTTTTTCTTTCTTTGCGACTGTACGTAAAAGGAATGAATAATTGATTTTTTTGTTGCTATTGAAATACTTCATTTAATATTCTACAAGAAAATGGAAATAAAAAAATATCTAACCAATCGAAACATCAAACATTACTGAAAATATTAAAATTTTGCAATTTTTTGACGCTTTTGTTTAAAGATGTGAGGAAATTCTAACGACGGTAAATAAAATATCTTCATTTAAATATTTCTAAAATTAACAGAATTGTTTCATGACTATTCAGTTAAAATAGTTTTAAAACATTCTGGAATTATTTACAACAACAATTTTATAATAGTATTGAAGAGGTATACGCACTGTACTAGCTTAATTCATAAATTCCCCCAGAGAATAGTCTTTAATTTTAGTTTATTGGTACTGGCATCATTTTAAAATGCCATTTCGCTGTAGAAATAATGGTATTTAATTATGCCCTGCAATTTTACGTAAAAGTGAAAGAAATTGATTTTGCACAGTTGATAATTAAATAGATTTTACCGTTTGATTCAAAATGAAATGTATTCATTTGAGAACAATATCAAGAAAGTGGATTAAAAAAAAAAAAAAAAAGAAATGCAGCAAATTGGAATGCTTTAGGTTATTAGGTATCTTGAGATTCTGTTACATCTTCTTCAGCTTTTTTTCCTTGACGTTTTTCTCCAAAGAAAGGAAAAAATCCCATAACGATGAGCAGATTTACAAAATTGTTTATTATTACCCAATCAGAACGTTTTTGTCACTTTCCAACAAGGTTGAAAAGTGTTAATGACTTCGGTTTGTCTGTCTGCGCTCTAACTCCCATACATATTCATGGAATTTCTTGAAACTGGTATATGTTATTCAAGTTCACCATCGAATATTCCCTATTGAAAATGAAGTGAATACCTTTACTGGTTTGTGTACAGGGACACACGAAAGTACTCCAAAGCATTGTGTTCTATGAGAGGTATTTCTATAAATCAAATTTAATACCGTTACTTTACAGAAATCTTAATGAAATTTGTTATTCAACTCCACTATCAGATGTTCCCCATTGAAAACGGAGTAAATACCATTACTGGTTTGTATACAGGGACACCCGAAAGTATTCCAAAGCATTGCGTTCTATGAGAAGTATTTCTATAAACCAAATTTTAAGAACTTTATTTTGCACAAAGCTTAATGAAATTGAAATATACTATTCATATGCACAAAAGAATGCTCTCTATAAAATACAGTATGATTAACATTGGATTTACAGGGCCACACAAAAATATTCAGTTACATTAATGGGTATTATTGGAAATTTGCTGGAATTGTATTTTCGTTTATATTAATCGTTTTTATCAATTTCTAAATATTTTTAACACTTTCCAATAAGGTTAAAAAGTGTTTATGACTTTTGTTTCTCAATTTGTCTGTCCGTCTGTCTGTCTGTCTATTCACGTTCTAACTTCCGTAAATATTCATGGAATTTCCTGAAACTGATATATGATATTCAAGTGGACTATCGGATGTTCCCTATTGAAAATGGAGTGAATACCTCTACTGGTATGTGCACAGAGACACCCGAAAGTATTCCAAAGCATTGTGTTCCATGAGAGGTATTTCTATTAACCATATTTTAATGCCGTTACTTTACACAGATGTAGTATGATTAGCATTAGATTTACAGGGCCACACAAACATATTCAGTTACATTGAGGGATTTTATTGGAAATTTGCTGGAATTGCATTTTCGTGTATTTATCTGTCC
Source organism: Salticus scenicus (assembly GCA_963930645.1). Classification (NCBI taxonomy): domain Eukaryota; kingdom Metazoa; phylum Arthropoda; class Arachnida; order Araneae; family Salticidae; genus Salticus; species Salticus scenicus. Next base: position 179,323,698 of record OZ005651.1, read on the forward strand.
GTCTGCTCGCTCTCAGCATCCGTAAATATTTTCAGAAAAAAAAAAAATATATATATATGCATGTTATTCAAATTCTCTATGGAATATTCCCTATTTTAAATGACATTAATAGGTCTTGTGCAACTGGTTTGTGTACAGGGACACCCGAAAATATGCCCATGCATTGCGTTTTAGGACAGACATTTTTATAAATTACATTTAATGAATTTCTATCTTAAAAATCACAAAGAATTGACATTTATTGTTAATATGCTAAAATAATATTTTGTATAGAATATGATTTTGTTAACCTTCAGATTTACAGGGCTACACTAAAATATTCAGATACATTAAGGGCTGCAATTGGAATAAAAGGGCTACGTTTTCTTTTGTGTCAAGCATTTTCAACACTTTCTAACAGTGTTTAAGAATGATTTAAGAATTCAACTAGTCTATCTGTATGCCTTTCAGAACGATTGTCTGTTCGTTGTGTGATTACGTAAGCGAAGAGCATTGAAAGTTATGCGATGCAACAATTACGTACATTTGGAAAGTGTTAGTAATCAATGCGCCCCGCATGATTTTTCGTTCTTGTGTTTTATAGTTTTAAAAATTATTAACTAATACACAGCATCAAAAAGTGTAAAATAACAGTTTTAGAGTAGTATTGAATGGGCTTTTTTGTAGATAATTTTCCCTCGATTGGGCGTTTTCGATTTTAATTACAGTCTTTAATGACAAATTTTGAGATATCAGAAAAGATAAAATTTAATGACCAAATTTAATGAAGTTAAAATATATATATGCATACTTATTCATATTTTTATTTACACAGATGCAACAATTTGCGGAAAAGTATGAAAGAAGCTTTATTATTCAAGCAAAAAGAAAATAATAATCAAAATTGCTTAGTGTAATCAGGATTTTATAATATGTGAAATGCGGTTTTATTTTTATTTAAATGTTTTTGAAATTAATTTTATTGTCAATATATGGCAAGGTGTATAACGAATATATAAAAAAATTTCTACATTACATCAACCAAACTAATTGGGAATGACAAGCATGTAATTTTATGGTATATATAAAATATAATTAAATTTTATTTTAATTCAAGCATAACTTCATGTTTCAGTAAACACTAAAATTCCAAAAATATAACAGGAAATATAACCTTCAATGTTTATTTCGAATTACATCTATATAGCAATGGTTGTTTAAACCTGAATTTACCGGTATATCTTTTCCGATAATTCATTTCAAAATAAATTTTATTGCAATGAAAAACATTTTAAATCAACATTAGAATTTCTTCAGTCGTAACAATATTAAAACAATTAAATAAATAAATCTATTTGAGTCTATGTGATTAAAATCCTATCACCTCAAAAAGACTCCAACCCTAATTCAAATGCCCCTCTGACCAGCGAGTGACGCTTCGGTAATGTCATATTACTATTAACAGTTTAGGAAAATTATTGAAAATGTTATTTATTCAATCAATTTGGAAAGAATGTGTAACGATGCACATCTCATTTCATTGTTATTGTTGAATGAAACATACAAAACTACATTAATTCGAAATTTCGTCGAAATTAATACTTTCATTTCATTAATGAACTCTTCATTATTATGAAATGATACAAATGCACACATTTAGATGCATTTAAATTAGCAGTCATTTGAAGAAATATTTGGAATTCGAGATATTTGTTTCTCTTCTTAATATAATCTAATAATTTAATAATGCCTATGAATATGAATGTGTGCATTTATACCATTACAAAATAATGAAGTGTTTATTAACGAAATGAAAGTATTATTTCCGATGAAATTTGTTTGAGTTAATGTAGTTTTGTTCGTATTCATCCAGATAGAATTTTGTTATCTCAAATCAAGGGAGGATGTTTCTCTTATTAGCAAATTTTCTATTCTCGATTAAAATGCGAGTTCAATTCTCTTAAATCTGATCTTTGTTGCTTTAGTTACTTTCAAAAGCTTGAATCATTTGCGGCAGCTAACTTCCTGTAATTTATGTCTGAGCTTTGTTACTGAAGGGTCCTTAAGGAAGCGAGGGGGGAAGTCGTATTTTACTGATGTTTTAAAGTAAAGAAAAATGACTTTAATTTTGAATTGCCGCTACAATGAAATATAATTATGAAATTGTGAATTAAATCTTAAAATCTTGTTCTTGGTTTTGCTTAATAGAAAGTACTTTTGATCATATTTTGAATGTGTGGTTAAGAGTACTGTGTGAAGATGTTTATTTATAAACTTATTAAGGTGATTTTAAATTTTCTGTAAAGATGCTTACTTAAGGACAAAAAAAAAAAGGCTTCGCATATGTAAATTTAAATCCAGTTTTGCATGTCTCTTGAATTAGTCGGTTTAATTTTTTCTTGTACTTTTGTTTGTCTGTTGTGTATTTAAACAAGGTTTTGAATTCTACAAGCGAATTTTACAGACTTATTTACTCTATTTAGTAACATTTTGAAAAATTTGAAAAATTTCAATTCTTAAATTCACTGTTACATTATATTTTATAAGTTGATTACAATAAAAATGTAAACCTTTAAAATCAGGACATTGTAATTTTGTGCGAAAAAATCTATTATATGTAGGTTATTTATGCAAAAATACAAAACAGCAACAACAACAAAAACAATAATAAAATAATAATTATTATTATGTAGGTTTTATTTATTTATTTATTTTTTTAATGAAGTGTTTCAAAAATGATACACCATGAAGTAAAAATATAAATAATATCGTTTTATTGCCAAGAAAAAGTATGCATATATTTACTTACTAATTATTATGATATAAAGAAAAAAACAGCTTGAATATTTGAAATAAATCTCCCAAATACTCAATTTTGTTGTATTTCCTATCTTTTACAAACTTATTAGGCCTCGTCAAAGCAATTCGTCAATCTAAATGAAAACACAGAGAAAAGCGCTTATAAGGGTTAAAGTATATTATAAATTTTTATGGGTACATTGAAAAATCAGTATAAAATCATGTATATTACAGACGAAGTTTAGAAAATAATAATTATATTAATGATTTATGTCACGAAAAATTGTACTCCATGAATTTTTAATTCATTACTGAAATTAGCATAACAGTTTTGATGGGAAAAAAAGTTATTAGTATTCACGCTGTTCAAAGAAAATAAACTACTATTTATAAAGTCCCGGACCCATTTTGATGTTTAATAACTCATAAAATAATAAAGATAGATTAAAATTAATAACATAAATGGTTAGATAGACTCTAAAAGTTTCACGACCCTTGTCAATGAACTTCCACGTGTGCCCCCTTCGTCGCACGGAGAATATCAAGTCGATAGTCAATTTCACGCCAGGTAGCGGCAAGCATGTCGGCATCCACAGAGGCTATTGCGGTTGTAATTCTGACTTTTAGGTCATCAATGTTCGACACTCTCCTCCTGTAGACATTGTCCTTTACAAATCCCCAAAGGAAAAAGTCCAGCGGCGTTATATCAGGTGATCTGGGTGGCCAAGGAATTGGACCTCCTCGCCCAATCCATCTTCCTGGAAAATGGTCATTTAAAGAACTACGAACGATGGTACCCCAATGAGGTGGTGCACCATCTTGTTGCAAAAAGACATGTGGCTGAAGCTCTTCTAGTTGTGGAAATACGAAGTTTTTCAACATGTCTAAGTATACGACTGATGAGACCGTCTTTGAGACCGTGATTGTGGTGTATGCAATCTCCTTAATATCCGCTCGAATAAAACATCACATACAAAAGTACTACATAGAACAAACACATCAAAAGTAAGCATAACATTGCAATAGTTGCCAAAAACAAAAGAGAGAAAAATGCAATGAATAAGCAGACGACATTTAGAAAAGTACAGATATTTACACCGTGACTAATAAGTTCTCATACACTTTCAAATTTTTATTACAGTAACACAAAATAAATCATACAAAAACTTTTTACATCAAATTAAAGTAGCAATCATTGAGTATCTTTACAATAAATACTTTGGAATAATTTCGCCTTTTAGTTTCTTAACGAGCTTAAGTCTCTTTTCAAATCCATCACATGTGGCACGCACGACTTCCATTGACATTCCCTGCCATATCTTTGAATTACATTTTTTAATTTGCTCAAATCGGTGTTTTTATTGTCATTCAGTTGAGAGAGCATATATGACCCCACAAAATAATCAAGCGGGTTCAGACTGGGGGAGTTGGGAGGCCATTCGTTCTTTGGCAAAAAGTCAGCTAAATTTTGACTGCTCCACTCCTGAACCACACGTGCGGTATGAGAAGAGGCACCATCTTGTTGGAAGCAAAAATATACCGCCTCATACATTCTCTGCACATTTGGGAGTAAACCTTTCTCCAAAACCTCAGTTTTATAATATTGGGCATTAATTTTTACTCCCTTATCAATGAAGACTAACGGGAGTTTTCCTCTTTTGGAAATAGCGGCCCAAACCGTCAGAGACGAATCATTTTGATAACACGGAACGTAATGCTGACTCTCAGGGATGTTATCAATAGAAACTAACCATATTCTGTCATTTTGGGGGTTGAGACTTTGCCGTAAAATGAATAGTTTCTCGTCTGAAAAGACAAATTCCTCCCCAGCGTGCCAAGCAAGAATTGCTTCCACCCTTTGCTTCCTTTTCATCTTAGCAGACTCCGAAACTCCTTTAATTTTACGTTTTCTATAAGCCTTGCATCCAAGGACTATTTTTAGGATGTTTAATATTGATCCCTTCGATATTTTGAGCTCTCGTGCTAGTTTTCTAGCAGATCTTTGTCCGTTTCGTCGTATCATTTCCCTGACTCTTTACACAGCCTCTTTTGTCCGGACAGACTTCGGTCTGACAGACCTTTTTCTGTCATTGACAGAGGATGTCTCATTATACATTCTAATAGTTCTGTAAATGAAATCTCTCTTCAGCCCCAGGGCTTTCAAGTGTCTGAAAATTTCTCCCGATTGCTCTCCTTTGATGAATTTATTTATCACAATTTCTCTCAATTTCTTCATTCTACCTAGGCTTAGAAAAATTATAATTAGTACAACACTTACACTTGCAATAGCTTTATACTTTATACTAAATTGCCTGCAAAATAGTTGGGAATACAATAACACATATGCGCAACTTTTTAACGTGCTTCAAATGTTGTATGAGAACTTATTGGTCACGGTGTAGACTGGAAAATGAAATTATCTGAAATTAACCACACGCGCAGACGATATTTACAAAAGTAAAGATAGTCAAACCTGAAAGGAAAATATATGAGTTATTCCATCAATAAATGCCATAAGTTTGTTTATATCTTTATTATTTTATGAGTTATTAAACATCAAAATGGGTCCGGGACTTTATAAACACCCTGTATTATTAGTAAGTGATGAAATTGTAGTTATTGAAAACCAATTAAGTGAAACACTGTAAGAATAAAATATATTTAAGAACTATTATATTCTAAACACAATTAATATGTATCTTCTATGTAATTTTAAAATATAAATATAGCAATAACTTTTTTAAAGTTTGTTTTTTAGTTATTTCCGATGTACGAAATTAGACATGAATTTAATTAAATACTACTTTTCTATAAAATCTGTAATTTCTAGATGGAAGAACGCTAGCTCTCAAATTATAACACGTCTACGCTGGACAGACTATCAGTTTAATTAAATATTATTCTATTCAAATCTTATTTAAATTCTTTAATTTTCAACAGAGTTTAGAGATTTTTGAACTGTGAAAATTCACAATAACTATTTTTGTCGAGCGCAGCAGTGGGAAGCAATCCCACTGAGCAGTCTCACTGCTGGGCTCATTGTCATTGTTTTGATTTTTCTAAAATAAACATAATTTCTTCTCTTATCTCCTCTTTCAGTTTGGATATCTATGAAGCGTTTTACATATTTAAAATTTCGAAAAAATCTTGTTAATGATATTTCCTCTACTTCGTTCTTGTCGGATGCTTGGAAATTACTCACATAACTTTGGTTTTCGCTCAATTTTGACATTTTTATATAATATTATATTTAATAATTTTGGTCAAAAAAGCATTTATATTTACATATGGTTTTATTTGTTTATGCTTTTAACTGAAATTGGTTTGCAGTGTTTGCAGCATTCGTGCCTACTTTGTTCACTTGACGAAGGAGGTGTTTTCTTTCGACTGGAAACAATTGTTGCAAGCACTCTTTATTCAAAGTTTTGTACTTATTGCTTTTAAACGCCCGCTCTGTGCTGCTTTTTCTTTTATTTAATATAACCCCTCTTTTTGGTCGAGGGTTGAAAAAAATTATGAAGAAGAATATTAATACATGTTTTTAAGATAGTTATGGGATAAGCAGGAATTTTTTTAGAAAATGAGTTAACTGCTAAAAAACACAAACGAGTACTATTGCAATAAAATGCACAGAAAAGCAGTTGATGGAAAAGGTAATGAACGAAAATTTTGTAAGCAAACACTAGCAAAATCCTTCATCAGGCGAAAAACAAAAGAGTGCAGCATGTGTACCACATCTTTTTCGTGCTCTGATCCAGCTCGTGTCAATATTTGTCGTCTGATGAAGAGTTGTGCTATTAGTTCAACATGAAAAAAATGCTGCGAGTTTTTGAAATTGGTTGTGTTTACATAGAAATTTTTATCCCTTTAAATAGTAAAGAAAAATGAAATGTATTTCATGATAATCAGGCTATATTTCAAGATTATTAGATAATAATGTTTTTGAAATATAGATAAAATAATTATAAATGGTTTTAATTCAATCCAAAATTAATCGCTTCAAATTCTATGTTTTTCAAATAAATCTAAAGTATTTCAAATAAATCTAAAGTATCACCCTGATAAAGAAAATTGTTGAAGGAAGAAGAATATCTAATATTAACAAAATATTTATTTCAATATAAAGATTGTTTTTTTTTTTTTTTTTTTTTATTTATTTTATTAAAACGCTTGTAAATTATTCCTTTAGCTTTTAATATTACATTCTGTGTTTTTTTTTTAAATATTAGTAACACTGAAACTAAATGTTACCGCTGGTAAGCAATTTGATTCAAAACTAAAAAGATAAAAATAAATAAAAATAAATAAAATAGAAAGGAAAGATATTCTGCGTTAGCGTATATTGATTTAGAATAGTTCAAAAGGTAAAATGCTTAAGTAACAAAACTATTTAAAGTTACAAAATTCGTAAGCACTTCTAAAATAAATAAAATGTAAAAAAAAAAAAAATCCTTTTTTTTTTATTTATTTTTTTTTTTTTATCTTCTTTTAAATATTGATTTATATTTTTATATTTCTAATTTAAAGGGGGTCTTGTCAATTTTAAAATATCCTAGTACAAGTGAAAAATGATTTCGCTTCAATTTATCGCAATTTTTTTTAACCCTTCTTTTATAGTAAACGAGTTAAACACATGACTTGTTATATATATGTGTGTGTGTGTGTGTGTGATGGGAATCTCGGGAACGACTCTAACGATTTTGATGAAAGTTTGGAGTTGGGTTTTTTAGGGATGAAAGATCGATTAGACTTATGCTCATCTTCAGGAAATTTCGGGTTCGGTGTTAACCCTTTATTTGCCGGTTATAACGCATGGCCGGAATTGGATGTAACGATTTTGATGAAAGTTTGGGGTTAAGTGATTTTGGAGTGACAAATCGGTCGGACTTTCCTCCCATCTTCAGGGACATTCGCTTTCGTTGTTAATCCTTTATTCACCGGTTGCAAAATATGGAAGAAATTGGGTTTATTCGAAAATGGATGTAACGATTTTGATGAAAGTTTGAGGTTAGTTTCTTTGAGGGATACTGAATGAATTGGACTCATTCTCATCTTCAGGAAAATTACCGCTCGCTGTTAACTCTTTATTAGCCGTTTGCAAATTCTGGCAGAAAATAGGTTTACTCGGAAATGAATGTAATGATTTCGATGAAAGTTTGAAATTAAGTGTTCCTTGGGGAATATAATAGATTAGATATATCCTTATCTTCAGAAAATTCGCGTTCGCTGTTACCCTTCAAATGCCGTTTGGATGTGGTAGAATTTTATTTATTTATTTATTTATTTTTGAAAAATGGATATAACGATTTTGATGAATGTTTGGATTTAGGTGTTTTTTGGAGTAAAATATCAATTAGTCTTATCCTCACCTTCATGAAAATTTGAGTTCGATGTTAAACCTTTATCTGTTGGTTGAAAAGTATGGCAAAAATTCAGTTTACTTGGAAATGGTTATAACGATTTTGATGAACGTTTGGGGCTAAGAGTTGCTTGGGATGAAAAAAATAATTGGACTGATCCTCATTTTTAAGAAGTTTTGCGGTCGCTGTTATACCTTTATCCGCCGGTTGCAATATAAGGCAGAAATTGAATTTTCTTGGAAAAAAGTATAACGATTTTGATGAAAGTTTGGGGTCAAGGGTGTTTTGAAGTAAAAAATCGACTAGATACTCTTCAATATTCTCATATTAATTAATATTCTCATATTAGGAAAATTCGCGTTTGCTCTTAAACCTTTTTCTTACTGTTGCTAAATATGACAAAAATTGGGTTTATTTGGAAATGTATTTAATGATTTTGATGAAAGATTTGTGTTAAGGGTTTTTTAGGGTGAAAATAAAATGGGGCTTATCCTCATCTACAGGAAAATTCTCATTCTCTGCTTTCCCATTAGCTTCTATTTGCAAAATATGGCAGAATTTGGTTTTACTAAAGATGTATCTGACGCTTTTAATAAAAACTTAAGGTTTTTGAGAAGACAAACCCATCGGGACTTGCTATTAGACTTATTACGATGTAGACCAATTGGACTTCAGAAAAAATATTGTTCACTGTTAACACTCACTCTGCCGTTTGCAAAATATGACAAAAACTTGGTTTTCCTAAAAAGAATTTGATAAAAACTTACTTAGTGTTAAGGTTTTCTTGAAATGACAAATTCGTATCTGAATCCTACTCATAGCCAGAAAAATTAATGTTCATTGTTAACTCTCATACCAAGCGTTAGAAATTATTGCAGAAATCGGGTTTAAGATGAGTTTTCTTGAGAATGGTACAAATAAGTTTGAAAAAAAAAAAAAAAAACTCATAGAAATAAGGCTGTTTTGAGACGACAAACCCATTTGGATTATCTTCATCTTCTGGAAAATTCTTCACTGATAGCACTTGTTCCTTACATTGAAAATATCGCTGAAACTTGGTTCTATGGGAAATGGCTCTAGCGATTTTTATAAAATCTTTGGGTTAAATGTTTTTTGAGATGACACATCCGTCTGACTTATCATCACCTTCACAAGAATTAGCGTTCACTGTTAAATATTTTTCTTCTATTGCAAATTATGGCAGAGACTTGATTTTCTTGGAAATACATCGAGCGATTTTAATAAAATATAGAATTCAGTTTTTTTTTTTTCTATTTTTCTTTTAAATGAGAAACTTATCTGACATATCCTCATATTCAGGAAAATTAGTGGTCCTGCTGTTTCAGCTCTCATTCCGTCCGTTGCAAAACTACGGAAGAAACTTGGTTTTCTAAGAAATAACTTTAACAATTTTGATAAAAACATAACATTAAGGGTTTTTTCAGATGATAAACCCTCTCATCTCAAACTGAGTTATCTTCATCTTCATAGAAAATTTGCGTTCATTAGCTCACTTCGCATGTGGCAAAATAAGGCAGAGACGTGGTTTTAATAGAAACTGTTCGAATGATTTTGATAAAAATTTACATTTAGAGAATTTTTGAGTTTACAATTTAATAGTAAACACAAAAAATTGCCATTCTGTAGGGGACATTTAGCATTCACAGCTAACCCGCGCTTCCCCCAAGAAGAAATAGCAAAAGCTACTTTATTTTCTTTTTCCCAACGATTTTTTTGAGTACTTGAATGATTTTGATAAATATTTAGAATTAGTGTGTTTTTGAGATGACATTTCTATCTAAAATACTTTCATATGCTGTAGTTAGCGTTAAGTAATAAACTGCAAACCACATGGGAGAAATACGGCAGAAAGTAGGCAGGCTTCTAGTGGCAACCTGCGCTCCGTCTTAGGAAAAAGAAATAAGAATTATAATTATCTGAACACAAATCACTCTATCTACACTACGAATGATTTTTACAATGAGACCGAGTGAACTCGATCATCCAGGTACTTTTTTATTAAAAATGATACAAAAATTTGTATGTTGTTTAAGACTTGTTTTAATTTTTGGAAAAATATAAAATAAAAACTCTTAATTAATTACAATAAAGAAATGTAGAAAATGATTAATGTAGCAAATGTTTTCAGTGTATTTTACGATTAATATCATAATTTAGATTACATATTATTTATTTCATATTGTATATAACTTGCTTTAAAAAATGTTTCCAAACCTACATTCTATGGAAAGAATTAACTCTAGAGAATTGGGGTGAAGTACTTAAAAATATTAAGCAAATTTGAAAATGCAAAGAAATAATGAACTAATTATTTAATTAATCAGTACCTGAGTGACAGAGTTCACTCGATCTTATTGTAAAATCGTTCGTAGTGTAAATACAGTAATTTGTTTCGGCAATATATTTCTTATTTGTTTGCCCCAGGGAAGAATGGGTTACCACTGAAAGATAATTCTTCTGGAGATAAGGAAAACTGAAATTGAATTATCATCTAACTATAAATTTTTATCAAAATCTTCAAGCAGTTTCCTAGAAAAACAGCTTTCTGCTATATTTTAATCCAGGCAAAACACGGGTTACCAACGACTGTTAATTTTCCAGAAAAAGAAGGTAAGTCGTTTTTCCATCTTAGAAGAAAAAAATTCTAATCTTTTTTTTTTTTTTTTTTTTTTAAATCGTTCCAGCGATTTTCAAGAAAATCGAATTTTTGCCGTATTTTTACTAGGTGGAGTGCGAGTTATCAGTGAGCACTAACAATCCTGGAGATAATGGTATTTCAGACGAAAATGTCACCTCAAAAACATACTAATTCTAAATTTTTCATGAAAATCATTCGAGTACCTTGGAAGAAAAATAAATTTCTTCATTTTTCCCCCAGGTGAAGCGCGGGTTACTGGTGAACGCAAATTGTTCTAAAGAGTAGGGCAATATAGACTGAAATGTAAACTCAAAAAGCCCTAAGTTTTTATCAAAATCATTTAAGTAGTTTGTCAGAAAACCAAGTCTCTGTCATAGATGACCACGGACGAAATGACGATTAACAATGAATGATAATTTTTTAAAGAGCAGCACAATTCAGATGGGTTTGTCATCTTAAAAATCCTTCAGCTCTAAATTTTTATCAAAATCATTATATTCATATCCGAGAAAACTAAGTTTCAACCATAGTTTGCACAGGCGGAGTGAGAGTTAGTGGTGAAGGCAAACTTTTGCGGAGAAAAGGAAAATTCATATTAAATTGTTACCTCAAAAGATCCCTAAACTTAAATATTTATAAAAATCGTTCGAGCACATTCCTAGAAAACCAAGTTTTTGCCATATTTTATTTCGGCGGAATGAGAGTTAACGCTGACAGTGAACACCGTTTTTCTTGAAGACGACAATATGTCAAATTGATTTCTCAAAAAAAAAAAAAAATCCCTTAACCTTTAGTCTTTTTATCAAAATCATTCGAGCGATTTTCGGGAAGGTCAACTTTCTGCCATATTTTGTAACGGATGGAGTGAGGGTTTACAGTGAACGCTAATTTTCGTAAAAATGAGGATCAGTCAGGTGGTTTGTCAGTTAAAAAATCCTTTAGCCTTAAGTTTTCATCAAAAATTGTTAGAGTCATTTCACAGAACTACTATTCAGCCATAGTTTGAAACGGGCATAGTAAGACAGGGTTAACAGAGAGCGCTAACTTTCCTGAAGATGAAGAGAAATCAAATGTGTTAGTCATCTCAAGAAACCCCAAGTGAACATCATCGGTCAAGCAGCACCTGCCTAATGTTCTACTGTGATAAAATCATTTTATTTACTCCTTTAAGCTCACTGCTTATTCCAAATGAACTATAATTACTATCTCTTGGATTGCTTGTGAACTGATTTATATCAGTGTACAAAATAGAACTATAAATAGAAAAATAGAACTATTCAAAGCTCCAAAATGCCATTTGTCGCGTGGGGTGCAATCCCGGCACAAATATAATCAAAAAATTATTTATTCCTACATCTTTCACTGCTGCTCCTTGTCGCGTGGGAGACCTAACTCTGGTGGCCTTTGTAATATTTTTTTGAGTTTTAAAACAAACATTCTGGAGGAGGGGTCTAGCATAGCTACAATCGCTCGACACTGCTCCTAGAGCGTTGAGTGGCTCCTCGTCCCTGTCAAATCTAAAGTTTTTATCAAAATCGTTAGATCTATTTCTGAGAATATCAAGTTTCTGTCATTTTTGCAACGGGGGGAGTAAAGGTTAAGAGAGAATGCTAATTTTCCTAAAGATTAAGAAAAGTTCGATGGGTTTTCTTTTTTAAAAACCTTTAACCCTATTTTCATTAAAATCTTTATATCCGTTTTTGAGCAAACCTAAATTCTGTCCTATTTTACAATCGGCGTGTAAAGGGTTAACTAAAAAGGAAATTTTGAAACTATAGGAAACTAAAAAGGAAATTTTGAATTTTATTAATTTTTCGAGATGAATTTTTTCATCAGAATAAAGCAGGTGGTTACAAAAAAATAAGTACAGATAAAACCTTTAGAGAAAGAAAACTGTGAGATTAAATACAATATATGCATTTCTAAAGTGGACGGACGGTTATTAAGATGCATCTTTGCCGAATTTATTTTATATAACATTATTAAATGTATAAATCAAATATGAGAATTCTAAACAAGAAAAAAAAAAAAAAAAAAAAAAGACATAAAAGATGAATGAAATGCGAACAAATTTTAACACGATGGAATTTCGAACTTAAAATTATCGACAGAAAAAAACTAATTCTGCGTATAAAAGAAACAATTTTATTGTTAGAAAACATAGGAGTGTTAGGAATCTAAGCAACAACATACAAAAGAAAAAATCTATAAATGGGAAAGGTACAAAAGGTGCTCCATCGCACTTAAAAAAGATGTAACTATTTCTACAAGTTACAGAAAATGCATTCCTGAAATACTTTCCTACTTTTGAAAATCCATCGCACCATGAAAGTTCTCTTAAATGTGAAGTTGTTTCCGAAGAAAATGTTCTGTCTATTTACCCTAACAGCACTAGTAGCTGAGAATTTCAATTGAGTTAACTTGACATGTTTTATTAGAATGAGAATAAAATAATCCAATTAAGTCTCTTTCTCTGTAATAATGTCTGTTTAAAATAATTTTGTTCCAGAATATGGACTTTTAGACTGGAATCAAGTCTAAAGTTTTCGTAATATGTGTGCATTAAAACTAAATAATAAAATTGTTCTCATTAAGTACTAAAATTTAAATCATATTACCTTTATTAATTGTGTTCATCTCTGAATTACTTGAATTAGTTCCTAAATTTACTGAAATTCAATTATTGTAGAAGGAAAGTGATTTACACATGAATGAAAGTTTATATTTGGAACCATTATTATTGATAACATGAATAATAATGAAATAGCAGAAAATGTTTTATATTAATAACAAAAAAAAAAAAAACTAAAATAATCCTTTCAACAATTAGATGGGAAATAATTTTAATATATCTTGGGAATTAGAAAGAAAATATTAAAACAAATAAAACGCATTTGTAAGTTATAAATCATGTAACAAACAAAAATAGCTTAACAAGAGCTTTATAAGTTAGTTGTTTTCAGTTCATAACTTTTATTTTACAAACATTTTAAAGTAAGTTACATATTAGATCTTGCCTTACCGATATTGCGTATAGCTTTCAATAAAATACATAAAAATATAGTCATTTTAAGGAAAATACCACAAAAACAAATACGAAATTTTTAGCAGTAAAATGTATGATTATCTTTTACTTCGAGGGTTACATACATCATTTTTTGTACACATGTCTCCAAAAGTTAAGGTATAACATGCATTTCGGACAAACTTCTATAAAATTCTTCATAAATCTAGAAAAATTAATTTTTATTACATGTAATACGTTATATTAACATTGAAATTGAAAGACTTGTTTGTAGTTACTGCCCTATCTTAAATAGTAATAATAATAATAATAATTATACGAAGTGTGTTCAAAAAGAAACCAAAATTTTCCTATAACATCTTTATTGCTTATTGTACAACATTTTAACCAATGTTCCTCTCAAAGTAGTCCTCTGAACTAGCAATGCCCCGTTCTCTTCGTCTCTTTCATTTTTGGAAAGACTCCTTGAACGTACATTCTGGGATAGTGCTCAAGTTTGCTGTCACATTGTTCTTAATCTCCTCTATGGTTAGTAAACGACGTCTTTCAACTTGGTTTTAAGTTTGGGAAACAGGAAAAATTCTGCTGGGGCTAGGTTCTTAGAATATGGTGAATGGGGCAAAAGAGGAGTTTAAGGCTTTGTGAGACAAGGAGCGATGCGTAAGAAATTGTCATCGTGCAATATTCAAGCCTGGTGTTTCTACAATTCAGGCCTCTTCGTCAGAACAACACCCTTAAGCACGCTAGAATTCAATGACAAACTTTTTCCTGTTTCCCAAACTTAAATTTATGTTGGTTGAAAGGACGCCGTTTCCAAACCATAGAGGAGATTCAGGACAGTGCGAAAACATACCTACGCGACATCCTAGACAGTACGTTTTTTTGAAATATTGAAGAATTTTAAAAATGGCTTTATTTATCTGAAACTCTTGCCTTCAAAATATTGCTGGCTGGGTTTCTTTGGAACCTATTCTTTCTCAAGGAGCAACTAAATTAGGTTAAAAAAACAATTTGGATTTCTTTTATTTCTGTTGTTTGGCTGTTACAATTCTGCTACAGAGAATATGTTATAGTTTAAAAATTTAATTTTTCGTTTTTTTTTTTTTTTTTTTTTTTTTTGACTAATAATTTTTCTTAAAAAATATTTCTGTTTTATTTTTAATGAAGTATAGCATTAATTACGACTTTATGCTAGTACTCGGAAGCAGATATCTTTGCGTTGAAGAAGTAACTGATGCTTTTTTTTTTTTTTTTTTTTATCAAAACAGCAATCCAAATTTCAAAAGTGGAACAAAGGGAGTCAACTTTCACTTGGGGATCAATTTTTCACTAGGGCGGTAGACTGATAAAAGTAAATTTTAATCTTTTATGAAAGAAAGGGAGTGATTTCTTTGCTTCTCTTTTCCAGTACTAAAAGCGATAAAAACTTTCGCAATTTTTCTTGCCAGTCTGCAATCTATGGTATCAATATTTTGGCGGCCAACAGTAAGGTGCATACGTAGGATTCAATCTCCAACGTTTCGACTGTACGAATGCTGCTTACCTTTGGTGTTCTTATGAAAATCAACTAATTTAAACAGTATGTAACATTTATAAGTATCACGTTTTTGACTGATGCTGCACCCTTTTTAATGACGTGACACTTACATCACAACGTATCGGCCTCAGCATAGAAACTCACTGCTAGTTAGTTAGAATAAAATGACACACTGTGGATTTTTATATTGTAACGGGATCTCTATTCGGAATTTTGTTCACTTAGAATATTCACACACTCTTGAACCTTCCAAAATATGAGAACAATGATCATCAATTAAAAGCACATTATTTTATAAAAGGTTCGCGTACGAAATTTAAAAGTTGTGTTACAAAGACTGATTTTAAGTTTTAAATCTTAGTTTATTTAAACGAGAATTTATTGAATTGTAGACTTTTTACTTAATATTTGTACAGAGTCAAATACCTAAAAATTATTAAAAGAAATGAAGTTCATATATCTTGTCGAAAAAGAAACACAAATTTCATCAATTTAAAAGTTAATGACACATGGATGGTACACACGACAGAGCAATAGAAAACATTGAATTTTGATCAACGTGTATAAAAATGTAATATACTTGATTTACTGCTTTTTACGAGAATATTAAAACATGCAGATTATTCGTTCATTTATCAGAAAATATCATTTTTTATCATATGTAAGCTATGCCTGCATTTATGATCATTTTTCACTTTAAAAATGGCATCAGGAAATGGGGGAATTCCTAAAAGTAATTTTATGTTTTTGTTCTCGAAAACACGATAATCATATTAAAGTTTAATGCGGTTGAAAGCAGGAGAAATAAAATCATCCAGGCAGTTAAAGTATATTTATATTTTTAATAAATGTTAAAAAAGTACAGCTCAGTGGTAAATGCATGAGACATAAAATATAGTTAATAATAATTTCGAGTTCATTTTCATACATTTAAATCATATTAGGAGTATCTAAAGTACCGAAAATAAATAAATAAAAGAACAAAAATAATAAATAAAAATTTGCGATGAATGATGGCACTTAGCGAATTCATACTGAGGATAGGATTTGATTTTATATATGCAAAAGAAAGATATTTCTAAATTCGTTTGTTTAATATTTATACAACTTCTGATTTAATAAGTTATCTATAATCACTGACATTTTTTAAATTATGGAATTAATCTTTTCACTTCTATTATTTTAGTTTTGATTGTGTGAGAAAGTAGCTGCTGATGTATTATTTGAAAGAATATATATGTTTAATATTTATCTTCATCTAAATGACAATTTTCTTCCTTCATAAGACGTGGCATATATTCATCTATTAATAATTAATTTAGACTATAAATGCTCTATTATTGAAAGTTTTTGCTAATTTAAAATTTTTGTAGCCACATTAAATTAAATTAATTTATCGGTTTTCTAAAATTTTAATATTATATCTGTGTAAAAACAGCTTTTAACACTTTGCTGGTGAGTCACGTAAAAGTATGTTTTTTAAATACAATGAGCGCCGATTTCAGACGTCGCATAAAGATAAATTTTAGTATTTACTTTATGTACTGACGACGTATATATAAACCAGTGGCATTTAGCGCATCGATTACTGCGGATAAAATTTAAATAATTCAGTTACGAATACGTAAAACCATTTTGTAAAATAATATAACGTTTTAGAGCAATGACAAAAGGTGGGGCTTATTCTTCAAAATTGGAAAGTATCCCGACGAAAATATGTTAATAAGAATAATTATTTGCATCACAACACATACTGTTCGAAAATAACTATGAAATTTATTATTTTAGACAGAGAAAAAATTTCATTATCATACCCTTGTTTATATAAAGTCATTTGATGGTCTTAAATTTTTAGTACTTTGCGGAATATTTTTTATGATCACTGAACGTAATGGATTCGACATTATATAATTAAAATGTGATTGTAATTTATTAAACTTTCAAATTCGAATAAAAAATACCGTAAATCTATAATAAACCAGAAAGTAGATTTTTTTTTTCAAGTACAACGCTTTTTAAGTGTAATATTTATTTGTTTTTAAATATAGGTACAAGACTTTTGTTCCAAATTTTTTGTATAGCACTCATAAAATCGTAGAAATAAATGCTAAACAAACAAGTGCCTTAATTAAATTGTTTAATGCTAAAAAAATATATATATAGAATTTTTATCATACACTCCTTCTCATATTTATAAGGACAGTTTTTATTTTGAAATAACTAATGTAAAAATAATTGTGAACAAGATTACACTAAGTGCACTTAATATATCTAGAGAGAATGTCTGACTGTTTCACCCTAAAAAGAGATCCCATAAAATATTAATATAAAGAATAACTGAAAAAAAATTACTAATATTCGAGCTGTCCTTATGATTATGAACACCTGAAAAATCATCTTTTTGACAGTATTTAAAGTTTTTTAAGATAGAAAAACGATAAAACTTTTTAAATATAGTCTATTAATGAAATTCAAATTAATGAAAAGTATATTTGTTTAAATAATAGTGTTCAGTGTTTAGTTAATATAGAAAAACGGGTGTCCTTATAATTATGAGAACCAGTGTATATTTTTTTGTGTAAAGAAAAAAAAGAGTATTTTAAGACCTCATATCATAAGTCTGCCAACGACGTACTAATAATACAAGACATCCGAACCCGGTGCCAAACTTTTTAATTTTATGGTTGCGGTTGAGTTCAGCTGAGTGGGTTTGTTTTAACTGCGCTTTCGCTTATGGTTAGAATTCTGGGTGGTAGAGGGGAAATACACATCCTTATATATTTATATATGTAGTTGCCAACATTTTCGGTTTCTTCGGAAATTTTATTACCACAAGTTTTTAATAGAAATTTTAAGTAAGTATCCCCTTAATAAAGCCCGAGAAATCCAAAACTTTGAAACAAAAATCGATCAATATTTGTCGTGCAGAAGGGAAACGTTTTGTGTTTTGTTTGTTAGGAGGAACGTAAACTTTTATTAAACATGACTATTGGAACCAGGGCTCTGGATAAAAAATTACTTTTCGTAATTATTGAAAAATTGATATATATATATATATTTAATTTAAAAATGCGGTAAAATAAATCCTTACATTTTTATAATTGAAAGTACTGGATGCGTCATATATTCGTGCAAACTTCATAAATTCATAATAAAAATTTAGCGCTCGGAAAAAAAAAAAAAAAAAAAACTGGTTGTGGAAATATGATTAGAGGGCAGAGTTCCCAACTTTTATAATTTATACACGAGCATTTCTTGCCCCGCCTTTTTTTCATACCGGAAATTTTGAAAAATGATTTTCTTATTTAATCGTTGTCACATATTAAAGAGAAATAATCTACAAAATTTCTGGTGCGAAAAGAAGGCGGGGCAAAAAATGCTCGTGAATAAATTACAAAAGCTGGGAACTCTGTTAGAGGGTCATTGGATTTTTTCCCCACATGAAACAGTAAATAAATAAACAAATAAATAACACGAAAGCATCCAAAAATAACAGTCAGAGGCCACTCACATGCCATACTGATACGGTTTATGCAAATCAAGCTAGCAATGAAACATCTGACTAGAAATGCATTCGTCATTCAATGTCAGCAGCATTCTATTGTTACCCGATCGAGCCGCGCGTTGGTGGTTATGCTATCCTTAGCTGTTATACCCTTAGCTGTAATAGTGACACGTCTCATTTGCCTAATACATTGTGCTAATGGTCATGTTGAACATCTTTTACTTTAAAATAAATGCATAGTGTGATATTATTATAATCTATTTCATTGTCTGATTGTGTGTGCATGAATTGCATGAAACATTTCAGTGATGTCGTGCCAGCGCCCTCTTTCGGTTACTTTTGGATTAATATATATATATATATATATATATATATATATATAAATGAAAAAAAAAATGCAATTTCCTTCTTATCATATTCCCGCAAGTGTAAAAATTTTCCAAGCAATATTTCTTTTGAAATTTTCTCGAGTTTATGTGAAACCCGGTATAGCCTCCTAAAGACTTTGCTTTTCGCCCTATATATATACATACACACACACACACACATATATATATATATATATATATGAGAATATATGTTAATGATATATTTACACGTATCTATTGATGTAAGATAGTTTTTTTAATGTTTACAAGTAAATAGTCAAATGTTATCGGTAGCCGCCTTAGAACTTCTTTGTCTATATTATTACAAGATTATTCTTGTTATTTGGAAACTGTTGTTGATATATTTAAAAAGAATACTAGTATTGGTAAAGTAAAGAAAGGAAACTGAAAATAGAAAAAAAAGTGAAATAAGATGGGCTTATTAAATCCATTTCGGGTATTTGTACTTTTTGGCGTATTTAATGATCCTTGCCAGATGAGCCAACTAACAGCGCCTATATATAGTATTTATTTTTAAGAAAAATACCGTTCGTCGTGCGAAATCTTAAAAAAAAAAAAAAAAAAAAAAAACAAGTGATTCAAATTAGAAGATGATGCAATATTCAAAGCTCTCCTTCAGTTATTATGTTAGAAAAACATTTTCATAAATATGATTTCCGTTTATCTATGTGCTTGTATCTATTTCTAGATTTCGCGATTCTTTGATTTGAATATATAAACAAAATATTATGGTTTTATGAATTATCTCAAGTATTTTGATACAAATATGAAATTTATGTCTCTAAACACGAAATAGTAGTATTGTCTTTTGACAAGTCTGATAATAATCAGGTTTTCTACGGCCCGTCCTTTTTCCCTGTTTTTTTTTTTTTTTTTTTTTTTTTTTTTTTCTACTGCTATATATATTAATACAATAATCTTATGCAGTATGTTTCCAAAATCAATTAAGGGTGTGAACCCATAGAATTGGCATTATATACTTGTAAACATTTGCATGCATATAAATATAGTTTTTCCTGTAACTATGTGATTTGTTTACGTACAGTGCCGTCTATCGAAAAAAATTTTAACTACTAATTTTTCTTTATCAAGGGAAAAAATAAACTTCACGAGAATGACTTTTTTGTAATCCGCGTTTAATCATACCAATTACATCAATTTTTATGAATTTTTAAAATGTCTGAATACTTATGGGATACCCGGTATATTTACTGTATTATTGAAAAAATGTGATAATAAATTAAATATTATTTGAAAATTATTTTTTTTTAAATTAATAGACTAATTGAAGAAAAAAAAAAAAAAAAAAAAAGTACATATTTTAAGGGGATGGTGGACGTTCTTTGAGATTGCTGTCTTCGAGCTATATAGAATTGCATACATACGTATTGAAATGTATCAATATTAAGAATATTAAAATTACTCGAAAATTATAAAAAATAAATAAATAAATAAATAAATAAATAAAATAAAAAATAAATAAAAAACTCTATGCAATTTAATGTTTTAGTTTTCCCCTTTATTTTACATTATAATAGTTTATGAGTACATTCTAGACACATATGTGCATTACTTTGTAGATTGATTGGTAAGTTAATTTTTAAAAAATATTTTTATTTTTAAATATCGAAAATTTGCATGAAATTTCCCCATTCAAAGATAAAATATTAATTTATTTATATATCATTCAGTTTACAAAGTAATGCGCAAATTATATTGGAACATATTCATAAACTATAATAACGTAAAACCGATGGGAAAAATTAAAAAAATAAGTTGAATGGAACAGTTAAAAAAAATAATTAATAAAAATAAAATAATTTTTTTTTCGATAATTTTCGAGAAGTTTTTAGTATGCTTAATATCGATTCATTTCAATGCTTACCAGTGGCGGATTTAAAGGGGGGGGGGGGGCTAGGGGGCTGAAGCCCCCCCCCCCCAAAACACTGACATGTACTATTGAATATTGCAATTGTAAATTTTTTATTGGTCTAGAATAACACTTTGAAAAATCTTAGCCCCCCAAAAAGTCAAGTTCTGGATTCGCCACTGATGCTTACGTATGCTACAAGGTCCGTTCAGAAAGTAATGAGACTGAAATTTTTGTGCCAATCAGAATGCCAAAGGTGCAAAGTGAGCAGGTGTTATAGATGGTGGGGACTATCAGCTACAAAGTTTGGTATAAGTCAGTTGGCCTTGAGCCTTTGTAGCGTATGGATCGCTCATGAAGCAGACATATGTTTGAAAGTGGCGTTAGGTTTTTAGAATGCAGAAGAGCAATGTTCGAGCAGTGGCAAAACACAGCGTTGAACATTGCCCCAACCACAGCCCCGATCTGTCATGGCCGGGCATTGTTCTATTCCCTCGGTTAAAATTCAGCATTAGAAGTTGTTTTGAGGTTGTTTATAATCGTTTTGACGATCTAAAGAGCTTGTAGAAGAACGTAACGCGTGTTCTGTAGAGCATTCCAGTTGAGGACAGCTAAACGGGCATCAGTGTGTGGCAGAGTCGTTAGCAACGGTGTATTAATACAGGAGAACGTTGCTTTGAAAAATTTTAAGATTCTATAAAATTATTAGAAAAAAAAAAAAAAAAGAATTTTACGAAATTAGTCTTCTTACTTTCTGGACAGGCCGTGTAACTTTCACAACTTTAAGGGGGTACATCACGGATCGTCAAGGTCATCCAGAACTCATGTTATTCTATTCGAAATTTGTTTATAGAATAACACATTACCTAATTGTTATATTCAAATTCCATTTTCATATCTTAAAATACACAACAGTTAAATTAGCACTCGTTTTCCAAAAATTTATTTTTGAAAATTTTTAAATTTGAATTTTGAGTTTAAAAATGAGACTTTTCACTGAATGCAATTTTCTCATTTTTTAATTGTAAAATGAAGTATTAAAATTTAAAAAATTCAGTTTTTGGAAAACGGGTTCTCATTTAACGGTTGTGAATTTTCTGAATGTGTAAATGGAATTTAAAAATACCAATTAGGTAATGAGTCATTCTATAAACAGTTTTTGCCATAGAGTTATATGAGATTTAGTGACTTGAGACAGGGAAATCGTAAAAAGGAGTGAGCAGTCTTAAGCTAGTAATTTCAAAGAACAATTTTCAATTATGCCCCTAACAAGGGAAATATGAATCAGTAAAATTGCTATTGAAGCCAAACGAATCCTAAATTAAAGAGCATGGTCGAAAACATAGGGCAGAGTGCAAAGTTTGCGCAACAACCCCCCAAGGATCAAAATATGACTCCAGATGTTTTAGCTGTTTCTATAAAAACCAACAAAACACAAACCATAACACGAAAAGGTGGTGCAGTGGTAGTGTGTTTGACTCTCATGAGTAGGAGGTACTGAAATCGAGTTCTGGTAAAGGCGTTTTGTTCTTTAATTTTTTATTTCAACTAATTTTTTTATACATTTTTAATTAAAATAAATTAAATTATTAATTTAAGAAAAAGTATATAAAATATTCAGAAGGTCTTTTTTCCTTTTCTTTCTTTCTTTTCCTTACCTTATCTTTTTTTTGAGTATACCATTTAATAAAGTATTAATAAGAAATTTAATATATATATACTAGATATATATGTACATATTCATTTATTTAAAAAAAAAAAAAAAAAAAAAAAAGAAAATCATGTTTAAAGTTACAGATACAGTTTCTAATTTATAAATATTATCATTAAAAGTAGAAAATTGATTAAAGCATAAAGAATTTTTCACATTGAGAACAAGAAATATAAGTAGACTGATCAAGAGTTAACTACATTGCAATCTTCTTTGCTGGTGAAATATTGTTCATCACGAACATTTTGTTAAATATTCGGCTTTTCGTCGAGATTACTTGATTTGTAAAATTCATATTTACATTCAAATTTTGAAATTTTTGAGATGTAAACTAATTATAAATTAGTGAAATCATTTCGAGAAAATTTGTCGTTGTGCTCAATTTTATTGTCAGTTCCTCTGACACCGCCAAATTTCACAGTTGTTTAATAAAATATTTGAAATAAAAGCTAAATACGATGTCGAATAGCTAAGCAACAGCTATTGTTCATTCAGGATTTTTCATGCAAAAAATTGCTTGAATAATAACACAGTTAAGAGCAGACGATCAACACTTGTTATCAGTGACGTCGATAAAAAATAGTAAGTAAAATTTTACATAAAACAGTAGCATATATCATTAATGAAATTTTATCTATAAATGTATCAGAAAAGTATTTTCCCTTAATTTATTCATTTCTTTTAATAATAATAATAATAATAAAATGTGTATATATATATATATATATATATATATATATATATGAATGTGTTCGTGCTGTAAAAAACCTTTTTAATATAATAATTATTTTCTCTTAAAATGATAATTTTTTAAATTAAAAATGTAAAGGAAAAATAATCAGTTGAAATAAAGAATTAAAACATAAAACGCCTCTGCTGGGACTCGACCTTAGTACATCCTGTTCGCGAGTCAAACACGCTACCACTGCACCAACTCTTCTTCCTAAGTCTTGTGTTTTGTTGGTTTTTATAGAAACAGCTAAAACTTCTACGGGGATATCTTGATCCATGGGAGGTTGTTGCGCAAATTTTGCACTCTACCCAGTGTTTCCAACCAAGTTCTTTAATTTAAGCTTGGTTTGGTTACAATAGGAATTTTACTGATTCATACTTCCCTTGTAAGTTAAATATAGAAATATCATAAATTATTGAGGAAAACTATACTTCATTACTCTAGAATGAAATCATTTGTTTGTGGTTTACGTTTTTCAACCGAGCCAAACTTAGATATAAAATGGATCATAAGATTTTTTATACATACATCAGTCAGTTATTTTTTAAGTGTTAAAATTAAAAAGCAAAATTTTGCAATTAAAATTATTATTTAAAAATAAATTCTTATTTGAAAGTGGCGAATTTCCAATTTTTGATGATTTATTTTTTTTCCCTTCCTCTTCGATTTTGAATATAGACACTTTGAAATTTTGTTATGCTAATTTATACAACTGAAAAAGGGTAATTAGTGTTATATCTAATTTCAAAATGAGCAAATTCTTAACTTAACATTTTTCATTTTTGGTGATTTATTGCTTTAAATTTTTTTTAATATCTTCAGTTTTTAAGACGACATTAAAAATGGACAATGCTGTTAAAAATTATACAAAGAAAACATAAAACAATATTTTACATGGAAAATTATTTTTATTCACGATATTTATAACGGGTTAATAAGTGTTTAAAATCAATTGATATACTTATTTTACAGATTATTATTATTTTATTGCAAAAGTGATAGTCGCAAGTTTTATTCGCCCTGATCGAAAAAAAAAAAAAAAAAAAAAAATTATTTCCACATTTTCGACTTTAGAAGTAAAATTTAAATTTTTAAAAATATTGAAAAAAAAAAGTTCGTAGTCTTTTAACAATCAAAGCTTAATTTTGTCTTTAAAAATCTATTTATCAGATCCTGCCAAGGAGAGAGAGCGTGTCATATATTGTACATTCATCATTCAAGAAAATAACCGGCAAAAACCGTTTAATGTCATCGCCACGTGTCTTAATGTCTTTCCAGGAGGTTTGGAAAAATGAAATAAATTTGCAGAAAATTTTACCTTTATAAGAGATAAATTTTAGATTTGAAGTAAGCATAAATTTCTGCTATGCTAAGTTAATAAGATAATAAATTTTTACCTACAACTTTTTATCACTTTTATCTGTGTTATAATAATTCCAAAAATTTAGAAAGTTATGAAAAATTTGGATTAAAAAAAAAAATCTTCAGGTATTGATCAAGAAGGCAGAAGTTACATCTAAAAATGCTCTTGTAGTTTGAAAAAAAAAAAAAATAAAAATAAATAAAAATAATTAAATAA
Organism: Salticus scenicus; assembly: GCA_963930645.1. NCBI lineage: Eukaryota > Metazoa > Arthropoda > Arachnida > Araneae > Salticidae > Salticus > Salticus scenicus. The sequence continues at coordinate 179,348,844 of OZ005651.1, forward strand.
AAAAAAATAAATAAATAAATAAAACTATGATTCCAGAATTAAATTAAAAGTCTGACTGTTTAATTATTATTCGATATTTACTTCAGTACACACGATATATTATCTTAAAACTATTTATTAAAAGCACAATAATTCTCCGCATACTTTATACTTTTTGGCATTTTTATCTTCATCCGATTTTAAAAAATCTCTCATCCTTTTCATTTTTTTTAAATTGTTATTATTATTATTATTATTATTGTTATTTTTCTCCAGAGAAGTAATTCAAAATGAGGTCATAAATCAAGGTAGCGTTTGTGTGCTTATGCAATAGTTTTTAATTTCAAATAAATTTTTTAAAAGTAAAATAAATGAGCTTAGATAGTAGTATTGGAAAATAATTTAGAGTTAAATTATTTTATTTACCTAAGAAGGAATCTAATAAATATTAAATCTGTCATAGTAGTTTATATTTATGATATTTATGCTAAAATAAGGAATATCTAGAAATATGAATAAATATTTGTTATGGAAATGAAAAGTAATTTAAATTTTCCATTTATTTAAAATTAATGTATACGTATAAAAGTATTCGCTCTTTCTTTCTCTCTCTCTGTATATGTATATATATATATATATATGCACACACACAGACACACACACACACATATATATATATATGAAACAATACTTTTATCTAACTAATAATATTATTATTATAAATAATCGAAAAATTCACAGTTTTTTTAAACTACTTAAACTTCCACTGAATAATTTCAATTAACCTCATATAGTACTTATTCCTACGTTTCACAAATCTCTAATTAAATTTAGAACGGTCATCAATTCTTCTGGACATTCTTAAACAAATTTATAACTTATTTAGTAAATCTGAAAATTTTCAATGCCTTAAAAATAGCTATAAAATCATTTATCAAATTAAGAATCTGAAAAATGTTAACAATATTATGACTTTTGACTAAAGATCTTTTTAATAATATTGATTTTTATGATCTTCTCAATAAATTTAAAAGTCAGATCTCTCTGCCTAATCACTTTGGTGTTGAATATTTTAAGACTCTCACCAATTTTATTACTCGTTTGCAGACGTTTGCTTCCTTAGCTAGTCACTATATTTAAAAGGAATAAAAAAAAAATAATATAATTACTATATTTTAAATCAATTTAAAAATAAAAACTAAAAACCATTTCATTGAAATCGCTTAAAGCATCGCTTTGGGTCCCCTCTGACTTGGACAGCGTCTTCTCCGCCTACATTGTATCGGTTCCGGGTCCACACTGCTTGCATTTGTACCTTAACTGGACATTTCAATTTAAATGCTATGTGGAATGTAAGTGGCGGTGCTATTATTTAAGAATTATTTTTTTCGGAGAAATATTCTTCGGATAGATTACCATCTTGATTCTGCTACAACAGGTGGCAGCATCAGACAATCTTTCCAGCAGATATTTTTTTTTTTTTTAATTGATAAAAAAAAAAAAAAAAAAAAAAAATCAAAAGTTTGAAATTTTTTTCAGATTCAGGATATTGTGAAGACACTGAAAGATTTTCGCTTGTCAATTAACACCATTTCTATTAATTAAACTACGTAGCAAAGAAAAAAAAATATCCAAGCCCTGATAACACTTCTGCTGATTCTTATGTAAAATGACCTTCTGAATCCGAATATGACACCCATTTTGCCCAATCACCCACCTTTTTTACGGGACGTCCTCTCCACCCCAATTTTTATCACTGTTCGGTAATATTATGGCTGTGAACTTGATTTGGAGAATGAAAAAAAAAAAAAAAACATTTTAATATTAAAAAAATAATAATAATAATGTATAGAAAGTAATAAAAATAATTGATTAATAAAATATAATAAATGTAATTTATAATTTCAGTGGCAATCTACCCCTAAATTTCCCCTTTCAGTAAATGTTCATATTTTAGAATTTTTCCCCTTTATAGGCCATTAAAAGATATTTAACAGTTAAAATAATCCTTTTCCCTCTTATAAATCTAATTTATAGCCATAAAATTACCGAAAAGTGGTAAAAATAGGGATGCGTCTCGAAAGAGCGGTGGACGATAGGGCAAAATGGGCGTCATATTCGGATTCAGGAGGTCATTTTTCATAAGAATATGCAAAAATGGTGTTAGGGGCAATTTTCATGCAGAGCAGTGTTATCTGTGAAAAGGAACACATTGGTTCTTGGAGAATCGAATCCATGACCTTCGAATTATTAGCCTGACGCTCTGACAACTAAGCTAATGGGTTATGAAAAGTCCTTTTATTTTAACATTTCTATCGCTAGGGATGATCATTTCAGAAATTTATATATTTTAATTATTTTTTTAAAAAAATAATCAAAATTTTATAAATCAGGTTTCGAGGTGCATCATTAGAGGTTATTACGGACCTCTATTCAAAATTATGTAACTCTGCGATATGCCGTTTGCCTACAAAGCGACGTCCCACACACATCTTTTATTATATGTAGACCACACATCTTTTGTTATAAGTAGAGATAATAATTATATTTTGCAAAATAACCATATGTATATTTAAAAAGTCGGCATCCCACAAGAATGAAACAGCTCTATTTTTATTAGCAGATTTATATCTATATATTTAGAAGCAAAATTTCAGTTATGAAAAGAATCTAGTATATCGTTAAGTTGATGATATTATTATTTTTTATGTAAATAACAGTTTTACTTCATTAACCTTAGATTATCCAACTCATTTAACTTTAACTAAAAATATTCTTAACGAACAATTCATCAACTTTTTAGATTTAAAGATTCATATTAATGGGGATAAAATATAAACGTATGTTTATGATAAACGTCAGGATTTTTACGTTAATTTTAATCTGTTTACTCCTTTCAATTGAAATATCATTATAAAGCGCCTGTTTGAATGAAAAAAAATATGCTCATCAAGATATAAAAAGAAAATTATTAATAACTTAATTAAAGTTTCTATTAAAATGGGTTATCCTAACTTTTTTTCATCAATAAATAAATAATTGTCCCTGTCTTAAAAAATCTATATGTATGCCTTTCCATGTGTATATATAATAAATTATAAAATTAATAAAATAAATGAAAAAGTGGAAGATGGGAGGGCAGATGTTTGATTAAGGAGTTTCGGTGGGGTTGTAGGCTGGATGATTGGGATTGTTGCTTAAATAAATGTAATTAAAAATGGGGGAAGCATTATCACAGTTTTATGCGTGTGAATTTTTACACTACGATTACATTATATTTTGTTAGTTTAAATACTAATAAAAACTTCCACGTACTTAATGTATCAATAACTTCCATATTAATACATAATTCATAACTCACTTATATTTGGCTTTTTAAAACTAATTAAATAATTATTAATTTCAATACCGTTAAACCATTTTTTAAATTATAGGATTGAAAGTTAGATTAATATAATCTTGTGGGAAATTGCAATGTGCTTAAGAAATTTAAAGCATCTTGCTATTTGAAACTTAAGCATTATACATTTATTTAGTTCAATTCAATTCAATTTAATTTAATAATTTTTTTTCGTACTTTTAGAATTGAATTCAAATAATATACATATAAATTAATATGCATATAAAATTATAAATTATTATTAAATGCCAGTGATTTAAAATAATTAATCTTATTTTCACTAAACCAATATGTAAAGTTAAATATATTAATGTAAAATAAATTGCTGTTAAAAATTTTTTTTATTTAAAATAATTTTAATTTTAATTTATTTGAGCTTATTTTTTCCATTTAGAATTATTTTGATCTGAATTTATTTGAGTTCTTCTAAATTTGATAAAGTTAAGAAATGAAAATAACTTTTAATAAAATATTTCTCATTGGTTTTGTAATAGAATGATTATAATTTTTACTGACAGAGGGCAAACCACTATTAATCTTTCACTTTCTACATACAGTCGCTGCTGCTATCAACTGAACTCATTATGTAAATCCAATGCATTTAAGCATGTGTAAGCATGTTAAATATGCCTTTAGCTTTCTTTAGCGGCTTATATTTGGATTTTATTTAATTATTTGCCTTCATTTCTTTTTCGAAATTTCGAAATCTGGCGATTCTATACTCTATAAAAGATGTACATACTATGACAAGAATTTTTTTCTAGCTTTGAGTATTTCTCAACTTGATGTTAAATTTGTTAATGTTCATCTTGTTTTTTTTTTTTACATATTTCAGATTGGTTAATACTCTTTATTATGGTTTATTAGTTCTATATATTTTATTATTGGCTTAGGTGGATTCATTATTCACTACAACGTGAGTATTATGATCTAATTCATCATTCTTTTTCTTTTTTTACTATTCATGGCTGTAATTATATAATTATTTGGATGGCATTGCCATTGATATGTTTATCTCGCGAGCAACGTTTTGTTACGTAATATATTGTATATAGTTTTTTTAACAGGGGAAAAAAAAATCATGCACACACACACACACAAAGAGAATTTTATGTGAAATTCTAAATTATTCTTTTAAATATATTAGAAGATTTTTATTCAAAAGACAATATATAACCCTTAAATTATTTATTCCTTAATATAAAACAGAATCATGTTACTTACTAATGTGAATATTAGTAAACTTTAAATGTGTTAGTACCAATTGTATAAGTAACATAGGTCACGTTGCTGACAAATACGAATATTAGTAAACTTCAATTCTAACGAGCTTTTACAATAATCTCTTTCTTATTTGTTTTCTTAGAATTTTATTTTAAGAGAGAGAGAAAAAAGCACTATTTTCCGTTAAATATCATTTTCTTTTCTTTTTCTTTTTTTTCCAAGAAGGGGGAAAAAATTACAAAATGAATGTATTGGTTAAATATTATAAGTTAAAAATTAACAATGTAACTCCAAATGTAATTGGCTATTTTAAAACTCTGACGTATGATGTTTTTTCTTTCTTTCTTTCTTTTTTTTTTTTGTTATTCGATTTTATGTCTGGGCACTTTTGAGTTTTATTATGCTGACATACACTGTTGAAAAAGTATGCTTAATACTGCGTCTAGTTTCAAAATAAACTGATTCCTATAATATTATTTAATGTTTATTTTTTTTTTAATATTCAATTATTTATCGCCTTCAAACTTTGCCAGCATCTTTACTTTTTTAAACAATTTTAAATATAAAGAATGTTATCGGAAATGATAAAAGGAAAACACGAAAAAAAAAAAATGTTCATCACATTTAAAATGTCTTAATAACTGTTTTAAAACTATTGATATATGTATAAAAGACTGTAATATTATTGAAAAAGTGATTGCCATAAGTTTTTATTTGTTCTAATTGAAAAGAGTTCAAAATTTCCATTTTTTGAAGTAAGATTCGAATCCCTAAGAATATTTTGGAAAAGAAATTTATTTCTTAATCTTTTTGCAATCAAAGCTTAATTTTGTCTTTAAAAATCCATTTATCAGATCCTGCCAAAGGGAGAGAGCGTGTCATATATTGTACATTCATCATTCAAAAAAATAACCGGCAAAACCCATTTAATGTCACCGCCACGTGTCTTAATGCATTTCCAGAAGATTTTGAGAAACGAACTAAATTTTTCAGCAAATTTTACCTTTATATCAGATAAATTTCAGGTTCGTATTAAGCATAAATTACTAAACTACTTTTAGGATAATGAAATAGATTGTATTTACTTTTTGAAAAGTAAATATAGCTCCTTTAATTTTATTTAAAGTAATTCTAATTCGGAAACTTGAAAACAAAAACAAAAAAACTAGAAATTCTATCACAGATTATCGTTTTTCTGTACAAATTAAAATAAATATTCGCTTCATGAAAACGACTTACTTCATATTAAATGAAAAATATTGTTTTTTAAAAGCTAAAACAAACAAACATATTTTTATACACTGTTTAAAATTCAAAGAGAAAATAGCTAAAAATTATAAAGTTACTAAAAAAAAAAAAAAAAAAAAAAAAAAAACGGAGATTTTAAATAATCTATTTTATATATACATTTTAATGGTATACATTTCTTTAATTAACGACTGGAGAGAGTGATTTATTTAACTTTACTACACTTTTTTTGAAGTAGCAGTATCATTTTTAACTTTATCGCGAATTAAAATAATTTAAAAAATAAAAATATAGAATAAGGATTGAGTATCTGGAAAATTTATTTGTAATTGAAAACTATTTTAAATTTACAGACTCTAGATAAACATTTCAGGAAATTTACAGAAATTATATTGATATAAAAAAATTACATTAAGGATTAGTCTATCCATAGTTAACACCGTAGTATTTTTTTCTTCTAAGTTTGAGAATCTAACGTTGGTCATAACAATGTACGCGTGTATTTTTTAGTCGCATTTCTTAGGAGCATGGCAACTTCTGTGCAAGTGCTGACTGAATGCCTCCAGTGCTAAAATAGGGGTGATAACATTTGTCTTTGAGAGAATATAAGTGAAAAGAGAACACCGAATGACCGAATTTTTACCAAATTCTAATCTTTCGGTCAATTTGGAACCCCTCAAAGCCTTTGGACTCGTCCTCACTGCTTGTCGTAGGAAATGTGGTTACACTATAAGCAAGCGTTAAGTTTATAGCATTGTAAGGTATATTCCTTTTTAAATATATGCTTGAAAGAGTATACTTTAAAATACAACAGTTCAATGTTTCACCCTAGAAAAGGTGCCAATTAGAAAAATTTAATATTTTAAGAAATTTTGTGCTCTATGTTTCACCATTTTAGTAGTGTTATTTGAATAGTAAGAACCATTTTAATGGTTCTTACTATTCAAATAGCACTACGTTAATCACATTTATAATAATATGTAATTTTTTTTTAATAATAATATGAAATTTTTGTAATAATATGTAATTTTTTCTTATAAAAAATATGTAATTTATTTAAGTAAATTGGAGTGTAAAGGTTGATATTTTTATTTACCAACTATGTGAAAAATACCAGAGCCGGGAATCGAACCCGGGCACCTCCGCTTAACGCACGGATGCTCTACCACTGTGCCACCCTGGTGTTGGTAAATAAAAATATCAACCTTTACACTCCAATTTACTTAAATGAATATTCACGGTTGATGAATTCATGTATAAATATTTCTAAATTGAAATTTCGTGGTCTATGGAGTTGTGCTGCGATTAATAGTCACTTGATACAGCTGCGTTTGCAGACTCGGTGACTTGGCCAACGAATATTATGTGAGAAATGCCTAGCTGGTTGTCAACCAGGGTAGCACAGTGGTAGAGCATCCGTGCGTTATGCGGAGGTGCCCGGGTTCGATTCCCGGCTCTGGTATTTTTCACATAGTTGGTAAATAAAAATATCAATCTTTACACTCCAAGTTACTTAAATGAATATTCACGGTTGATGAATTCATGTATAAATATTTCTAAATATGTAATTTTTTAGTGTTTATACACTGGAATCTTTATTTATAATTTTGAAAATTATACGTTATAGACTAAAAATAGTGTAAATTCAGAATGGGGGAGAATTTAAAGATTAAAAAAAAAAAAAAAACTATGAAAAATTCTTTTACATACATTTGAATATGAAAATCTTCTACATATTAGTTTTTCTGAAGAAATATAAATTAGAATTTATTAATAATATAGACAACCAATTGTATACAACTGGTTGTCTATGAAATTATCAATTGACTAAAGTAATCTAATAAATTGCTTTACAAATTTAATTTCAGTCATATGTATTACATGATTTTTCATGATAAAATCGATTAATTTTTAGGAAGAGAAAAAAGTGAACAAGCCGGAAATCTAGCCTGAGACATTTCGCATTGCTTGCCCGTGTTGTCGCAGCTAAACTATTTAGTCAATATTTGACCTATTCTAAATATTCATATTCATCGCTCATGCGCTTCTGTCATTCAGATGAAGGATTAAGGCATCAAATATTGACTGAGTACTTAAATTGGTAGAACGCGGTTATGCTATGCCTTAGGTTCCAGGTTCGAATCCTGGTTTCGCCACTTTTTGCTCTTACTGATATTAATTCGACCTGTTCAACAAAAATATGTGCAACTTGTTTTATATTTGTACAAAGACATCAAAAATAACATTTACCGATACTATCGAAAGTTATCTTCGTAATGTTTAAACGCATAATTTATAATATATAAACTATAATATGTAATCTTTATGATGTATAAGCACACAATCAGTAATATCAAGAACAAGTTTAATGTATTAAAAATATTACAACTAGGCAAGTATACAACGTTTCTCTGTCGTTGACTAATTTCTACAATTTCCCAGAATTTTTCAATGTTTATATTTACTTAGGTCGTTAAAAATCGACTGCTATTCTTTACCATAAGCAATTATTATGTTTTATAATGTACTAGTATTTGCTAGTAATCGTGATTTTTAATATAGAAATTATATAAGTGCTATCTTTAAATATTTTTGTCATCGATTTGTAAGTACACGTATATAAAATTAAGTAAATTCTTCAGCGTTGTCCTTTACTTGATCCATAATCTAGATAGTGCATAAATTTAAATTAGTTACCGAAAGATAATATAAAGACAAAAATTTTAATAGCTTTTATGTCACAACTTTTTCTTTGGTATTTTCAATATGCCTAACGGCAACAAAATATAACGGTAACAAACAAATGCTTATATATGTTTTAGTCAATACTAAATAATTAAATATTAATTTGTTTAAAACTCAATCTCGTTTTTGATAATTAATTTTATTTATTTATTTTCCTTAATATATATTGAAAAGTATATTGATTAAATTATAAAATAAACATCAGTTACACATTAATACATTTCATTGTTTTTAAATTTCCTTAATAATAACGTGAACATTTTTAAAAATTTACTGTTCATATTGTTTTATATTATCATTATTATCATTTTTATTATTATTATCAATGTCACTATTTTGCTTTAATGTTACTAAATTTGTTAAAGCTCTTTTCCATACAATAAATTATAACATCAATGAAAGTACCCTTTCAAATAAATGTGCACAAAAATATTTGAAAAATTTTATTTAAAATTTTAAATAAAATGCTTCACAATGCCGTCGTTTCAAATGCATTTGTTGAATTTCTCTTTTGATAATATAAAACGAAAAAAAATATATACACCACATCTACTTATCGATATATATCTCAATATTTATCTACTCAATATTTCCAGCCAGTCTTAAAAAAAAAAATAATTATGATAATAATAATAAAACAGTATTAAAAACATATTAACGGAGTTTTAAGACTCTTTAAAGTCATGCTAGAAATTTAATATGTACTTGAATTCTCTTTGCATATCTTAAGTTCTTGAAAGTTATCTTTGCATCTGAATTTATTTCCGCTTTAGATAGTTCAAATCTCCAAATACAATTTTATCTCCAATGGTCATTCTCAGATCTGAAACAACAGCTGCACATCAACTAATGTCTGAATGCTCCGAAGTAAAAGGTTCTCTTTCGAACGTAAAATGCATTTAAAATGCGCAAAACCTTACACGAAAGATCCCAAATGAGCTTTGTCCCTCTTTAATTCTAGCAATTTATTTTCATGAACAACCACTTAGGTGACTTCGTATTCATACGACGACTTCGTTTGTTTAGTATTAAAGTAAATTAATTAGAGATATGAAAAGTGAAATATATACATTTTAAAGAACATAGATTTCCATTATTCCAAGATTTCTTAATTATTTAATTCAGAAAGATAAACAACTCGCTCGCTTAGTTACTCGTAATTTACATTTGTAGATGAGAAATGTCGACTTTAAGTGAAAAACAAAATGTTATTATTATACTTTTCACAGTTCAAAATAACCATGTAATGAAAAACTAATAAAATCCGCAAGACTTGAAATAAAATTTGAAAAATTTAAGAAAGTATATAATTAAGTGATAAGTGCAAAGATTATCTCTGTATACATAAGCTTAAAAAATAGCGTCATTTATTGAAAAATATTTAAAATCTGAGTCTCGTATTTTTAAATTTGAATAAAACAATTATAAAATATCTGGAATGTTGGAGAAAATTTAATTAAACATTTTAAGTTATACATAATCTTATGTTAATTAAAAAATGTTTTAATTAAGAGTGTAAATACATGCAATTTTGTATAATTTATTCGTAATTGTATTCAAATATGAATTTAAGTACAATATTATTAAACATAAAGGAGGTTATAATTTTCTTCTTATTATTTTGTTTTTCATTTATGTATTTTCAACAATATTTTATATGATTTATGTGCACTGAAGTAATAATTTTATTATTTATTTATTTTCATCTTATTTTAATTTAACTCCGATAGAACATCATAAAAGATGCAGAAGTACATCAATTTTATTCCTAATCGAAAGAAAAAAAAAGAAATATTTGTTTAATGCAATCTTAAAAATAAAAGTTCTATAATTTGTTTGCTCATATTCTATGCGTTCTTTTCTTATAATTTTATTATATTTTATAGGTTCTTCTCGTGGAAAATGCAAGGTAAGGAATGAACAGTGTAATATCCGTATAAAAGATCATTGTTGTCCGATGTTTGAATTAATTTACATAATATTTAAGTATGTATATATTGAATGTATATCATAGTAAGTTGTTTCAGATTGTTCTTTCAGTTTCGAAATATATTAAAAAAATATTATTATATTAATTTGTTCTTTCAATATTAAAGTGATGAAATTAATTAACTGAATTTGTACAGTACAGTCACTTGAATGTGTTTATAGCGCAAAATGATGTATTGTTTTCTTTGTAAAATTTCTTAGCAGTGAAAATCTTGTATACAACACAAAAATATTTGAGATTTTTTTAAAAACCGAAATGCATTAGTAACCTTTGTTATTAAGCTATGCAAATAATATGTATTATTTAAAGATATTAACATATTACTTACTCTTTTGAAGAATTGAATATATTTTAGCCTAGCTGTCAGCTCTCTCGCTTGTTCCGAGGAACTTCATACCAGGAATTTTCTATAAAATTAATTTATTTAATCGTAGAAAATAAATATGACTTATTTTTTAACCCTTTGAAGGGCGGTGAGATATATTATATCTCACCTAATTTTAATTCCCAACTGCAAAAAATCGCTCTGGAAATTTCTTATAAAATTTTACTTTTATAACTTAGAACGGAAACTTCATTTAATTCTGATGGCTTTTAATTTTCAATGAGCAAAATTACCTTGCGCCTCAAAGGTTTAAAATAAAGATGATAAATCTGGTTTAAAAATTCAAAATTTTAAAAGTTATAGAGCCATCAATTTTTAAAGAAAAATTACAGTGAATGTGTCTGTATAGGTTTTGAAAAGTACGATACTAAGAAATTTAGCTCACAAATCTATTTTAATCTTTTTAATAGACAACGATAACCGAAGCATGTATCTGTTTTGCTTGAAGAATCTTTTCATATAAAGTCTATGAAGAATTGTAAATGAATTTAATAATTTTTAATTGGATTTTAGAAATTACACGTAATATTGTTGCAAAAAAAAAAAAAAAAAAAAAAAAAAGATTATTTTATTATTTTCTTAGATGTTCCGCTTTAATATACAAAGATTTTGAGATTATCGTTTCCTGTGAATCACCAAAATAACCAGCGGTTTCATTGATAACGGAATTTTCACAAACTGTTGATGAAATAAAGAAAAAGTAATTACAAGATGAAAAGAACTTTTTATATACCACGTTTTTAAATTTTCTGTTGAATCATATAAAATTAACAGTTCTATGTATTAATAAATACTTTTGAAAAAATTTTGTGATGAATTATCCCAACAACTTGAAAAAAAATGATCAAATGTGATATAAAGATAGCAATTATAAGAAATTTTCAAACATTTATTAATTGAATAAAAGTATCAAAAGAATGCATTGTCTCATCGTGTTCTGAGCTATTCTAAAAGTTTCAAACGTCTAATTAGTCGGGAAGTTAGTTAAAAATCTTTTGCAAAATTTGTACTGGACAAACAAGAAAGCGAGTTAATAAAACCATGGTAAAAAGGCAAAAGTCTGACATTCTTAAAATTTCATCTAATATCAAGTGAGTGAAGATTGGAATAAAATGATTCTCTATATAAAGAGTTTTGCTGAAGAATGTAAAATGATAGCTTCAAATTTTGACTATAGATGTATTTTACATTACAAAAAGCCCCCAAATCACGAAAATAAATAAATAAATAAATACGAATTAGATAACATTTGTTTTCTCAGAAGCCTGTTAAGGGACATTTACTTTGAACAACCAACTGCCACATTTCAACATGTATGCATCCATCCAGTTATATACAGAATCAAAGCTGTTAAAATCTTTGATTGGTGTAAAATGCTGTTTAAATAGATTTCGCACTACATGCAAAATATGAAACGGAAATAAATCATAGCTGCCAACCATTCCGTATTTTGAAACCGATACTTTTTTATAGAAATTTTTACCTTATTTAATGACATCAAACTGTTATAAAAACTTATAAAAATCCACTATAAAAAATATTGGTATCAAAAATAATGAACGGGGGCAATTAAGAATAAACAGTATTTAATTCCTTTTGAAGACTTTAGTGCCTGCAATTACTTGTTTTGATTTTCTCTTAATTATTAGTTTTTTTTTCCTTATGTATATTCTACAACACTATCCAAAGAAAAGCTGTATGTAAATTTTTCTTTTGTTAAATCATCAAACAAAAATTTTCTTTATAAATAATAGTTAAGTATTAGGTGTACCGGAAGGTTATGTCGTTTTGAATTAATAAAACGAAACCGGAAATTTTTATTTAACAGTGTTTACATGGTACTTTACAAATAACCATCTTATAAGTTACCTAAGAATATCTTAATTTTTATCCAGGATAAATTTCCGATGTCAGTATTTTAATTCAAAACGACAGAACTTTCCGGTACACATAATAGAAATCACACTATCATATTTTTCGTAACCTTTTGATTTTAAATTAATTAAAAATGTATTAAAGATTTTTTCATCCCTTTTTCTTATTATCTTCTTTAAGGTATAATACGCTTATAAAGTTTTCCTCTAAGGATTAGGCAAAAAACTGACCAACAGCATTTATCTGACCAACATCAGATTAAAAAGATGGTAGGAAAGTTAGCATCTTACTAAGAAATATTGGTGATTCTAAGCGAATGCGTTTATGTTAATAATTATAAATAAATAATTGATTAGCATATATAGTAAAATACGGTAGTAATTCCGTTAAACTAAATTTATCATTTATTCATTTTGGCGGTTACTATAAAAAATACTATAATGGAAAATCTTAATTCCACAGCGCCTATCTGGGGCAGTGTTCACAGATTGTGCGACTTTTTTATTTAATAGTCACCAATAATTTTGAGAAGTGATGTTTGATATACATTATCGACGCTTAATCTTCGATTATGTACATTAAATATCACTTCTCAAAATTATTGGTGACTGTTGAATGAAAAAGTCGCTCAATCTGGCAACACTGATCTGGGGGTGAAATAGTGAACGCTCTGACATTCAATGTTCAGACACTACCTGGTTCAGACATACATGCTCGCAGTGTTTTGGAATCCCGATTTAATTCGCCTTAGTGCGCAAAAAATGACCACAGCGGAAAAATTGAAACTTAGATTCATTTGGGAAATGAAATGTTTTATATTCGAAAAGTATTCAGAAATTGGAATAAAGTCTGCGCATATTATATGGTTTCTAGGAGTAGATGTGGATCGAAATTCATAATATTTTTATATACAATTGTATTTCACCGCAGACTATTAAAGCTTCCTTTAATCTATATAATTTCCGATACAAGCAATAATATTTTAGGTACAATAAGAAAATCCTAAGATCTCATTGTGCATTAAATATTATAATTTATCTGTTACTAAACATTTCCTACATATATTTAAAAAAAAAATAAATAAAGAATGCTATACTATGTTAAGGAATATATTCATTGGATTAATAAACAAAATATTAAGTGCAGTGTAATTTATATTAATTCGATTCATAAATGATATTTTTGTCTCCTACTGATAAAATATATTGGACCCACAATTAAAACCAGAATGTAACACATCGTTTTGTTTATTTCTTAGATTTTCAGTACTCAGATATTTATATTAAAAAAAGGAAGAAATCTAATAGAAATGCGTATAGATAAAAAATTAAAAGAAACAAATGATGTCTTAAAAGTCTTTAAGAATTTTCACTGTTAAAATACTTCAATGCTTAAAGCTAGAAAATATGATTTTCTTTGATGATTACAGAACTTTGGATAAACACCATAAAGTGCAAGGAACTCGCAACAATTGTTTCGAGTGAAAGCGGCAACGAACCCGATTTGACTGCAGCACTCGTGCCTACTTTGTTCGCCTGACGAAGGGTCGTGTATTTTTTCGACCAAAAAAAAAAAATTGTTGCGAGTTTCTTGCATTTTATGGTGTTTATTTAAAGTTCAGAAATTATTACTTTAAAAATGCCAGTTCTGTGGTGTTATATTATTATGATTTTCTTTGGTTTTAAATATATTTTTGAAATTTAAAATTAGTCATGGAATTTAATATTTTTCGCATAAATGATTAAAATTAAAATTGTATTATTCGTATTCAGATATAACAACTTTGTGACTTTTTAAACGATATTGTATATATATATATATATATATATATATATATATATAAATAAGTAAAATTGTTTCTCTCCCTTTATTGGGCTTTTTTTATTTTTTAATGTTTTTGAGCGATTCCTTTATAATGAGTGCAATGTGAATTCCCCTGTCAAGGACAAATTTAGTGATATTAAGGGAATATACAAGAAACTGAAGTCTTAGGCCAATAAATATTATGCAAAATGCCCTGAATATATTAGAAAACGTAATATATCACACTACTTTTCTTCCAGTTTTAAACACTAGGAAGAATACTTTGGAGGCAATTGTTTATCAAGATAATTATTCTCATAATTAAGAACATGCAAGATTGGAGATTTGAATTTAAATTCTTTCAATTATTTACATTCTATCAATTTTTGTGCTGAATTAGGGGAATTCATAATGTTCATTGATGAATAAGAGGAATTTTATATATTTAACTGGTAAAAGGCATTCAGTGTATCAGAATTTACACTCCTATATCCCTTCTTCTTACACTCCCGATAACCATTCTGCGTTGCACATATATTCTTTCTCCATATAGATTATAAAATATATTTAATCAATATGATTTTTTATAAAGATAAAAGCTGGTTGAGAAATAAAAATTTCTTAAATCAGGAATATTATAATTGTGTCGTCTAGTTGCAAAACCGGCCAATTCCTTAAAATTCAAAAATGCATTTTTTTTTCAGTTTTTTCAGTTCTAAGTAAATGTTTCTACCATCTAGAAAGAAGAAACCATGGATATCAGTTATTTTTTATCAGATTTTTTTTTTTTTTTTTAATTTAAATCAGATAACAGAAATCATGCCAAATCTGATCTATACCTGTGTTATTTGCGTTTGAAAATAACTACGTGCTGCAAAACCGGTCAAATCCTATGAGTTTCAAAACCTGTCATCGTGCTTCTGCTCCACTCGACTGCAGAAGCACACTTGTTGATTAGGTTAGGCTTGTGACGGCTTTTTCTTGGTGCACACAAAATTTCTAATAATTGAATTTCGCTTTTCCTTCGACTATGGAGAAGTTTGTAGAAGAATTAACTTCTAACCAATCAAGGAAGAGGAAAAGTGACCTTACGACGTGGAAAAGGGACAAAGCCAAAGTTTAAAGGTAATGCTTTGCAATAGCATAACATTAATTGACAACATAATAGCACCATAGTTAGCATATTATTAATTAATCATATGTTATTAATTTAATAACATACCTATGGTAATTCGCTATGGTTATAGCGACCTGTTTATGCAAGTTTGTTTACAACTCGAATGAGTTTCCACTCTGATAAAGAATAGTTCGTGATCAATAATTTTTTTGACCATTTGTGATACATTTTCATAAGTTTCTCGATTTATTTTTTGCTATGGATATCAGTTATTTTTTATCAGATTTTTTTTTTTAATTTAAATTTTTATCTTATTATTATTATTATTATTATTATTATTTTTAAATCAGATAACAGAAATCAGTTTTTTTTTTTAAATAAAATTTAATTGAACAAAATATTTTGTGTATTTACATCCCTAAAGAACCAATATTCACATTAAATTTAGAGAAAATTAAGTTGTGGTTTGTTGCAAAATGGGCCAACTCCAAATTAAGTTGTAAAGGCGGCCAAATCCAAAGTGAAAACTTAAATAACTCCCTCGCTTCACGTGCCCCTTATACCTTATTTCGAATTTTAAAACATGATGCCCTAAAGATTATAAAACTAAAGAGTTTTGGTTCCTATCTTATTTTAGCTAAGTGTGGCAAAAAGTCAGCTTTTTCTGGAAATTTTATTTTTTGGAGATGGCCAATTTTGCAACTAGACGGCACAATTAAAATTAACAGTTAGGATGGTTCATTTTGATAATATATCTCGAATATGATGAATGCATCTGTTATCTCTCTAAAATAAAAGTTCAGGTTATAAATATTATTATTTACTAGGCGAGTAAAAAAGAAATACGTCTCACTTATATTTTCTTGAAAAAAGATATATTCTATTTATGAATTTTTATATAGATAAACTAATGATATTTTTCGTTTGCTTGATAAGAAATGATATAAATCATCTTTAATATCAACATTTGAAGAACGGAAATCTGATTTCCCCTTCCTTCCGTGGTAAAATATCAGCTTTCTTTATTGACTTATTTGTCAATGCTTATAATAAATGATTTTCAGATATGTCCTTTGAACAGTTTAAATGGAAAGCTTCTGGAAACATATAAAGCGAAAAAATGAGAAAGGTAGATTTTTGAAATTTAATTTTTCCGAAACAAAACTAATTCTAACCCATAATTTAAGTATATTATATCAGGTGACAGATTTTTTTCAGTTTGATATATTTGACGTAAAACGTTATAAATCAAATATATTTAAAAAATAAAACAAATAAAGATGGAAAAAATAGAGAATAAGTTTACATAAGCAACAGCGCATGTTATTAGAATTGTTAAAAATTAGTTTATTGATTTCAATGAAAGAAGTTTTAAAGATAAAATTTTATATTTTTGTGAAAAAGATTTTTAAGACAAATTATAATTATTACAAGATATAATGTTTTTTTTAAAACATTGCAAAATTTTTTTCCACTTTTTAAATTATAACACGTAGGGTATTAGACCCAGAGCAAAGACATTTTCAGAAAATTTGGAATACTTCATTAGACACAGCATACTGCAATCAGAATAGAAAAATCTTAAAAATCTTATAAAATATGAGTATTTTTATTAAATAATTTTTATCTACGCATGCACTAGCTTAAAAAAAATCATTTGCATAACTTTACAGCCAAATGTATTGAGCAACTTATACGAAAACTCCAAACAAATATCGTGTAAATTTAAAGAGTTATAAGAGATAGGATGAACAGAATTTCAGTTCTCTCAAAATAGAAGCTAACCCTTAAGGGGTTTTACTCACATTTTTATTTTTATTCAACCAATGCCCAATGACAATACAGTGTTCATTGATTGTAAATAAGTTTTGATAAAACCCCCTATCATTTTCCTTTTTTCTTGAGAAGAACTGAAATTCTGTTCATTCTATGTCTCATAACTCTTCAAATTTACACGATATTTGTTTGGGGTTTTCCTATAAGTAGCTAAGATGCTCAATACATTTGGCTATTAAATTATGCAAATGAAATTTTTTAAATGCTAGCGCACGCGTAGATAAAAATTATTTAGTAAAAATGCTTTTATTTCGTAAGATATTTAACATTTTTGCATTCATACGCTGTGTTTAATGAAGTATGCCAAATTTCCTGAAAATATCTTTGCTCTGGGTCTAATACATTATGTATTATAATTAAAAAAGTGTTTTTTTTTTCAATGTTAATATATATATATATATATATATATATATATTTCCAGTAGCCTCTTAAAAATTTTTATACAGATGGTGAAAAAATTCCTCTTAATCACATGTTGCAGCCAAAATGTATTGCAAGCATTACTTTTTGCAGGGTTATCCAAAACATTTTGATTTTTCTTTAATTTTTTACTGGTCCCCCTTTCCTTTTAAGGACACAACTTTTGCTGAAATATATGAGGTATAATTTGTTTTTTATGCGACCAAAGCTTCAAGATGATTACAAAAGAACTTTTCTAGATATTTAACAAAATGTCTAAATTCGGAAGTTTCCAAATACTTATTGGTAATTAGTGTAATGTTCTGAATTTTTTGTGCAAAAAATATCCATTTCTTATGTTTGTAAAATTATTTAAGGAATATAACAATAAAAAATGCACGTTACATCGACTTTTTCAGAGACTAAAATTTTTCTAATAGTCCAATAACTGTCATCTATTTAAATAAAAAAAAAGTAAGCCTTGAAAAGATGTAGAGAGGATGAATAGGGGTATAGGATTTGAGGAATTCAATAGAAAGTGGAGTAAAATCAATAATTCTCCATACTTTAATAATTTAATTTTTATCCCTTCGTTTTTTTACAGAAGGTGTTAGCCAGTAAAGACGCAAATGTTTGTTGATTCGTTTCCAAGTTGCATTTCAACAATAGTCTGAAATACTAATAGAATAATCTTCTATTTTAACTGCATTAAAATTTATGCAGTATTCATAATGTTAATTTTAATTTCTTTAAGGATTTTAAATATTTCTTCCAAATAGTTTATGCTTGAAAAAAAAAAATTAAACAGTGTGAATTTTTCAGTATAAAAAGCAAAGTTTTATAGAAATAAATTTATCAAAGCCAAAATTTTTATTTATAATTTATTTCATGAAGTCGCTTTTAGTATTATTTATTTTTATTCTTAAATTATTTTAGATATGCATTTATTTATACATTACTAAAATTTTAGCATGACAAATGCAATAAAAAATCCCAAATTCTTTGTTGAGAAATGATTGTGGCCATTGTATGGTTTAAAGATGTAAGGGTATTGCGTAATCGAAATAATAAATAAATTTTCAGTTTCAGTTAGAATTCCATTACGAGTATTTCTCTTACACAGGATTTTTATACCAAATAAAAACCATTTTATAACTTAAAAAAAAAATATTTATAGGCATAAATATTCATTGAATGTAATCTTGTGTTTATGAATGTCTATAATTATATAGTTGTTGCTAATAGTTTAGCACAAATTATAGAAATGATCTTTAATTTTAATTTTAAGCATTTAAGTTCATTTTCAGGTAGGATAACTTTTAACATGATAACTGAAATTCCAGATTAAAGGAAATTGTTTTTTTACAAGATCATTCTAAAAATGGTCTTTTATTTTACAAAAATTTATATATTAACTAAAAGTATTAAAAATGCATTTGTAATAAAAATGTGAATAAGTATAATATTTAGTTTTCACAAAGTTTTTGAAAAACAAACAATATGACAGAAGACTTCCGATAGTTATTTACCTTAAGTCTTATATAAAATTACAGAGAAACTACTATTCAAACAACTAAAAATGAAAGAAAATTGGCAGAAAATGGAACTGTAAATTGCGCCTAAAAGTATAAAATAATTTCCTTCGCCAAACAACCTATAACACTACAATTAATCATAACTTTTGAAGTCGGCGCAAAATTAAATAAAATTAAATTAGTTTTTAAAGGTTTGTCTTTAGATCGGTAGCAACAAATGCTGTTGTCTCGAATGATCCATTTTCACGTTTCCTTTATTATTTTATCATTGTATATAATTGGTCTATTAGTAGCATCTACATAGAACAGTGAACATTCTTCACAATGCGGTATTTATGTTTCTACGAAGTTAGAGTTTCCTTTGCAAATTTGGTATAACTTTGATAACTATCATCCTTGATGGCTTTTGGATTTGGCGATCAAAACGTAAGGCAAAAATATACACGCAAGATATATATTTTCATAATATATATTGTACGATGTTTTGTTTCATATTCTTGATTACTCTCGTGATATACCTTATCAAAATAATCATGATATCCCAAAGAAATTAAATATGTTTGCCAGATAATTTTGTGATTTTTCTTTCACCAAGGACGTCAGATACCAGCATCTTCGCCAACTATTGCTGCTTACGAAATCTTATTTGTTTTCTTGAATCAAAGTAGTTTTCGGCTGTGTTTTGCAGGTAACAATGTGAGATGTTTATTTTGAATAGGATTTGATTTTTGTATTGAATAAAGGTATAAATTTTTATTTAATTTTGCGCCGACTTCAAAAGTTATAATTAATTGTAGTGTTATAGATTGTTTGGCGAAGGAAATTATTTTATACTTTTAGGCGCAATTTACAGTTCCATTTTCTGCCAATTTTCTTTCATTTTTAGTTGTTTGAATAGTAGTTCATTTTTGGATTCGGTTCTATTTTTTTACAAAAAGATTTTATTTTTCTCTTTTCAGTGAAAACTTATTTATATAGCAGAGTATCAGAAGACGTTTGACGGAAGTTTCACAAATCTCAACTTCCAAGAAAAGTGACATTACTCAAAAAATGGTTTGTGTCACTGAAAAATACATGAAATGCACCCAATGAGAACAAAAAAGTTACATCTCCATCTAGAAAGTTATCCACTCGAGAGACAGTTGTGCCAGTTTTATTCTAGTCAAGTTATTTTTAAGTTGATTTTTCTCAAATGCTGTATTTTTAAGTTCTGTCACTTTTCTTGCCTTTATCGGATATGAGCAAAAAACTATCTATTGAACGAAAATATGTTAAATTAAAAAGTCTTTAGAAATGTAAAGAACGGATACGCTGTATTCGTAACCGAAATTTCTGTTAGGCATATATATTGAACTTTACAGTTAATACGTGCCACCCGCTGCGCTGGAAATTGCGCAGCGTAAAGTTCAAACAAAGAGCAAAATATGCATTGCAGCTGACGGACAGAAGTTTCAATATCGATACTTACATACTGCTTTTACCAGTTTAGCTGCATGCGTTCAGCAGTTAGAGTGAGATCAGACTTTTGTGAGTATCCTGTCATTTGTTTATATCTTAATGAAATAATAATGAAACCTATTTCAGGCCAAGATCATTACGACAACAAAAAAAGTATTAAAATTAAATCATCTCTTACTAAGTTATAAGCTAACAAATTTCAACAACAACAACGAGAAACGTGGTTTGTATTGAGAACCTCTTCCTTTATGAAGTCGGTTTAAAACGTCTAATCGATGTGACCGCTTACAATAACCATACTTTGAATTTTACATAGCATAAATGTCATCCGCTACGCTACAATATATGCAATGTCGTTCACGTGTGCACAAAATAGGAAATTGTGAAAATGCACGTTTTAAGCGTTCTGTTTTTAGCATTAATGTCTAAACTATCTTTGCGTACTACATCGCTGATGCTTTGCAACTTTATAATTCACTTTTTTCCCCTGTCTTGAAACGTTTCCGAGATAGGATCGCAAAATCCACTCTTTTCCACCAGGTGGTGCTTTAGGCGGTTGAATCGCGTAGCACATGTCCACTTTACCATACCTATATACCACTTTTATGACTATAGCTTCAGCTGTTCAGCATTTAAAGGAGTCGGGACTGACTTTTTTGGGCACCCTGTATTTTCTTTTGATCGTAAAGATCTTACAATGGGACCTATTTCAGACCAAGACCTTTACAATAAAACAAAAAGTATCAAAATCGGATCATCCGTTCAGAAGTTATGAGCTAACAAACAAAAACAAAAAAACATACGCTTTGAATTGAGAATCTCCTCCTTTTTGAAGTCGGTTAATTAGAGCATCTCTTACGAAGTTATAAGCTTACAAACACCAACAACAACACATAGCTCGAATTAAGAACACCCTCCTTTCTGAAGTTGGTTGAAAACGACTTTGAGCTAATCGATGTGACCGCTTACAGTAACAGTACTTTGAACCACAGAGTATACGTGTCATCCGCTACGTTGCAAAGTGTGCAACGTAGTTCAAGTGTGCACAGTGTAGGAAATTTCGAACAAACAACTGCACGTTTTAAGCGTTCTATTTTTAGCAATAGTGTCTAAAAACTGTCTTTTCGTAGTAAATCGATGATGCTCTACGACTTCGTAATTAACTTTTCTCCCATCTTGAACCGTTTTTGAAATAGGAACGCTAATTCCGCTGTTTTTCACCAGATGGCGCTTTATTTTCTTTAGATTGTAAAGATGTTATAATGGGACCTACTTCAGACCAAGATCTCTACAACAAAACAAAAAGTATCAAGTAACCTAATTTTGAACTATATAGCGTATGTCTCACCAGCTACGATACAACGTGAGCAATGTAGCTCAAGTGTGTATAGTGTAAGAAATTGCGAACAAAAAAATGCACGTTTTTAGCCTTGTATTTTTAGCATCAATGTCAAAACTACCTTTTCGTACTAAATCGATGATGCTCTGCAATTTTATAATTCCCTTTTCCCCCTGTCTTGAACCGTTTCCGAGATATGAACGTTAGCATGAATGTCTAAACTATATTTTTGTACTAAATCGGTGATACTCTTCAGCTTTGTAATTCATTTTTTCTTTAGAACGTTTTCGAGATAGGAACACTAACTCCGCTATTTTCCACCAGGTGGCGCTGCAAGCGGTTTAACCTTGTACTGCATGGCCACATTGCTATACTTACATACCATTTTTATCACTATAGCTGCAGTCGTTTAGAAGTTAAAAGAGTTGGGACTGATTTTTCTGGGCACCCTGTATTTTCTTTAGATCGTAAAGATATTACAATGGGACCTATTTTAGACCAACACCTTTTCAACAAAACAAAAAGAATCAAAATTGGAGCATCCGTTCAGAAGTTATGAGCTAAAAAACATAAAAAAAACATACGGTTTGAATTGAGAACCTTCCTTCTTTTTTACTTTCCGAACACTATAGTGAGGAAAGTATTGTAATCATGTCAAAAATCCAAATTCGAGATTTTGATGTTTCTATACGTTTCGAGGTCCAACGAGTTCGTTTTCACTATTTTTACGATGATGTATGTATGTGTGTGTGTATGTATGTGTGTATGTATGTGTGTATGTCTGTGAGTGAACACGCTAGCGTCTAAACGCTTTGTTCGAATAAGCTGAAAGTTGGTACGTATATTGTAAGTCACCATAGTAAGAACCCTATAGATTTTGGTGAATCTAGCACTTATAGTTTTTTTACAGGGACACAAAGAAAAATTCTTTATCATTATGGCCAAGGGACCAAAATCTTAAAAGTGCGATAGCATCTAAACGCCTTATTCAATTGAGCAAAAACTTTATACACATATTATAGGTCACAGATACTCAATCTGTATACATTTTGGAGAATCTAGCACTTATAGTTTTTTTACAGGGACACAAAGAAAAATTCTTTGCCAAATTTTTAAAAGTGTGATAGCGTCTAAACGCCTTATTAATCTCAGCGAAGAATTTGTACACATGTTATAGGTCTTATTTGAACCAACTGTATAGATTTTGGTGAATCTAGCACTTACAGTTTCTTACAGGGACACAACGAAAAATTCTTTATCCTTATGATCTAAGGGCTCAAAGTTCAGTAGCGTTAAATAAAACCTCGTGTGATATATGGAGAAAAATACTCAAACACTCTGTTAAGGTTTTCTCTTTTTTGTTTGTTTAGCAACTCCTCTTTCTTTATTTTATCTACAAAACTGTTAGTTACTCAATGTTCGGAAAGTCGAGTGGAGTCACTCCAGATTTTTGAAGTAAGTAAAAAGTATACAAATGAATACAACACAATAATTTGAAATGTTATTGGTATGTTACACTGAATAATGTAGACATACATATTTTACACTTTAAGCTATATATTCACCTGTTTCATTCTACTTCCCTCTCTGCCTCTCTCTGTAACTTTTATAACACAAGAACTAACAATGTTGCACTAGCGGGTGTTTAAGTAAGCAGCTATTGAAATGGTATTGTTACACTGAGAAAAAATTCTGTAACTGACATCTAGAATCTAAAGTGTGGCTCTAGAAAAAATAGTTCCATGTCATCCTTATAAATTCTAGTCCCCTTTGAAAGCGAGTTCTAGATACCCTTATTAGAATTATAGAGAGTTTGTTTGTATTATCGATGTCAAACCTATTTGAAAATATCTCCAAATAAATGCGAACACAAGAAGTGGGTTTCAGAAACTATAATCTTGGTTTATGACACAATTCTAGATAATCAAGCGAGAATTTATCGCAATACAAAAGATTTAGAGTATTCAAAATATTCAGAATATTGTTTCACCATCTAGATGGACTAGAAATTATCGATCATTTCCTCTATTCAGTTTATTGGCGTGCCTTATGCGCATAGCTCGGAAATCTACATTTCTAGTTAAGGGATTTAGAAAAGATCACTTATTCATTCTAGATGAAAGCGGTATATTTTTTTTCCTCAGTGTATAGAGACTGAAATTAAACTTGAAATATATTTCTTTCACTCTGCGGAAAATAGAAGTTTGAGAATTTTGCAATCTCACAGGTCTCAATGCTTTTCATATTCATTTACATACGCATTACTATTGACGAGTTTTTTTTTATTATGAATAGGCGCTGTACATTAGTTCAGCAGTCAGCACGCAACTTACATTACATAGGTTTATTAGCACAGTTATCAAGAATGGATATTTATCTATATTTTGTAATGTTACATGTATGTTCTGAATTTTTTGTGTAAAAAATATCCATTTATTTAATTGATCATCGTAAAATTATTTTAAGAAAAAAAAAATGCATGTTACAACGGCTTTTTTTTTTTTTTTTTTTTTTTTTTTTTTTGAGGCCAAAATTTTTCCAGTAGTCCAATAACTGACAGTTAACTATTAAAAAAAAAAAAAAAAAAAAAAAAAAAAATAAGCATTGAAAAGATGCAGAGAGAATGAATAAGGGTACAGGGTTTGCGGGATTCAACAGAAAGTATTTGATAATAGTTTAATAATGTATAAAAAAAATTGCTCCTGATTTTCCGAATAGTACGTTTATCAGTGTGTCAGCGATTAATTACAATTTACTGTACGCCATGAGGTGCGTAATAATCTCCGATACATTGATTATGTTCATTTATGATATTTGTGTTACTTGGTAAATTTTCTGAATGTTTGCACGTTTCTGTAAAATTTAGTACATTTTTCAAATAAAAAGGGCAAAAAATCAGTATAATAATGGAATAAATTTTTGGCGTTAGAAAATTCAGTAATTTTAGGAGCAATATCACTCTACTAACAACAACAATAATAATAATAATAATAAAAACCTTTGAAAAAATTAAGTAAGAAAATTTCTTTAAACTTGAAAAAGAAGATTGGAAAGTAATTTAATATTTATTCACTGCAAATTCGAAGAAAAATTATTACCATCATTACGATAAAAATAATCATAATTTTATTCATAAAAATGTTAATGAATTTTTAAAGAATTGTTACAGGAATTATTATTATTATTATTATTATTATTTTTTGCGTTTTTAGCTTAATAAAGTGCTCTGTTTTGTAAACGTGACATAAATTGCGTCATTAATACGGCAACAATTTGATACCTGAGAGCTAAGAATGTTGTCATTTATTTAAAGTCATTAATACTGAAAAGAGTTTTTGTTGGTTTTTTTTAGTTTTGATTTAAATAAACTCTAGAAACAGGATATAAATATACAGATTTTTAGACACACGAAGAAAATATTTATTAGAATAAGCAGCGAAAGCTTTTTTACACCAGAATAAAAGAAATAGATATCAGAATAAAATAATCAGAATAAAATATATTAAAGTTAATGATTTTTATATGTTCAAAAATCTTTTTCTGTGGTTTGGGATGTAAATAAATAAAAATTAGATAAAAATGTAGCGTGAACTTTAAAAATGGCAAAAAGTATAACTCGCGTACTGCAGTTCCTATAACGGTTTTATAGGGATTTGCCAATAGGAAATTAGTATTTATGAAAACGATAAGTGTTAATAGAATATGGATTTTACATACGATTTGCAAAGTACAAAGAGGAAACAAGTGAAGTCACAATTAACTATATATCTATATATTTATATATATTTTTATATAACAGTATAATATTTAAAGCTTCAAGAAATTCGAGTTCCTATATATATTTAGGTGTGCAAATTATCTTAGCTGAAATAATGCTAAAATTACTCTTCTTAAAAAATGGCCGATTTGTTGCTTTCTTGTCCTTCAATACACGTGTTCTTTTAAATGGAATTTTAGTCTTCGTTTGACTAATATATGATAACCCACACTGACAAGAGTTACTATAAATACAGCAAAAGATATGCGTATCAATTTGGTCTCTTAATATATGGGTCTTTCAATTTGGTCTTTTAATATTTGGTCTTTTAATATGGTAAGAGTGACTTTGTGCATAGAGGAGAAAATTAATTTGAAGTCAAACTGTTTGAAAACTTTAGAAATGGCAAACATTAAAGAAAGAAAGAACGAAAGAAAAAAAGAAACAATGATATTGTGAGAAGAAATATATTTAGAAGAACATTATGGACGGGGAACTTTTAATTGTAAAATAGCCTTTTCTGTTATGGAAGAGTTTTAACTTCTGTCGATGACGATGGATATGACATATTTCCAGAGCTCAATAATTCAGAATTAAAACAAATATTGTTTATACGGTTAACAAAAGTATCAGCAGAGGTCATTTTTTGAGTTGGCGGATGGCATGAAACAAATGCATATAAGAGAAAATAATTTGTGGATTTAACAAAATGTAAAATGGAATTTTTTAATAACTTTTTTAAACAAAAGAGAGGCCACTTATCGGATGATTAGTAAAAAGGGATTTAACTTCGGAAAAAACAACAAAAACAACAGCAACAAAAGATTCCATAGTGATAGTGGCGTGAGGGAAATTTTGAATTATTTAGACAAAACTGATCAAGTTTATAACAGTATTTCAATTAGCAGAAAATAGAGAAGCAAAGATATTGATGAGAAACACAGTTAAGTGCTAGGCAATAGTGCTAATATTTTAAACAATAGACGAAATGGAATATTGGATTTATGAAGGGCATAGAATATAGCACAACCAGAGATGGAAGGAATATGACAAGCTTTAGTGGAATCAAAAAGCAAAAATAAATAATTAATTTAATTTTAGTTAATTCTTTTTAAATTGGGTGACGAAAAAGAGGAGCGTTTGAACGAACATCAATTAAAATCGGTGATATTATCGATGTAATATGTTCTTTTCCAGAATGATAATTTGTTCTCCCTTATCGGCTTTAAAAGTGATGATATTGCCATTAGATTTTAAATATTTCCAGATGTTTTTTTAGCAGGGGTGATAGCATTGGGTAAGACTAAAATAATATAGTTTTTTTCTGTAGTTCCGCGAGAGAAGAGTTTCTGAAAGCATTTTCAACAGAAGAAATTAACTAGGGAAGGAAGCAGGTTTAGAGACAGGGAAATTTGAAAAACGTTTAAAAACAGAATGATGAAAATTCCGTATCGAAACACCATAAATAGTTATTCAATACCATAATTTTGGTGCATTTTATTGAAAATACAAATTTGGGCTTTAGTTTAAGAATATTTTCACTTTTGTTATTCTTTGAGTAGTGAATAAGTTTTAGGATTTCCATTTGCTTGAAGATAATTCATTTATCGTGTTATAATAATAATAATTTTTTTTTTTTGTAATAACATATAACGTTTTTAACTGGACCACGATATGTCTCAGTAGTGGACAGTTAGTTCAGCCCATTTGTGGTTTATCTAGTAGTCTGTATACAACAGCATTAAAAAGTCATCTGGCGTTTACTACTTTGTATTCAGGGTATTAAAGCGAAAGCTATAACAATCGAATTTTAGAGCGTTCTAATCAATTTAAAATAGTTCAAAGATAGCCTCATAATATATATATATATAAATGTAAGGTGATCTTGTTCCAAATGTTATCATTTCGAAAATATTGAAGGAATATGACAAAAAAATATAAGAAAATATCTTTGGAAAATCAGGAGAATATAAGAGCAGAAATTTGAAATAAGAAGAAAGGACAAGTGGGATATAGAGAGGAAGAACAAAAATTACGAAAGAAAAAATAAATGAAAAATGAGAAGGAAACAGCCAAAGAAGAATCCGAGAAAAAACTGTAGAAAAGCGATAGATAACGTAAGAAGAAAAATGTCCTCCCCCATCCAATTCCTCGTTAAAGCGGGAAAATTGGTGAAGAGCACAATACTCTAATGATAGTCTGCCATTATCTGAAGACGAAACTGGCTAGTTTAGGCATGTATAAGATTATCACAGAAATGTGGGATTAAAGCGCTTTTTACAAATTTAGACTCAATTTAATTAATAGAATTTGAGTGAAGCACTGTATTTGAAATGTACAAATACTAGCTGACATCGTTAAATTCTTATGAAAGAAATTGTTACTAGTTTCTGTTATATGTTTATCCATTTTTGCATTATATCAATACATTAATGTTGCAGAAAACACCTTTTGTTAATTAAATAATTATTTTAAATCAGTTGGCTCTTTTTTCGTTTTCTCTGCAGCATTTCTAAAGTGTCCATTATTGGAACAGAAGAAGAGTTCCCTATAGGTTTTTTACATATTCTCTACTGACACATTTTAAGCTCTTCTGGAAAAATGTTTTGAATATAAAAATGCTTCATTTGGCAAATTTCGAAGAACAGTCGTGCAAAGAAAGATCTTATTAAATTATTGGACACTATTTTTCTCATAGTCTCCAAAATTCAGAATAATGCACACAGAGTAATGAGGAAGATATATACATTGAGGTAATTCCATGTTTAGTTCTATATATCGGAACGGCATATTTCTTTGAACTTCTAAACCGATAATACTAATGCAACATAATTTTAATCAAACTTTTCTATGATCATAATTTTTTAAGCAATTTTTTAAGCTTATTAGAATTTTTTTTTAGTTCTATAAGAATCAAGTTATTCTTCTTCTTTATTTTCTACTTCTTCTTCTTCTTCTTCTTTTTTTTTTTTTTTTTTTTTTTTTTTTTTTAAGAAAAGAAATTACTCAATAATAATAATAATAATAATAATAATAAATAAATAAATAATAAAATAAATATGGAAGTCTAAGATTAATTCATACATAATATCGATAGAATATCTGTAAGTAGCCCCATAATAAGTATTAGGTGTACTTATATACATAGTACTACTACATTTTATCATTAGCAATGACTCTAAAAATAAAATAATAATAACAATACGGGCAAAAAAATTCCATTTATCACATGAAAAAACATATCGACTGTGCAAGTAAAAAAATAAAAAAAAGAGATGCAGTTTAACTATGCATAGTTTATCTTAAACAATTACAAGGATTGGAAATAAAATGGAAAAGTAACAAGATATTTATTCAAGCAGCATTTTTTTTTTTTTCGAAATAAAATCGAACATAAGTGTCATATTTTCGATGCATAAAAAAAGAAAAAAAAACACAGAAAACCAAACACTTCATAACAATAATTTCCCCTTTTCAATGTTAGTCAACAATTTTCTTATTTTCTCTCAAGATATCTCAAAAAAGGTATTTCAGAAATACATTGTGCATAAAGGAAAAGAACATTTGTCCATTTTACTGATAGAAATTTTTATGAAGTATGTGGATAAGTATCGTTTCTTTAAATATTGTAACTATTCATGTCCTGTGCAAATTAATTCTTCGATATTTATTACACTCCGTGATTTCAAAGTAAATACATTAAAAGGCTAATTTCCAAAAATTTTGAAATAAATTACAATTTCCGAAATTATGATTTTAAATGTGACATTATTCTTTGAATTTCTTCATACAATGCGATAAAATCACGCAAAATAATCTTTGAATTATAAAAATATTTGGTTTACTTGATATTTTATTATTTAAAAAAGTATATTTAACAATTTTTTCTATTTTCCTATACAAGCAAAATAGGAAATATCTCTTTATTTAAAAGCTATTAGCAAAACCATTCTTCTAGAAAAAAATAACCCATGTTTTCAATTCATCCGGATATCCTTAAGTTATTACTGATATCATGATCATTTAGAAAAATCTGCATTAAAAATTCTAAAGCAAGTTTGACAGGAAATTGAAATGAATTCAAACTTAATGACATGCCATTAGCTACAAGATAAAGCATCCTCTTATTCATGAGGTATATTTAAAATTTAGATCAAGTGTCTGATGAAAAATAAATATATATTATGCAGATGTGTATAGAAATATATCGAATTGCTTATGTATAGATATATTTTTTATAAACTCTTACATCATTTTCTGTACAAACTATTTCGGTGCCAAAAAGATTGATATTTTTCTTTTTATGAAAGTTTGAAATACTTTTGCATAAAGTTATATGCTAAAAGAAATAAATGTAGATTTCATTTTTTATAGCAGTAGAATAATGCATTCTCATTTTTTATAAGAAGGCACATACTTTAGCACTTGTCAGTAATAATACCCTACAGGTATTGGCATCTAATTCAAGTATTTCAAATAAAATTTCTATGATTCTAGGGAGTTAAATACAGTTATTGAATGCCTCTTTATGAAAAAAAAAAAAAAAAAAAGATTAAAATAAGGTCTGTCGTACTAAATTAAATTCTATTTAAAAAGAATTTAAGAAGAACTTTACCATTTTTTTTCCTTTGTGTGTATCACATGAGCTCTTTAGCTGCGTACTATGTTATGACCATATATTTATCTCTTAATAATAATAATAATAATAATATAAAAATTTATGTATTGGGACTAAGACCAATTGACAGCACGAGTGTCCTAGATCTGGGTGGTGTGCTCTCCGTGGGGTTTTTCTAAGTGGTCCTAGCTCGTATTCATTCAATTTTCGGAGAAAACCACAGAAACCTTCAAACGGTTAAGTCAACGAGCGCGACCTGGAATCATACTGAGCTCAGAACCATCTAAAAAATCAGGATATTTTGTATTATATTCATATGTTCATGTAGCTACAGTTTTTAGGGTTGGCTCTTTCTTTATAAAACTACTAAAAAATTTGTTACTGTAGTCAGTAAAAAATTAGTTTAACTGTAGTATTTTAGGATCATGGCGACATAGCAGCAAGTCATTCATAAATACCTTGAAGATCATACACATGGACGACAAGTTTGCTGCTTGAAATACTTTTATAAACCTGCTTTCTATTATTTATTTCTATTTTTGATAAATGAGAACAATTCATTTTGATAATTACTAAATATCAGTAAACAACTTTTTAGAAATCAAATATATGCATTTTGAACAACCTTTATAATTCAAATTGCTGTATCAGAACTTCTTTAATTCACGATATTGTATTGATGCTTTCACACTGCAGTAGTGCCTACATTTTTGCCTGATGAAATACTATGCTTAATTTTTTATGCATAATTTTTTATGCTTAATTTTTTATGTCTCAACCAATTGTGCATTTTTTAAATTTGTAGAGCTTGCTTATTTTTCCCCCTTTTTTTAATATCAGTTTTCTTTTAAGATATTAAATAACTGTCTTGCATAATTTATATGTTTAAATTAATTACTGAAATTAAACGTTTCTGACTTTGCAGAATTTAGTATTAATAAAACAAAAACACGTAGACAGTTTGAGGTTAGACTATCTTTAAATTAAAGTGTTTCTGCTGTTTTCACTTAAAAACATTGATATATGCAGTAAAAATGTGATTACATGCATTGGTATATATATATATATATACTTATACATAATATGTATAAGTATATACTTATACATAATATGACTTTTTATATTTTTGGATCACAAAACCATTAACTCTATGGTTTATTTGAACCACTAAATTTTCATTTCTGGTATGAACCCAAGTGTTAGTTTAATTTAAAGTAATAAAATTACTTAAAATGTTTTTCTTATTCATTCATAGTGACATTTTAAATATTTCTCTTTCTTTTTAGTACATATAATTTTGTGATACAACTTTCCCCCCTCTTTTAAAAAATTGCAATATTTTACCTGTATAAAATAGTTTTTGTATAATAGTTTTCTTTCAAACAAGTCTTAAAAATCGGAGTATAACATAAGTGTTAGTAGATGTTCGAATATAACTTGTTAGTCATTCAAATTTTATAAATTATGTTTTAATATAATTTCTTTTTACGTGACGAAAAAAACAAATCGAGTGTGAAACAACCATACGACTTCCATTACCCACTATTAAACGTATTATAGGCACTTTTTGGGGATAATGTGATCAGAAGACATAAAACGGACCTAACAAAGTAGACACTTAAAAATTTTCCAGTAAGAGAAAGCTGATGCACATATAAAAGTAGTAAAAAAAAAAAAGTTAGTTTTTGGTTTGTAAACTCAAAAAATATGTATTAGATATCTAAATAATATTTAAAACAATTTCATAATGATTATAATTGCAAGCATGTGTGTTGAAAGGACAAAAGAACCAGTCATCATAAGTCCAATATTAATAAAAGACACGTTTACAGCGTAGGTGAAATCTTGGTGTTGCATAAATCTTTTCAAGAGGCCAATAAGTTTTTCAGGTAGTTAATGGACACGCTGAAAATTGTCAAAGATATTTCGATGAATTTCTTGATCAGCATGCAAAACTCTAAGATTTTGCTTTTGGTGATAATTTTCTTGTTTTAAGGGATTTGTTCAACCGCCACAAAGAGCCGTGCTTGTAGAGAGATACCTCCTCGATCAGAAAATTAATAGAATAGAGCGACTATCTCTTGTACTTGATGTAAACCTGATAGAGTACCTTTAGGACTATTTTAAGAAAGTTGCTGCAGCATTAGATCTCCCGCAAGAAGCTTTTAAAGCTGCAATAAGGGTTGTACTGTGTGTGATCTTTAAGATCAGTTCATATGTATGTATAACTTAATTTTATCAATGTAAAAGACATGCTGTTCGTGTACTAGGGCGGAGGGACAGATTATTTTTTAAATTGTTATTATTTAATTTATAAATAATTAAAAGGCATAATTAATGCAAAATACAAATAAACTTATACAGATTATGAGACTTATTTTAAAATTATCTACATTATTTTAAAAGTTAACACCAAAAACCTTTTGTGCTTTAACTTTTGGAGACCTGTGTATGTATAGAGGGTGTCCTAAAAAGGCTAAAATGCGGTCTAATTCCTTTTATATTAGATATAACTGGGCGATGTAAATTTCAAAAGTGTATAAAGTAGTAAATAAGACAACGTTAATAAAATCTCTCTCCGTTTATCTTTAAAAAGTTACATCCTTTAGAAGTTACATCCTTTCTTCCTTTTAATTTAAAAACATCATTAAAAACCGCATACCTGTATCTTGTGAGTTTAATCTTATTCAAAATTGAACGCTGTTAATAGAGACCATATACCAAAATAAAAATACAAATTTCAGACACATCACAAAAAAGTAAAAGTATAACATTGTTTAATCCATTTGTGTGTGTTTAAGATAGATTGACGATGTAATTGTTAAAAGTTATTTTAAGACTGCTAATTTTTATTTGAAAAAATAAGAAAATAATACGTGAATCTATATAATTTATTTTAAAAAATATCATATTTTTTCGAAACATTGTTCTAACAAATCTGCTCACACACGATTTCATTTTTTTAGTCAACTGCAATTTAACAGTTTTAAATATTTATGTTAAAGTATCTTTTAAAAACTGTATAATAAAATGTAAAAGATTTATTTTCCATTTACTTATTTATTCCCAATATTATTTTTTTTCTGTATAATTCAACCAAATTTTCTTGATCATATTAAAAAATTTTGAAATCATTTAACCTAAACATTTGTACAATGTTAATATTTTAGTATTGAAAACATTTAGTAATGATTTTATTGATTGTAATTTTAAACATATTAATTAGCAGTGAAATATTCAAGAAATGTAAATATTACTAATACGATAAAATATAATTATGACAAAATGAAACTTATTTAACACTATATCTTCAACGTACACAAACATCAAACCATCTCAATTATATATATTAAAAACAAAAACTATTTTATTTACGAGACAAAACTTAAGTTAAAATACTCAATTATATATATTAAAAACAAAAACTATTTTATTTACGAGACAAAACTTAAGTTAAAATACATTTAAAAACAAAATATACATATAAAAATAACTAAAATCTAGACGTTTCAAAACCCGTCCGGGTTTCCTCATCAGTATCAATTACAACATAATATGCAAGCGTTACATGAATACCCAAGGAATTTATAGAAGTACAGAATATTGAGGAGCCAGTGCGCATGCTTCATTGATACTGTGGAGATTTAACAATGTTAGAGATATGATTATTTTCATTTGTCATGAAGATCTGTGTTTAATTTCTATTACTTTAAATCCACTTTAGATAAAATTTTAAACATACACAATTAAAAATATTTCTTACACATGATACTAGATCTTACTATGAATCTTAATGCATATTTGTAATTAATAGTTTAAAGTATATAAATGTTCGTAAGAAATTCATAATCTAAAACAACTTTAATTTTTTAAGTTTTAACTTATATTTCATTGATTAGTAAATTAAAAACGATTTTCTTAGGCACGATAATATATTGAAATCTTCCGACAGTAGTATCTAACACATGTGTAAAATATTTCTGTTTTATAAAGTTTAAGAAGTTAACATCCGTGTATTTTTATGATACATGAAATTGCTTTAAAAATTTCTCTGTAAAAAAAAAAAAAAAAAAAAAAAAAAAGTGAACAACTTTAAAATACTTTTAGTGCGATTTTGAACATTTGTTTTAATTTTAAATGAATCATTTATGATAAAAGCCACACATCTACTTAACCTATATCTATAGAAAGATCTGAATTCATTTTGTGATAGCAAAAATAATTCCATATGTGTTGTAAATTATATGCATAAAATAAATTGATTTCATTTGCAGCTTATTTTATATTTTAGTTTCAATTACTTAGCTATATTGCTTTCTCAATTTGGAGGATTAGTTATTAATTCATAATTCAATAAATTATTTTGGTTCCTAAAGGAATTGCCTTTTCGATAATTTACTTAATCGACAATTTTATTAATCAGTAATTTTATTAATTAATTAATACAGGTTCATTCCAATTTCATTAAGCGAATGATGAACGAACATTATTTTGTTCGTGGTTTCCAGAAATATTTTTTTCAGATACATATTATTTTACGTGTAATAATATTTCTGTTGGGAAAACTGAATTTAAGAAACAAAAATGAAAAGGAAAAGAAAAATTTGAGTAACGACTTTTTTTTTTTTTTTTTTTTTTTTTTTTGTAACAAAACTGTTATAGAATTTAATATTTTTCAAAACAAATCCAATTTTATTTTATTACACTTAATTTATACTCATTAAAGTAATATCTTCATAATAGAGTTGAACTATACTATTATATGTAAATATTTTTAAAATGTAGAATATATATGAAATATAGACTTATAGAATTGAATGTTTTTCAAAATAAATCGAATTTTGTTTGATTAGAATTAATTCATATTCATCAGAGTAATAACTGCATAAAGTTTAACTATTGCATTTTTGAAATGTTCAATGGTTAATAGTTTTCGAATACATATTTATCAGTAGGCGATAATAACAGGAGTCCCAACATTTATAATTTATTCCAGAGCATTGTTAATATAATTTTCTTTTCATACCACTTTTTTGCAGAGTAAATTTCTTGTTATTTAATTGTAGTGACATATCAGAGAAAATTACTCTACATAAAAGTGGTGTGAAAAGAAGGCGGATACTGACAATACCCCGAAATAAAATTTAAACGTTGGTTACTCTTTAATAATATATCATTTTATAATATTGGAGGCAGGCACTTTCCGATATATGTATTAGTAGGAGATGATAATAAAGTGCTTTAGAATAATGAAGACATGCACTCAGCAGAAACCTGTTATCGTTGTATAGCCTTATTCAGTCAAATTGGTTGAGGCAACTGTTCGTTTTGTGTGTGTTGTTTTTTGCTTGTGCTTTCAAGACTGTTTTTAGTATGAGGCGCACTACGGAATTGGTGTCTAAGAAGTGAATTGTTAGTATTGGACTTATAAAAGAAATATATAGAATTAGCTATATTACAAAATGAATAGGATTTAACCAATCCTCAGAATACTGTCTCTAAAATAAATGAAAATTTAAGTTCTGAACAGAATGGCTGCAAAATGAGAACATGAAGAATATTTTCTTTCTTTATTTCACTGTTTTGAAAAGCTATCCAATATCACTATTAAAAAATTTGTGTTAGTTTGACCCAAAGCTTGGTACTGAAGTAGCTGCAACCACCCGATGGTTTAACCTTTTATCATGATTTGGTAATTTTGTTTTGAACCAAATATTGGTATTATGTTTTAAATAATTAAAATAAATAAATAAATAAATAAAAATTCGACCGAGACGGGAAACGAACTGAAAACCTTGTCTTAAGTCAAACACTCTAAAAAACACTCTCTCCAAACTACTCGCTAATTCTGTTTCACTGATTTTGATAAAAGAAGCTAAATTTTCTAGGCTCTTATCTTGGCTCACGGGTAAGTTGTTGCACAAAATTTGCACTTTACCCTTTGTTTTCGACCACGCTTTTTAATTTAAGCTTGGTTTGGTTTCTATAAAAATTTTACCAATTCATATTTCCCTTGTGAGTGGATGTATCGCAGTTCCAAGTTTCGGCGCAACTTAAATTCAATCGCAAGAAGTAGAAAACTTAAAAGTGAGGTTGAAATATATTATGGTATTGCTTGTAACTTTATTCCATATAGTGGTTCAAGTTTGAACTGAAATTTTTAACAGTGTAGAAACACAAAAACAAGAGAATCTGACCAGGAAACTGCTTCAAAATATGCATATAAAGGATAAGTTGTATCAAGACATGACTACATTCATCTTACCATACGAAGGACAACTAAAAAGAGCTAAAAAGTTGAAAAACTAAATATGCGCTTCTTAAGTTAGCACAGAAACATTTAATTAGACAGTCTATGATTTGAATAAGTTTATACTCGGCGATAATCGACTTTAAACATCTTAGTTCAATTTCGTGTGAAAACATGAAATCCAGAATCCTTCTGCTGATAAAATATATATATATATATATATTTAATAATTACTTCTTTCTTTAATATAAAATAGGACGGTGGTGAAAGGTACAGAAAGAGGTGGAAGCTAAAGCGTGTTCGGAGAGGCCTTAAAAGGAAGAAGAAAAGGTCTTACAAGCAAAATGAGTGAATGCAGAATTTTAAATATATCATGAAGGAAATATTTTTTATTGTAAACAACTGTTATTTTGAAAAAAAAATTACCAAGAAAATTCTCTGCAGCTGATTTTTTTTTTTTCAGACCTGTGTCATTAAATAATAATTTATTTGGTTTCTAAACGTTTATTTATCATTGGGCATGTTATTTAATACGGCAAAATAATAAAAAAATCTATTTATTACTTTTCATGAATAGTATTAGAACTATAAGCTGTACTTGTACGTAAACTAGTTAGAAAACAAGAACGAAAAATAATGCGGTACGCATTGATTATTAACACTATCCAACTGTATGTACTTACTGTATCGAATAACTTTCAATCTTCATTGGCAACGTTATCACATAACGGACAGACAGAAGGACTGAAAGACATAAAAATGGGCTAATTGATTTCATAATCAATTTTAGACGTTAATAAACCAGTGTTAAAAATGCTTAACACAAAAGGAAGTGTAGCTCTTATTGTATCTAAATATTTTAGTATAGCCCTGCAAAATAAGGATTAAGCATATTATATTCTATACACTTATTATTTTAGCATGTTAACAATAAATGTCAATTTATTATGACCTTTGCAGTAGAATGTTATTTAAATGTGATTTTCAAAAATATCTCACCTAAAATGCAACGCATTGCTTTTTCGGTGTGCCTGTACACAAACAAGTTGTGCAGGACCTATTAATGCCATATTACTAGGAAACATTCTATAGTGAACTTGAATAACATACATCATTTTTTTAAAATTCTGAAGATATTTACGGACGCTGGAGGCGAGCAGACCGACAGACAGACAAATGGACAGTCGGATAGACAGATACACAAAATGAAAATCATATTCACGCTTAAAAATTGTCAATATGGGTTAAAAACGCTTAATATAAACGGAAATGAAATTCTAGCAAATTTCCAATAATAGTCCTTAATGTAACAGAATATTTTTGTGTGGCTCTATAAATCTTAATGCTAATTATTATATATTCCATAGAAAGCATTCTTTTGTGCATATGAATAACATGTTTCAGTTTCATTAAGATTCGTGCAAAGTAAAATTATTAAAGTTTGCTTTATAGAAATACCTGTCGTAGAACGCAATGCTTTAGAATACTTTTGGTTCTCCCTGTACACAAACCAATGAAGTTATTTACTTCATTTTCAATAGGGAACAGCCATTAGTAAATCTGAGTAACATATATCAGTTTCGAGATATTCCATAAATATTTCCGGGAGTTAGAGCGCAGACAGTCAGTCCGACAGACAGACAAACCGAAGTCATTAACGTTTTTCAACCTTGTTGAAAAATGTTTAAAAAAAAGGTTATTTACTTAAATCTAACGCAATAACATTTTTTCTATTCTACGTGATAATATAACGAAGATGTAGATCCGCATATAAGAAGAATATTTTCTTATTTTCATATTGTTAATAATTTTACGAATTAAACGTATCCTTTTAACAGTTTGACGTACAGTTCAAGAGAAGAATATTTTTATTACTATTTTCATTATCCTTTTTTTTTTTTAAATATAAAACTATGCTTATTCAAAATATGACTCATATGAATATGAATTACTCATGATAGAAAAATAATACACACATATTAAAAAGCCATGTTTTGAATATCTGAAAATTCTTTTAGATTTATCATTAGCATAAAATGATATTTCGATTTATTACTGAGAAAAAGGAAATTTTTTAATACAATTTAATATCTTTATTGATATTTATAGAAAAGAATGTGCAATATCGATACATTAGATAATTAAATGCAAATGGCTTGCGTATTTAGTTTAAAAATAATGCTAAAAGTATTGAGTAAAAGTTCTGTTAGAAACTTAGTAGCTAAAATTTTTTTATTGCAATAAATGATTTATAAACTAACAGTAATTGCATGTTGGCATATTTTAAATCTGTAATATACAGTGAAAATGAGGTGGTTTTTCATTTAAAAGTACAAGAAAGTAACAGACATACACCAAATTCTTACATAATTAAATTTTATAGAAGTGTTTTAATTTACACTAATATTTAAAAATGCATTTAAACCAACATTTTAATTTATGATATTCATGTTAAATATCGTTAATTAAATTGAATGCACTGCATAGAGAAAAAACTTATGTAGAACTTAATTTCTGTTAATGCTAAAAAATCCGTGACATTTGTCTTGAAAATGATAATAATTTATCATACAAATCGAAGTTCTAGTTATAGTAAGTTATAACGTTTGGTTTTATTGTAAAAATAATGTTAAATTCTAAAAAAATATTACATTTAATAAGTTACCTTCAAATAAGTAATACAGAATTCTTTAAATATGATGTTACTAAACAACAACTGTTTCAGATACTTCAAACCTGTACCTAATTCGTGTAAATATTCAAATTGTTTTACACAAAATAGTCTTTAAGAAAACGAATCCCATATTTATTACATAAAAAAATGTGAAAATAAAATCTATAAAAAAATAATTTTATGTAACGTTACTACTTAATGGTGTGCAGTTCTATCACTGAGCTTTGCTTTTGATGTCTATGAATATGACGTTTTAATCTTACCCTGTAGGGCACACAATCCATTTTTGCATTTTTTTTTTCTTTTCCATATTTATTTTTTAACTTTTAAATTGTAATTTAATGCGTTGAAATTCTTATTATATGACTTACTTATAAGAAAAAAGGTCTTTATACAAATCAATTATATTCAAATTTCGGCAAAAATGATATACCCTATACCTTTATCTGGAAACCATTGCTAAATATTAATACTCTTGAGTATTCAATAAGCCACAGGATTTTATTCAGAAAATCAGGAGTTTGTTAATGGAGTTCAATCGGTATTAAAAAAAAAAAAAAAAAAAAAAAAAAAGAAAAATGAAGTGGAAACAAGGCGTAGTCTTTGCCACAAACTCTTTGTTTTGGACATTTGCTGTTTGTTCAGCTAGTAGAAAGACAAAGTATCCCGATAGACCTCATTGTATGATAAAGGGCCACAATCACGTAAGAAGTAATCTTCCTCAGTTTTCAAGCACACCATCACATTACATTAGTTGTTTTCCACTTTTAAAGAATTGAATTGAAAAAGCTGTATCTTTGGAAAGGTTAAAAGTACCATTTTGTAGGTGAACTACATATAAGACAACATAGATCTCTTTTTTAATGATACCTTTTCTCACAGCAGCACAAAATCAATTCATATGAGCTCTATAAACATATTATTAATTTTTCGGTGTATAAATTTAATTTTGATTGATAAATGTACGAAAGATGTCTGCAATTTATTGTTGCATTAGTTGAATTACAAAATGTATGCATACGTAGACAATGGTTTAATAACATGGACAGGGCGCTGCTTTTAGTTTGAGAAGCTGCACCTTTGTTCTTCATTTACTTGCTTAAGAAGCTCAATTAGTTGTTCTCTGTGTCAATTCGATTGCATATGAACTTCCAGAGTTTGTATTACATACAATTTCTTAGTATCGGAAGTGTTCCTTCTATGCATGTTAATACGAACTGATTAAGATTTTTATATATATATAAAAAAAAAGAAAAAAAATTAAAAAGTAAATTATTAAGTTTGGTTCATTTCTTTATCTAGATTGCAAAAGTTACTCATTTATCAATATTTTAGTCTTAGATATTTGTTTTGAGATTCCCCATGTTCTGTAAAAGCTAAATAAGTATTTGATATATATAATTTAATTTTTTCGAACAATGGTTTTTAAATAATTTTATAAGTCAATAAAATAAGTAATATTTGTTGATTAATAAAATAACCTAAAATTGTGTTCCATAGGTGCCGACTTGTACGGTTTTTTAACACAAATATTTCTTTGCAAAAAACTTTATAATGTTTAATCACAGAAAACTGCCAAAAGACTTATTAAAAATTTTGATTAAAACTTGCTGGTAGAAAAAAAAAATCTGTTTTACATCAGTACGATATAGCTTTAAAGTATAGTGTTCAATTTTAGCTTTGTCTACGTTAATGAAAATTTCTGGAATGAAGCTGACATACCTTACCTGCGAATTATACGCAAGAAAGTTCGGTACTTAAACAAATGAAGCTTTACATCCATGATTATCCGTTAAAATTAAAAAGGTTTATATGTAAGAAAAAAAATGTACATCAATCAACAGTACGATTTCTTGAGAAGGGTTTATGACGCAAACAATTTATATATGTATGTATACAGATAATTTAAATATATTATGTATATCTGTACTGATAAGTATAAAGGATTTAAGTCCATATTCTTGATTTTTCAGGAGACGAAAAATAAATTTAAACTAACTAAAATCTAATCAGAAGAATCGATTAGGAAAAAGGGATTATGTTGATTTATACCCTTTATACCATTTAGTAATTGTCAACCTTCATTTAATAAAGGGAAAAAATTGAATTAAATATTTTATACCAATGATTAATGCTAAATTTCTGACTTGAATCTTTTTTTACCAATGGATTTTCTCAAAGACTAAATGACATAGATTTAAATCAGTTATACCAATCGATAGAGAATTTTTTTCTGAGTC
Source organism: Salticus scenicus (assembly GCA_963930645.1). Taxonomy (NCBI): domain Eukaryota; kingdom Metazoa; phylum Arthropoda; class Arachnida; order Araneae; family Salticidae; genus Salticus; species Salticus scenicus. Next base: position 179,390,716 of record OZ005651.1, read on the forward strand.
TGACTATGTACTTAAATTAAAATCGACATTTTTGGACTTAAATCGTTTATACTTATCAGTACACATATATGACAGCTACCAATCGTTTCGTTTTTTGAATACCGGTATTTTTCATAGAAATTTTTTATAAACTTTAACAGCAGTTTTCTATGATTAAATAAGATAAAAAATTTATAAAAAAGTACCGGTAAAATCGGAATGGTTGGCAGTCACACACACACGCACACACACACACACACACACATATATATATATATATAATTTTTACAAAATTCATGTACGCATAGGATTCAAAATTTTTTATTTATATGTTGAGTTTTCATTCAAAATTTTATATGGGTCAATTATGTGAATTAAAAATTTAAAACAAAGAAATTGAATTGGTAGAAAATTAGCGTGTAAAAAAGTTTAAAAGTAAATGTTTAAATTACATAATTTTAAAAGCTTACATATCTGAAGGGTTGAAAATGCGGTATGAAGGTATCTTGTTTAAATAAATAAATAACTGCAGAAAAGTTAAGATTTTAAGATTTTGAATTTTGATTTTATTCTATCTTTACTCTTTTTTAAAAGAAATTCTGGACGAGTATTTTTTGCATGTTTCCAATATATTTTTTCCTAAATAGTCGAACACTTAAATATTCTTTCATATTGCTTAATAAAATATCCAAATTTACTTATTATCAACTAGAACTCATCTAAAATGTGAAGCTTATATAATATCTTACAAAAATTATTTATAAATTTAGACTTTCAAAAAAAAAAAAAAAATCTTAAAGAATGTTTAAAAAATATGCATAAATAAAAGCATGTATTCAATATCACGTTCGTTTAAATAATATGATAAAACTTTACATTCGAATTTAGTTTATTTTTATTAGCTTTAGTTTTAAGTATAATGATTTTGAATTAGTATAAGGGGGGAAAAATGACGTTGAAATTTATGTAGTTCCAATAAAATAGAAAAATTTCATGGAATGTCTTGCATGTTTTTCCTTATGGGATCAAGGATCTTCTGTACATATAAATTGTTTAACACGTAGAGAGATATTTAAAGAAGCCGTGTTGAAATCACGTTCTTGGAATATAAAGCGTCTATGTCTGTTGAAAAAATATTCGAAAGTGTTCAACATCTCAATTTCTTTTTATATGAATATAATTTTAAATGATCTGTTTTAGATGTAATGGGCGGTATATGTTTCAAATAAAGTAAATGTGCGTTTAAAAAAATATCCCGTAAACTTTTTAAAGGTAAAATAAATTTTTTATGTTAAATTTTATAATTATACTAATAAAAATATTCTTACAAAATGTATAAAAAATATATTTTATATTTATAAATTGAGAAACCTTTATTGCACTTGAAACTTTATAGATATAAATTAGAAAATAATTGCATTGACATACGGCAGTAGCTCCTCCGATTCAAGTCTTTAAAAATGGATAAATCATAAAGTGTCAAGGAAAATATTACGCCATACTTGGTTAAGATATTCATCCTTCAAGAAAATGATTTATCCACTTAATGTCACGCGCACAGGTATTTTTCTTTTCTTAAAGTCATGAAGCGGAAGGAAATTTTGTCACATTATTACAGATATATATTTTTTTTTTTTTTTTTTACTTCCGTTAAGTAAGGTGCAGAGGTCGAGATGTTAGTTTTTTCGTAGGTCAACGTTTTTAAAAGATACAAAATTGATTATGCAGTGAACTGATTCAATATTTAAGAATTATTTACTTTATTTAAATATAGGTTAATTTCTAGATAATTACGAAGAAAGTAAGGAGAGCATTTACAAATTTAAATTAGAAAATGTAAGGAAAATAACATTGCTTGTTAAAAAAAAAAAAAAAAAAAAAGTTTCTATAAGGAAAATTTTGTGTATATACTCTTTTTCCCGCCACAACTTAGAGTATATGATTTAAAAAAAAAAAAAAAATAAGTAAGGAAAAATTACAAACCCGTAAGCTTTTGCCTTAAAAAACAAACTTTTAAAAATTGCTCAACATTTTTTATCAAATATTTTTTCGAAAAAATATAATGAATTAATGAATTTTACGATAATGCATTTTGCAATGAGATGCTATATTATTTTGATAAAAATAACGATAAGTCAATTACAAGGTAAAGATTTTCAAAATAAAACGAAAACATTTCAAATGAAAGAATAATTTTAAGTTATATTGAAGTTTCCAAGATCGAAGATAGTTTTACTACAATTTATAAAATATCTCTTCCAAAAACTACTCTATTAATAGTATTTAAAACTTTTGTCACCTGATATTTTGTAGTATTGCTATATTTGTACCATCTTCTGCATGAGATAAGCGCGATTATGTTGAAAAAAACAATGCCATTGAAGTTTAACTTTTGGAAAATGATTATATTAGCTCGTTGATTACAGTTTGGAAGTTTTTTTTAAATTCAATTTATAATAAGCAAGAGCATTTAAATATCCTGAAGCATTGAAAATAGTCAGAATTTCTAATTTCTTGAACATATTTCGAAATTTTTTATAGAATTTTACGTTATATTAGGGTGCTTAGTGTATAAATTATTAACACAAAATCCATTCAAATTATAAATGTTTATCAAATCCGACAACAAAAGATGGGTATTATAAGTTTGAAGTTTTGTCTGTGTGTCTGTCTGTTTGTGGCACTGTAGTTTCCAAATAAATAGACTGATTTTAATGAGGTTTCTGGAATGCTGATTTAATCGGGATGGTTCTTAGCTATGCTTGATAAAAATCTGTTGCATAGATTTTGAAAAATTAATTATAATGTGTTACTTTTCGGAACAGGACAATTCCGCCGAGATTTTAATCCCCTATTCCCCTCATAGGACAATTCCGCCGAGAATTTTAACCCCCCTTTTCCCACAGAGGACAACTCCGCCGCGCCATTTTCCTGAGACGAGAAGAGGGGGGTCTGCAGCAGTATTTCCATTTTTGGCTACGCATTGCACTTTGGCGGCACATCGAGCATTATATAAGAGCCCTTCCCCCTCGCTTTGGAAAGATGAGTAAAAGTAAAGTAGATTTTAACCAAAATATGAGTAAAAAATTTTACTCATAAACATGCATTTAATTTTATTTTTCATTATTATTATATGTTCTTTTATTTGACAATTATTTAATCGTATTAATAAATTCTGCTATTAATAAATTTATTTCTAGTTTTCGTGTAGCACTTGAATATCATAAAATTCAAGTAAAAATTAACTTAAGAAAAATTTACATCTTAGTTTAAATTATTCCGATTACATTTACAAAATTATTAAAGGATAAATAAGAAATTAAATTTTCTTTACTTAACATAATATTCAAATATATATTACTTAACTTATATTAAATTTTCTTTACTTATTTTCTTTAATTTAATTTCTTAAATTTTTTATTCAACAGTGATAAATAACAGTAATAACAACAGTAATAATTCTGTGCGATGAAAATCATCTCCATCTGTATATCACGTGGAAAATAGTTTTAATAAATATTAATTTATTAAATAATTTGTAGAAGAAAGTTTCATGGTGGTTACAACATACTAGTTGATATTGGGGGAACATTCAGGAGATAGGTTTTAGTAACATAGCTGATTTTGTTGGGAGACTGAAAAAAAAAAAAAAAAAAAAAAAAAAAAAAAACTTACCGTACAATTTAATACTAAAAATACTAATTGGAATCTAATTGGAATACTAACACGAATCATTTGCTTGATCCCAACGAAAACTTTAGTGCAGCTTTCCTATACGATACCGATTTAGTTTATCGAGTTAGATCTTTCTGCTGTTATTTGTTCTTAGAATATGCTAATAACAGGCACATAGATCAACCGCAAAAACATGATTTTCGGATTCAGGGGACTTCACAACGTATAAATGTAACAAAAACTCAATTTAAAAATTTTGACCCAAAAACAGTATTTTCTCTACTATCTTTCATGATATCTATTTTATATAGCAACTTTGTTGCTGGTATATAGCATAAAAGCTGATATGGTCTTTCCGTAAATAGAGTTAAATTGCAGTACATAATAGTGTCGTTTTTCGTCCAATATGCATTTATAATGAATCAGCATATAGTAATAAATACACTTTTCAAAAATAAGTAATCAAGTTTCAGTTAATTAGAATGCATTACGTTTTATATTTAATATATATATATATATTCCATTTATAACTGACGTAAATCACCAAAAAAAAAAAAAAAAATAAAAAAAATAATAATAATTACATCATAAATAAATGAATAAATAATAATAATAAAAAAAAACTAATAAATCATAAATTAAATCTTTCTTTCTTTTTTTTTTTTTTTTTTTTTTTTTTTTTTTTAATTTGCCTCCATGTTCAATAGTATTAAATTACGGTTTTGCATTCGTTTAGTCAATAAGTATTTCTAACACTCTAAAGGTTGTTGCCGTTGTTGCCTTATAAAATGAAAAATCTGTAGTTGAAAATATAGGGAAGTTACATCTATACAAATTACTGTGCCTATGCTTTTTATTGAATTTTAAGAAATTGACAAATTGAACAACTTTCTTCTATAAAAATTTTTAATACAAAAGATTACGTGTATACAATGAAAAAGTGCATAAAAATAAAGGTATTTTTGAATGCCTCTTTGAGATTCTAATAAGAGATTTTCTTTTCCCTTAAATTTTCATTAACCATAACTTTCTAACAATGCTACTTTCAATCCTCTACCCCCATAATTAATATGTTAAAAACGTACAACAAATTTTATGTTTGCGAATTAATATATAGATTATTACCATTCTTTTGTGTATTTATTTTTAACAAAAGTTGAATGCCTGAAGTTTTAGCATTCTCGCCAACTTTTATTTCGCCAAAGGTAATGCCTTCCCCCCTCATTCGGCGGAATTGTCCTATCGAGGGAAAACGGCAGAAAGGAATGCGGCGGAGTTGTCCTGCTGGGGGAAACAGCTGATAAATTTTTCGGCGGAGTTGTCCTATGCCCTTACTTTTAAGCCACTTCACGTTAGTATTTTAAAAAATTCAAGCTGACAATTGTCAAAACTTGAAATAAAATTTAAGAGCTGGCAATTCTCCAACATCCAAATCATGTGGGATATGTCGGTCACGTGGTTTTCCTGAAAGAAGTAAAAAAAAAAATGCCTCTTTAACAAAAAAAAAAAAAAAAAAAAAAAAAAAAAAAAATCGCGAGTTTTGAATAGACTTTGAAAAAGTTAAAAACTGGATAGAAGTAGTAATTAAGATTTTATATTTCAAAAATCTCTTCAAAATCTGTTTAAAATTAGAGCTTTTATTGAGATTAATAAAAATCAAATCAAATATGATTTTTTTCGGCTCACTTTGCATTAATATTTTAAAATTTGCGTGCTGTCAATATTTCAACTTCCAGATAAGTGATGTAATTCTTCTTGTGGATTAGGGTATTAAAAACCTTTTTCAAAAAAGAAAATTGAAAAATTTTATTGAAATTTTATTTTTCCGACTGAGTGAAAATAATGCCTGGACCGGGAGTCGAATCCTGGTCCGACAATATGATTTTCTTCCACAGTTGATTGTGCGATTTTAATAAAAAATTGAAAAATTTTAACTAATTTTGAAAATAATGAAAATTTGGTTAGGATAGCGATTATGAGTTCACAGTACAAAAATCGCTAAATTTGGTTGAAAAGTTAAAGATTTTAAAATAAAAATAATAAATTGTATTTAAAGCCAGCCCTGCGTTGACATTTTATAATTCGCATGTTAGTTTTTTCTAACTGAAAAATAATATATAAATAATATATAACAAGATTATAAAAAAAAATATATATATATTCAATAAAATTCAGAATTGGCTTAATATATATATATATATATATATAAAGCTAGCTTATGTTACATAATATTAATGCATATATATATATATATATATATATATATATATATATAAAGCTAGCTTATGTTACATAATATTAATGCATAAATAATTTTTATATGTGAACTGTTTTTATCGTAACCCCTTTATAGCTTAAAACTTTTATTTGATGCAAAATATTACTGCATTATTTTATAATTTGCGAATGAAACTTTTAAAATTTACTAGATGATTTTTTTCACAAGTGTTTTCAAAAATATTTTGTGAAAAATTAAATCTGCTTTGAAACATTTTAAATCAAACTTTGATTAGGTTTACACTGCACGTGACACAGGAAAAAAGTTTATCTAATGATCCTAGGTGCAGATATGACAAGACAGATTTAGTTAGGAATTTAATTATGTTAAGGCTGCCCAAGCAAACTCTACGGTCCAGTTACTTTTCTAATTACCTCCGGAAAGTTTGAAGTAATTTCTAAAGCTTGATAAAACTGAAAATTACGATTTTGTCATTGTCTCTACAAACATGGTTATTGACACATTTTTTTTTTTTTTCTTTTTTTTTTTTTTTAATAAATAAAAGAATAATGATTATGCGTTCAGAAATAAAAAGTCTTTATATTTTGTAGAGTATTAAAAAAAAAAAAATAGTGTATAAAAACAATGTACAAAAACATTGTTTTTCTGTACTTTGGTTAAATTGTGTTAATTGTATAATAAATTTTTTTTATTTAAAATTGAAAGCGTTAACCAATTCAGTAGTTAAGATGTGTATATATACCATGTGCGCTAGTTGTAGTTCCAGCGATTATGAAATGCTGAGACGTCACAATGTAATTAAATACTTTTCGTGTAAGTACGGCGTTTGTTTTTTGTTTTTAGGGGTGACAACTTACGTGAATGGGTTTGAAAGGGATCTAGATATATAGTTTTAAATAATAATGGCAAGTAAATTCTTAACTGGTCTATATAAGTGAACCTCGAAGACTAACCGTTGCTTGGTGATTCTTTTTTTGTTTGTATGTGCATAATATAGGTCAACAAAAATAATGTATTCAAAATTTGATTCCATAATTTTAGTTTATACATACGTTTTTTGGTGTGCTGAAACTGAAAATAAAGCTGTTTTTTTTCTATAACGTACAAATGTGTGCCAATACAGGGTGTCCACCAACACAATTTCTTAATAATTGGTAATTTCTAGTACGTTTTCATGATTAATTATAATAAATCCTGGAATTATACTATAAAGTTACCAAATAGTTATATTGGTGGAAGAGTCACGAGGAATTTGTATCGGTAGACACCCTGTATTGGCAAATATCTATATGTGATAGAGAAAAACTGTCTTTAGTTTTGGATTCAACACACCAGAAAACATAAAGATCAGCCAAAATTATCAAATCAAAATTTTAGGTGTAGACCTGTGTACCTGGCTATCTGTTTATCTGTCTAAACCGAGCGGTACATATGCGTTATATTGTATAATTATAATATTGTCTATCTTTATTTTATGGACATCCTCCATGCACATTGGTGCAATGTTAAAAAAAAGAGAATCAAAAATATAATTTAAAATAATAAATAAATATATACTCCATGCTAATACGTAAAATGCTTTACAGCTTCAGTCAGAACTTTAATAAGTTTAAATATGCTAATAAATGCGAAATGCCGATCCCAATAAAAAGAAATTATTTATACGTTTTCTTTTTTTCTTTTCTTTTCTTTCTTTTTTTCTTTTTTTTTTTTTTATACCAAAAAAGGATTTTTTTTTTTTTTTTTTGACACATAAATTATGAAACAGAAATAAAACTTTATCAATAATTAGATCTTAACTTCTAGAATAAAACTTTTGGTAAAACATGTTTAAGGCACATTGAATCAGTTTTCTGTTGAGCGTCCATGTAAACAAACTCTAAATACTGTAAACTTAATTCATTTCAATAGAGAAAATGCTGTAGAGTTACCGAATTAAGAGACATACAGCTTGTAGGTTTCCAGGCATTTCAATGGTAATTATTACGAGGACAGACAGACGCGCATATCTTTAAACAACAAAGACGATTTTTGTCGAATTCAAGACTTACCTAGATCGTTTTATTAAGCCCGAATCAGAGTTTTGTAAAAATCGAGGACAGACAGACGCACATATCTTTAAACAACAAAGACGATTTTTGTCGAATTCAAGACTTACGTAGATCGTTTTATTAAGCCCGAATCAGAGTTTTGTAATAAGCGAGTTTTGTAAAAATCGTTTGAATCCTTTTCGAGAATGCTAGTTTAAATAAATATATAAACAAGAACGTTCGTTTAATAGTAAAAGGCATGGATTAGCATTGTACACGAAGTAATTTCCGTATTTTTAGCTTAAGCGAAGGATTTAAAACGCATTCTGAAGTAAAATCTACTTGTTTATGCGTTAAAATTTGTTAAAGCTTGTGAAATACACGATACTTAAAAAGTTAAAGTACAACCTATTTTCTCGTTTTCTTCTTTTGAGCCTAATTTAGAAATAAATGAACATATTATGAATATAAAACATGGATGGCACATTCGTTATCAAAACATTAATAGAACTTTATAGAATTTTAACACAAGTAATGATTTTTAAACTGATATAACTTGAATTTTTCTCAAAAGGAAGAAATGAAATATTTAAACAATTTTACCAACGAAAACTGAGGGAGAAAGAGTGCGAAAGGTGCATTTAGATAGGTGGAGGTACACATGCCTCCAAATGTTAAATTAAAATAGGATATTTTTTCCTAAATTCACTTTTCTTTTTATTTCATAAGGGACTTTTTGGAAAAATATAATTATTAATTTGTAAACTTTGAGCCTCGACAAAATAATAAATATGTAAATAAAAATTTTTAAAATTAACATCAAATCAATTTTTTAACGAACATTCAATTTTCATGTTCGCATGTATATGTTTTTTAAAAGTTATTCACACATGAAGAAAAGAAGAAAACAGAAAACAGAAAAGTGAATACGGGAAGAAAAACCTTGCTTTAACCAAACATTAGGGTGCATGTGCATCTTCACCTATCAGTAATGTACCTACGACACCTTTTCTTATTTAGTTTTCTTTGCTAAAATTGTTTTAATTTTTTATTTCTTTCAACGCTTACTTTTGAGAAAAATTGAAGTTGTATCAGTTTAAAACTTATTACTTATGTTAAAGTTATACACTATCTACAAATAAGTATTTGGACACATTCAAATTTAGACGTTTTGTCAAATATCTAGAAAAGTTCTTTAGTAATTATCATACAACTTTCGCAGTGTAAAGAACATGTTATACCTCATATATTTCAGTAAAAATTGTATCCTGAAAAGGAAATGGGGACCAGTAAGAAATTAAACAAATATCAAATTGTTTTGGATCACCCTGTAAAAAGCAATGCTTTAAACTCGTTTTGGCTGTAGCATGTGATTAAGAGGATTTTTCTCATTATCTGTATAAAAAATTTGTATGAAGCTACCGCATATATTCAAAGAGATATAGCAGTTTTCTTTTAATTACCCCCCTCCACCCTCAAAAAAAAAAAAATCAATTTTTGTAATTATAACTCGTAGGGTATTGACGCAGTTCAAAGACATTTAGAAAATTTGGTGTACTACATTAGACACTGCATACTGCAGTCAGAGTGCAAAAACGTTAAATATCTTACAAAATATGAAAATTTTTACTAAATAATTTTTAACTACGCATAATCTAACTTAAAAAAAATTCATTTGCATAATTTAATAGCCAAAAGTATTGAGCAACTTATATGAAAACTCGAAACAAATATCCTGTAAATTCAAAAAGTTATGAGAGTTAGAATGAACAGAATTTTAATTCTCTCAAAATAAAAGTAAAACTATAAGGGGTTTTATTTAGACTTTTATTTTGATTCAACCAATATACCCAATGGTAATACAGTGTTCGCTAATTGTAAATAAATATTAATAAAACCCCCGATCATCTACCTTTATTTTAGAGAACTTAAATTTTGTTCATTCTATCTCTCATAACTTTTTGAATTTACACAATATTTGTTTGGGGTTCTCATGTAACAGGCTCAATACTTTTTGGCTATTAAATTATGCAAATGAATTTTTTTAAAAGCTAGTGCATGTGTAGTTAAAAATTATTTAGTAAAAATGCTCATATTTCGCAAGATATTTAACATTTTTGCATTCTGATTGCAGTATGCTGTGTCTAATGTAGTATGCCAAATTTCCTAAAAATAACTCTTTACTGGGTTTTAATAGCCTACGTGTTGTAATTTAAAAAGTGGATTTTTTTTTTTTTCAATTAAAAGAAAAAAAAAACCCGTTACATCTTAACCTTAATAACCTTATTTCTTCTGCATTAAGTACTTCTACATTAACCTCTAAAATTAAATTTAGTAATAGTCTTCCTTTCTGTAATGAATTTATTGATTTTAAACATTATAGTTTTCGTAAATTCAATATCCTTATTCCTTCCAGTTCCCCTTTAACTATCAAACATTTAAGCTTAAAAGATCGGGATTTAACTAGACCCACTGGATGAGTTTATAAAATACCACTAAAACTTAACCAAGATGTTTTCTTCTATATCCGACAAACCAAAAGAAATTTAAACAAAAGAATTCAAGAAAATATTCGCAACGTCCAGGAAGGTAAGAGTTAAGCCTTAGTCAACTTTATTTATGAAAAATCAGCTTCACCTCTATGGGATCAAGCAGAAATTATCTCCTCTCCACCAATTAGTTCAGAATCAATAGTCTCCGAATCTATAAATATAATTCAATATAATTCAATTAATTATAAAGATGCTGCCTTCCTTCCCAAAATTTGGTATTTTCTAATACAACCATATATGTATTATAATTTCCTTTCAATAGTATAGCGGTCTCAGTGAATGTTAACAGCGAAAGTTTTTTAATCTGCCCTGTTTTTGGTCCAGAGACTTCTACAGTTATTGCAAGTTTTCCTCTACTATTTTACCCAAAGAATTCTTCATTAAAGTGACTCAACCGTTGCGACATTTAACCCCTTAACGCGCGCTGTCCTCGCTGCGAGGACGCAAAATTTAAGATCTAGCTGCAAAATTTCATCCCGGAAATTTTTTAGCAAAAATTTACGTTTACAACATATCAGAAAAGACCGGTTTTTTAAACCTTAAAATTAAAAATTTCTTTTAGTTTTATTTAGTTCATGAATTCCGGTGGCAGTATAATTTAAATGATCCGAATTGTCTTGCGCCGCAAAGGGTTAAAAACTTTTCTCAATGTTTCCTGTTGATATTTAAATTAATACAAATTCCCTTTACTACAGACTATAAGCTGCTCCATACAATCCAAGAAAGCCTCAACCGTTGCACAACAAGTGTCTCCATGGTAATCAAGGGAAGCTCGACTAAATTTAGAATTTACGTTTCAGACTGTTTCATCTGTGGTTAATCTGTTTCAACTGTTTCATCTATAATAACTGTAACTGTAATTTGTCTTTTTTTGTATATATAATTAAACTGTTACTGTACTTCTAACTAAAATTTGCTTTGTCCTGATGATTCCCTGATGCTCAGGCAGAAAGGCCTTGACAAGATGTAATATAGATGATTTTAATTAAATGTATCGTTTTATACGGGTTTTAAAGTGAATTTTTTTTATTAAATTCGAAAGTGTCCAAATACTTATTGGTACATAGTGTATAAAATTCAACTAATGGTTTGATAATGAATATGCCACCAAAATTTTATATTCATACAATGGTTTGTTTCAATATTATTAAAAAGATAAAAAAAAAAAAAAAAAAAGGAGAAAACAGGTTGTAAATTAACTTTTGGAGGTAACTGCATGTTAAAGTTTCATACCGAAGAATTCATCTGAAAAATTCTACTTTCAAAAAGATAAAATTAAATTTTCATATATGCAATATTTATTTCACTTGTACATACCTCCTAACATTCTAATTTTATTGTGTAGCATTGTTAGCATCCACCAATTTTCCAAACCACTTATTTTGTAGAGTAATTTTTTCCAAATATATTTACGATTAAATAAGGAGAAAAATACTTTATAAAGAACTGGTATGAAAAAAAGCGGGTACTAACAATACTACGGAATATTCATTAGCATGCTGACAAGTATGATAATAGTGTTTTTATGCATACGTTTGTTTTGAAAATGTAAGCAATATTATTTCATTAAACTGGTATAGAAACCAATCTTTTATTATCTCAAATCATAGACTATAAACACAATCTTTAAATGTAATTTATATATAAAAAAGAACTAAATAAATTATAAAAAACCCAATAGTTATGTTGCAATAATTAATAGCTAATACAATAAAATATGAACTTGGGAGAAAAAAAAAATCTATTTTAAGGATAATTTAATTTTCAGTAATTTTTATAACCGTTATTAAACTATTTGTAATAATACTTTGACTTTAAAACATTCTAAATTTAATTCATTAAAAAAATAATGCTACATAAAATAAAACATTTGCAATATTTAACTTACTTGATAAAGCTTCAAACTGCGTATGAAAATGATTTTATTATAATTAGTTCAGTGCTTCTTTTTTTGATGCGGTCTCTTTTATGATGATTTATAGATATCACTTTGTCAATATTTTGGCGATAACTTTAAGATGTTAAAGGTTTAATTACTCAAAAATGGTACTCTTTTGCTACTTTGATTCTAAAATAGAAGTCTTTCTTCTAAAAGCTGTGCTGCAAACTATTTTGAATACCTAATTAGTTTAAAACAGAAAAAAAAATTATCACAGTTATTGTTTACATTCTTCTAAAGTTACAAAATAATAATTTTAAAATGAAAGAGGAAAAAAAAAAAAACTTTGTATATCGCTGTTGAAATAATAGCAAAGTTCAGTGAATAATTAGGGTCCTAGTAAATTAGTTGTGAAAGGTTTTCTAATTAACATTCTATTACATTCCTTTTATATAGAATTAACTAACAAAAAAAAGTCATCGTAATGAATAAAACTAAAATCCTATGTCTCTTTACTTATATAGTAATATCCATTATTAAAATTTATAAAACATAGTCCCTCTTCCTCCAAAAATAGGGTTATTTGATTTCTTTTATCACGAGCATATTAGTATAAATGCTCACATGAACATATATATCGTTTAACCCTTTAAGGTTCACTACTTAATTTATTTTAAAAATTACTAAACTAATTTTTAAAATGGCTTTTAGACACATAGCTGATCATAAATATTTAAAAAATAAAAAATTAGCATTGTTCCTTTTCGAGAAATTTTCTGTTTGAAACATCCGTAAGTAAACCTTATTAAATTCACATAATATTTAATTTAATAAATAAATCACTTTATAAGTAAACATTATCAACAATAAAAACTCGTAAAAGTTACATAGATCCCAACATTTCAATTTATTCCGGAGTATTTTAACCCTTTGCAGCGCAAGGTAATTCGGATAATTTAAATTACACTGCCACCGGAATTTACGAACATAATTGAAGTAGAAGAAATTTTAAATTTTCATGTTAAAAAAAAGAGCCTTTTCTGCTATGATATAAATGTAAATTTTTGCTAAAAAATTTCCGGGATGAGTTTTTGCACCTGAGAATTAAAATTAGGTGTTCCATCAGCGGGAACACTGCGACTGAAAGGGCTAAAACGAGATAGGGAAAACTGTAGCCTTTAAATATTTGTCTTTCATTGCAGAATATTTTAGTGAATTTGAATTATTAAGGAGAATACTTTAAAATTCAGAATTTTATCATGATTTATAAATGTTCTGATATGTTTGATTTGATTGCTTTATAAAGAGATGACGACTTCTTATTAAGTGACATTTGAAATGAGAAAAATAAACAAAACTGACACAGAAAAGTATTGAAATACAAAATAAGCATGGCATAATTATATTTAAGAAATTTAAATAAAATACCCAGTTCTTCACTGTAAAATGATTTATCAGTAAGTATGCGCGTCGCTATGACTTCAGAGTCAATAGTAAGCACCTGAGCTTATAACAGGGTTCCCAGATTTGGCTTTTTTTTATTCAATAGTCAACAATAAGTTTTATTTGTAACGTTTGGCTAATCACATCGAAGATTGATAGTCTATTATGTATATCAAATGTTACTTCTCAAATTTATTGGTGACTATTGAATAAAAAAAATGCACATCTGGCAACGCTGGCTTATAAAACAACTTATATAATAATAATAATAAATATATGCAGTTTGAAGCTTATGCTGGATTATTAAAAAAAAATCTGTTTTTGATTATTCAAAATAGATAAAGTACGTTGTCTACATTAAAAACTTTACTAAAAAATAAATAAAATATAATAAAATAATAAAAAACGAATATAACACTAAAAATTATATGGAATTTGCAATGATAAAGATGTGAAAAAGTTATATTTTGTTTGAAAGAAAAATTAAAAATAAATTATGATATAATTATTGAATGTACTGCAAATATAGTAATTTAAATAATATCGCGTTCTCTTAGTTGTTGAAAATTGCTTCATATAATCACACGTAAACTTTGAAAGACTTATTAAATTAATTTGGATTGATAAATTTATAATGTTTTAGTTCATCTGTAGTTTTATAAAATATACTCCCCGCCCCCTCCCCCCCCCTTTACTAAAGCACTTTCTGGGAAAAGTAATACCAGCAGAATGTTTTCATTTTTTAAAATTAAAAAATAAGAATATTTTCACTGTTTATTATAACATTAATTGCATAATGCCAGTGTTTTTAGTCAATTAAAATTGTTAATAATAAAACTGATATAAAGTTTTAATGACTTAACAGATTTAGGAAATTTTACTTTTAGAAAATGACAGTTTTTTAAAGATTATATAAATGCTTCTTGAAAAGAAAATGTTTTAGATAATGCTCTTTTTAAATTGTAATAGATCAAATGCCATGCTTTTTTTTTTTTTTTTGTCTCAGAGACGAAATTCTTGAACCTTCAGTCCACAAGGTTTCAAGTCATCGTTTGTACAGATTTCAAGTCATCGGTTGTATTCAAGCATGGTGACGTGTCATTTCTCGGAGAGCTTCTGGCAGTTGCCTATTATGAGCATGCAATGGCCTGCTAACTTACCTGATATGATTTTCTAGAATAAGTGTAGGACATGATCGGGAAATTATTACAGCTTCCCATGTATCAATTATACTTTGGTGATTATAGGAACGAATAATAGGTATTTTAGAAGTTCCTCATTGTCAAATAATTGAGAAATGCTTTATAGCAGTCATTGTATTCCTTTTATGAAGTGAAAACTGGTTCGTTATCTCTTCAACCCAATTTGAATATTCAACCTTGTTCTTTTAATATTTTTTATTATGCACTTTTTCATTATTGGCAGTATCTGAAGAATTACATATGTTAGATGTTACTTTTAAAGAGGTTTTGACCATATTTTAAGTAAACTCGTATAAACTGAAAAAAATATTCCTAAGAAACTTAAAGACTGGTTTTATTGTCAGTAATGCAGTTAATCGTTCAATTAAACACAGGCTAATTCTACAAAATGCTAAATGAAATTTAAAAATACATCGTTAATTTCAATTTAATTTTTTAAACATGCTACAAATTTAACTATTTTTTAAACATTTATTACGTTTAATGAATGGTGTCGTTGAATGCGTGAAAAATGTACAAAATATTTTTTGGCCATAATTGTGAAGGTAATCATCGGTGCATGCATAATAATAATGGATATTTCAATGGAAAATAAGAGTACAGGGCTCTTATGATCATTTGCGCATTTGAATAAAACTTCGTAAAATTAATATTTCATGTAAATTGCTTCGATTTCGATAGCTGAGAAACATCAGGCATAATTACTCTCATTTAGTTTATTTGCTGGACGTGATCGTCAGAAACGCTTTCAACCATTTTTATGGCTCACACAAAGAATAGCTTTTACATTTATAAATAAAACGACACCTTGATTTTAATAAGAAATACTTAAAAAGAAGTATATTTTCTCAGCTCTTTGAATCGTTTTCATAAAAAAAAAAAAGTTCAGTTAAAATGGAAGTTTATTTTCAGCAAGAAAAGCGATAAATATTACTTGGAATTTATAAAAGTTACGAATAACCACACTATAAAACGTTTCTGAAACATTTCTTAATTCACATTCTTTTCATTAAAAAAAGTAAGAGGTAAATAAAAAAAATGTTAATTTAATTCATAAATAGAATTTATGATTATACTTTCTGTCATGATAGGTATAAATATTTTCAATTTTCATTGAAATGTAAGTGACGCTGTAATAATGGTAAGTTATAACTTTGGCCAAATGTAAATAACATGTTTGAAATAGTGTGGTGTTGGGGTTACCGCCGATTGAGTACTCCAGAATCCCATACATGAGTGGGATGCCCTTCATGGGGACTTTTCTAATGACATTCTAGTTCATATTCACGCAAGTTTCAGAGAAAACCACGAAAAAGCAGATGGCTAGGTCGACGAGTGTGACTTAGGTATGAACTCGGCATTCTCGTCTAGAGCCACGACAGAAAAACCTTTAATTCACTGGTGGGACTATATTTTCAAAGGAAAAATTGAATTACTTTTAGCAAGATCAGAAAGTGACCAGGCTATTAAACCAGCCACAGCCTTTGGCATATACTTATTTTACAAGATACACAAGTAATTGAAAAGTCGTTTCCGAAACAAAATTTTTAAATTAAACCTTGAAAAGTAATAAATAGAACTTGTTAGTTAATTTTTTAACTAAACTAATATTTTTTACTGAAACTTTTCTGTGTTTTATTTTTAAGATATTATCTACTTATTCGAATGAGATGGCTTTGTACATTACATATTACTGTTACATGTGCGTTCAACATATATATATATATAT
This sequence comes from Salticus scenicus, assembly GCA_963930645.1. Taxonomy (NCBI): domain Eukaryota; kingdom Metazoa; phylum Arthropoda; class Arachnida; order Araneae; family Salticidae; genus Salticus; species Salticus scenicus. The sequence continues at coordinate 179,407,444 of OZ005651.1, forward strand.
ATATATATATATATATATATATTAGGTTAAATTTTTTTCTGACCTACACTGTAAAAAAAAAAAAAAAAAAAAAAAAAAAAAAAAAACTGAAGCGGTTTATTTAACCAACCTTTTTGGTAATGAAAGATTTCCAAAAAGCCTCTTTTATTACCAAAAAGGTTGATTTCTTTGCAGATCTTTGTTGATTTCTTTGCGAATCGTGTTTTAAATTAAAATTTTCGTTCCCAAAACGAATAGATCCGTTTTAGATTTTTATTTTATTTATTTATTTATTTATTTTTTTTTTTTTTACAGTGTACAACGTTTACACAACTTTTTCCTATTACTTATGCTGCATTATGAATAATGATAAATTCCATAGTTTTTAGATCATTATTTTTATAGATTTTTCATTATTTAAAAATAGTTTATTTAAATGTTGAATATAATTAAAAATAACTACAGCTTTACTCTACTGCTAATTAAGGAATTTTGAAAATCAGATCATCATAAGAGCTCGGTATTTTAACACGATGTGTGAATTTGTTTTGTGATTTTAAGTAAAATCAAATAACTCCAAGTTGAATTTCGAGTAGCCTCTTTTTTCTACTCTTTACAAGAGAATCTAGTATCTTATATATAAACAAATATCTAAAAATGCGTTCACTTAAGTTATATGTTTGCTTGAATGTCTTCTTGTGATTTCTTTATATATAAAATATTAATTATAATAATAGAAAATTATAACAGTTTAAAAAAAAAAAATGAAAATTTTATGAAGAAATTTTTTTACGTTGACATTTCTGATCAAAAATATTGTAATTAACCACAAAAATTTCCATTATTTTATTATAATGTAAAATAAATAAATAAAAAATAAAATAAATAAATAAATCATGCGAATTTTGTAAGCCGAAACAAAAATATTATTTTCTTCATGCTTCTTCTCATCCATTTTAAACTAATATTTATATACTTATTCTTGGTTTTATGCCTGTTTACCCTTTTAGGAACATACATGTAAAGAAAATTCTTCATTGTGAGAAATGGATTAGTATGTAATTTTGTACCTGAAGATTTCTGGCAAAAATACAACAATGTTTTAATGCTTTATTAAACAAATCAAAAGTCGTTTAGAAAATAAAACTCTTATTTCCGTATAGATATTGGAAATTCAGCCTTCTGTTTTTATTTGTAAATGCCATTATCCTATATCACACAGAAGTAATAAGAGTGTCTATAGCATTCTTCTATATTTTGTTGCTTTCTTTCTAAGGAAACAGGAAACTATGCGTCAGACAGCGGATAGCATGACAGTTGAGAGCGTGAAACAAATTCCTAAAGTGACCTTCTTATGGCCAACGGTATATATTTTATCCGTAACAGAAGGAAATGATTTTTGGATATATTTACTCTCAAAAATCAAAGAATTGAGAATAGAGAAATGAGAAATATATATAACATTTTATATAATTAATTATAATTCTAAAATTTAATAACGTAGGTTAATATGTATATTCGACATACCAATATGCAGTATTCAGAGTCGTTAACTTTTTTATTTATTCTGTAGCATTTGTTAGTACTCGCTCTTTTTTTTTACACCACTTTTTTCGTGGAATAGTTTCCTCCAGTATGTAATTGCATTGAAAAAATGTAAAAATTGCTCTTGTAAAGAACGTGATACATATATATATAAGGTGGACACTAGCAATTCTATGGAATAATAATTCAAAAATTTGGTAGCACTGCTTATGTTAAGACATGCCATCAATTAATTTGTTCCGGACTTTTTTCATACCACTTTTTTTCAAGAATATTTTTCTTCTATTTTAATCGGATTGCATTGGTGTGAAAAGAAGGCGTGTACTAGCAGTGCTCCGGAAAAAATTAGAAATGTTGTCATGTCTATGTTTTTATCTGTACAAAAAAAAATATTAACTTTCTTCTCTAAATATAAGTAAAAAAGTGCAAAATAGTTAATTCTAGCAATTATAAAAGCAGGTACTATGTGAATATTTTAAACAAGCATCTGAAAGTGCATTTTTTATTTATGTTATATGTTTGCTTGCGAGTCACCTTGTATTTTTCTTATAAAAAAAAAAAAAATATATATATATATATATATATATATATATATATATATATATAATAGCGCGGCACTTGCAATTAAGCATTGACAAGGGAAGGGGGGGAAGGGACGACGAATTGATGGCCATTTGTGAAGGAGCACGCAATGAGCGGCATCGCTGCTCCTAACAGAGACAATACATTCAGGACTTGTCCGGGGAATTTCTAATATTCGAACCCGGACTCTACCGTGTGGGAGTCAGAGATGCTAAACCATCACATCGTGTGAGCGGCTCTTATAAAATATTAATTAATCGAAGAAAATTATGATAATAATTTAAAAATAAAAAGGCAGTCCAAAATGATTTTTATTTTAACATATCTTATTAACTGTATTACAATTAGCACCAAAACTGTTGTTATTTTAGCAACAAAACATTAAAAGAAAAACCAAAATATGTTCTCTTCCCGTCTTTTCCCATTAACTTTAATTTAAAATTTATAACCTTATCCTTGGTGTTATGCTTGTCTATACTTTTAGGAATAGAGATGCAAAGAAAATTTTTCATTCTGACAAATGGATTAATGCACAGTTAATTTTATACGTGAACATTTATCGCAAAAATACAACAAAGTTTTAATGCTTTATTAAACGAACCAAAAATCGTTTAGGAAATAAAAATCTCATTTCCGTATTGATATTGGAAATTCAGCTTTCAGCTTTTATTCGTAAATGCCATTATACCATATCACACAGAAGTAATAAGAGTGTCCAAAGCATTCTGCTATATTTTGTTGCTTTCTTTCTAAGGAAACAGGAAACTATGCGTCAGATAGCGGATAGCATGACAGCTGAGAATGTGAAACAAATTCCTAAAGTAACCTTCTTATGGCGAACAGTATATATTTTATCCGTAACAGAAGCAAATGATTTTTGGATACATTTACTCTTTAACATCAAAAAATATAGAAAAACCAAAATATATAACATTTTATAATTGCTTAGAACTATAAAATTTAATGGCTTAGCTTAATATGTGTATTTGACATGCCACAACACATTATGTTTATTCGTACAAAAAATATCAAGTTTCTTAAAAAAAAAAAAAAAAAAGAAGAAGAAGGAAAATGAAAATGAAAAACAGGTTAGTACTATCAACTGTGAAAGATGAAGCTATGTAAATATTTAAAGCAAAAAATAGCTTAAAAATAATGATTAAATGGGAACCCCCACCCACCTACCCCAAAAATTTTGCCATAATAATTCTATTAAATTAAACAAAAATATGTATTTTTCAGCAGGATTTTATTAACAAACACACACAAAGAAAACTAGTATGTTGTGGCCACCACAAGACTTTCTTCTATATTTACCTATACATATTCAATAAGTAACAATATTAAAAAAAAAGTACGATTTTTTTTTCTAAGTTTTTTTTTTTTTTTTTTTTTTTTTGTTAAAAGTGAAAAAAATCGATAACTTTGTTTTAAATTATCACAGATTTATAGTTCAACCATTCGTTTTAAAGGTATTGACGAGACCTTTCGAAAGATACCCATCTTGAAAATTTATCCCCCCCGGGGGGGTACTTCCCCCCCAGGGGGGGAAGCGATGCCCCCCATGCAGAAAATTTTTTTCCTAGTTACATACTACTATTATCAATAATTCATATTAATTTTACAATCACAAGTTTACAACAACTCTAATTATGCACATTTATACGAATTTTTGTCCTATTCTGCCATGTTAAAAATTTAGATAAAATGCTATCACAGCGCCACCTGTTGAGCTATTGATCCCCAAACATAATCAGCACCAGTTTATGTCGGGGACCAACTAAATACCAAGTTTGGTTAAATTTCGTTAAAAAAAAAAAAAAAAAAAAAAAAAAAATTGTGATATTTTTCTAAGTTTTTTTTTGTTAAAAGTAAAAAAAATCGATAACTTTGGTTTAAATTATCACAGATTTATCGTTCAACCATTCGTTTTAAAGGTATTGACGAGATCTTTCGAAAGATACCCATCTTGAAATTTTGCCCCCCCGGGTGGGAACTTCCCCCCCCCGGTGGGGGGGCAACCGATGCCCCCACATGCACAAAAATTTTTTCCAAGTTAACTATTACTATTATCAACGAGACCTTTCGAAAGATACCCATCTTGAAAATTTACTTCCCCGGGAGGGGATTTCCCCCCCCAGGGGGGGAACCGATACCCCCCCATGCACAAAATTTTTTTCCTAGCTAACTACTACTATTATCAATAATTCATATTAATTTTACAATCACAAGTGTAAAATAACTCTCTTTATGCCCATTTATACGGAATTTTGTCCTATGCTGCCATGTTAAAAATTTGCATAAAATGCGATCACAACGCCACCTATTGAGCGAGTGATCCCAAAATCTAATCAGCACCAGTTTATGTCAGGGTGCAACTAAATACTAAGTTTGGTTAAATTTCATTCATTGGTTCGTGAGATACAGCGTCCACAAAAAAATGATACAGACAGACAGACAGACAGACAGACAGACATTTTCTAAAAACTATTAATTCGTGTTCTCCATATCCCAAAACATGTAAATCCATCAAAAAGTGGACTTCGAAAATTTTCGCGAATCCAATACTTTCTCTATATTACATATAGAAGAAAGTAAAAAAAGAAATAATTTTGTAAGAAAGACGAATTGCGTACTGGAGGATTTTTATTCAAATAATGTAGAACATAAAAAATATCTATATAGACTTTGTAAAATGGTAATTTTGCATGTTGTTTAGTAGTCTGTAAGAATTTCTTTGAAATTTTGAATTATGTATGGAAATAATTTTTAATACAAATAATGCAATGATATGACCTCAAAACTTTTTGAAACATTAAGTTTCGATTATGACTAATTTTTACTTATTGCAATAGCATATTTACAAGACCAAATTATACTTAAAAAGGAAAAAAAAAAAAAAAAAAAAAAGAAAAAGAAAAAGATGGTTACGTTCTTGAAAGTTCCCTCGTTTTGAATTAAAACTAAATGCAAATTAAAAGTATAAACTATCTAATCGGTGACGTGCCCTCAGCGACCGTGTCCTTAGTGGAACGTGCTCTTAGCGGAATGGGGTGAAAAGGAAGAAAGAGGAATAGAAGTCGTGCCCTTAGCGGAAATAAGGTGTGCATGTGGCAGATTGAAATATGTTATTCAAATGCACAAAAGAGTGCTATCTATAGAATGTAGTATGATTATCTTTAGGTTTACAGAGTCACGCAAAAATATTCAGTTACACTGAGGGTTATTATTGGAAATTTGCTGAATAACATTTACTATAAGCGTTTATTCTACCATTTTTTAAAATGTGAATATGATTTGAATTAGTATTTGTGTTTGTCTATTCTATTGTCTGTTTGTCCGCTTCCAGCGTCCGTAAGTATTTTAAGATTTTTTTATTTTTACTTTCCTCTATTATATTCAATAGAAGAAAGTATTGGATTCGTAAAAATTTTCGATCTTGGGTGTTTGATGGATTTACACGTTTAGAGAGTTCTATAACACGATTTGACTATTTTTAGAAAATGTCTGTTTGTCCGCCTGTCTCTCTCTCTCTCTTTCTCTGTGTGTGTGTGACAAAAATTTTGTGGCAACAGTATCACCGGATCTACTGCTCAGAATTATATATAAATTTACATGTAGATGCACCTTGAGCTAAATTAGTGCCTATCAACTTTTGGTGCCAACTGCTCAACAGATGGCTCTGCTATACAGCGTTTTCCACAATTTAAGGGGAAGCTATATCTCAGGTTCTAATGCGCATCATCAATCAAAACTTGATATAAAAGAAGGCCATTATGAGACATTATGCTGATTCAGTTTGAATGCTTATGTACCGACAGGTGGCGCTGCTATACAACGATTTCTGCAATTTAAGAGAAAGCTATAATTCAGGAACTGCACAATACTGCACAGAATATTCTCAGAATTGCATATAAATTTATATGTTGATGCACTTTAACCTAAATGAGTGTCTGCCAACTTTTGGTGTCAACCGCTCCTCAGATGGCGCTGCTACACAGCAATTTCCCCAATTTAAGGAGAGGCTATATCTCAGGTTCTGTTGCGTATCATAAAACAAAACGTGATATATGTGAAGGCCATTATAAGACATTATGCTGATTCAATTTGGATGCTTATCGGCCAATAGGTGACGCTGCTATTAATGCAAATTTCCTCGATAACGGGAAAGCTATATATCAACTTCTATGGCATATAACTGTACGAAACTTGATATGTGAGATAACTATTATAAAAATGCATTTTTTAAGTTGTCATTTATAGACAATCTTTCTTTGGATATTTAGTGTTAGTTTTCTCTAAGATGAAAATTAATTATTTACACTTAGTAGATTTGTATAGGAAAATATAGAAGAAAGTCTTCTGGTGGCCACAACATACTAGTTTTTATTTTATTTTATTTTTTTAATGATATGTGTTATTCAAATTCATTATTGAATATTCCCTACTTAAAATAGCTCTAATAGAACCTGTTCCACTGGTTTGTGTACAAACGTCCAAAAAATGCCAATGCATTGCACTTTAGGGGAGACATTTTTATAAATCACATTTAAATAACTTCATCAAAAAATCATAAAGAAATTCGCATTTATTGTTCACATGCTAAGAAAATGTTTTGTATAAACTATAATATGCTTAATCTCCAGATGTACAGGGTTACGCAAAAATGTTTCGATACATTAAGGGGTACAAATAGGAAATTAAGAGCAGCATTTCTGTTTGTGTTCAGCATTTTTAACACTTTCCAACAATGTTTCAGAGTGATTATGAATTCAATTTGTCTATATGTCTGTCTGTCTCTCCATAGTGTGATAATATAGACAAAGAACATAGAATGTTATACGACACAACGAGTTCGTACAGTTGGAAAGTGTTGATAATCAGTGTGTACCTCATAATTTTTCATTTCTGTTTTAGTTTTAAAAGGTGTAATGCTTAATTATATTTTAAAAAACTTAAATAAAATGATAAAATAGCAATAATGTACGTTTTTGTATCGCGTACTTTGATTCATTAAACTTTATATGGTTATAGATCACCGTTCTCTCAAATAACGGATATTCTACAGTACGCATACCTATTTTTGCGACAGGTTACTTCTGAAGAAAAATATAGTCAGTGCTAAATGTGGATAAAGTGTGCAGGGAAATTGAAGAGTTCATTTTTTTTATTTATTAATTTATTTTTAAATTTATTATACATTTCCGCTAAAGGCACGTATGCTAAAAGCACGACACCGAGGGGGGATAACATTTCCGCTTAGGACACGGGTTTATAGATTTCCGCTAAAGGCACTGTCGCTAAGGGCACGGCCCCATCTAATCAACTGCAATTCTTTTATGTAAATATATTTTATACTGTATCTTCAATCCTATTTGATATTTTTTAAAGTAAATCTTTTAGGTAGCTATCGTAATTGCATTTTCATCCTCTGAATGTATATATATATATTGCTTTTGAATTATGTAATCTGAAAGCAAATTATTTATTCTGTAAGTATTTAACTACCTGGAAATTATATATATTTACAAGTATTCTACGGTCCTTATATTTCAGAACCATTATTTTATATATTAATCGTCTACAGTATGTTTTCATTATTAATTAAGAAAAATATTACTGCAGAGAAAAAGTTGTTTTAAAATTAATGGACGTAGCAATCAGGATTCTCACGAAGGTAAATTTGAATACCATTATTTTTATATAGTAAATTTAGATTTGACTAATCGTTGATATCCTTTTAAAAAAATTGCTGTTTAAAAAATCTGGTATCCAAATTTCCTTTTGTGACAATACTGGCAGAAATCCTGACTTAACACACCTGGTAATCTTTATAATTTATTCCGGAGCATTGTTAGTATTCGACTTTTTCGACACCATTTTTGTAAACAGCATTTTGCTTCACAGGAAATGTATCGTAAAAAAAAAAAAAAGCTGGTACTAATAATAAATTATAAATATTACCACGTATAATTTATAGTAATTCACAGATGAAGAATATATATAAAATAGTGAATATTAATATGATAATCCGATACGGCGTAATTTATTTATTGGACATGCAAAATAAATGTATGCATTTCTTGAGCAGTATGTAAACGTTCATATAATGTTTGAAAAATGTGTTGTACAGTCAGCAAAAAAGAAAAAAAAAGCCACTCCTTCCACCTAATTTCTCCTTAAGTTGTCGTAGAAACATGCGGATTTTGCTTAGGGGGTCATCTACACATTAAAACCGGCATCAACTTCATTTTTTTCAATGCTAACCCCCATTTTTTTTATAATTTATTATAATTCTTTGGATCAAATCATCGCGGAAAATGGTAAAGTTTATATATTTTGCTCAATTTTTCATAGAGCTGTCAAAATATGAGGATGCTAATGTTAAATGAATGTTACAAACATTAATTCATATCTCCCAAAATAATGACCCAAACATATTCCATGCATATTTTTGATAAAAAAAAAATAATAATAAAAATTGTTTGAATTATGAAAATTAATTATAAATTCGTATTTGAAAAAATTATGAATCATGACCTATGTTAATTTTTGCATGAATAGAACGAGCATCATCAAAAACATGGGTTTCCAAATTTACAGCTCGTTCCTAACATTATTTTTTGAGTTACAGCGATATTTCATTTTTTACTGTTGTTAGGGGGTCGTCACTTATTATAATTGATATCCTCTGTGAGTAAATATCTATATATATATTTCAACTAAAAACTATTTTAATTTACCTTTATGGTATTCTAATTGTTTTTTAAGCAATATTTCGATGTTTATTATACAAATTGGCTTATTTATTTTTATTTTTTTATAAAATTATCTTAATGCAGGCGAGAGATTGTGAAAGAATTCCAAAAGTAATGAAGCCTCGCATCTATATCGCGGAAACAATAATAATAATAGTAATAATTTAAAAAAAAAAGTTTGCATATTCGTATTTGACTCTATATGTGACGCTGGTATGCATAAATATCAATGGCATTTACTATATCGAATGCTGAAGAAAATTTAAATGATTTAATTGGAAGTATGTAAAATAATTTTGTTTTATAATGTAAAGTTTTAGAAAATTGTGTAAAAGGCGTGGCTTCTGTTGCAAAAAGGAATATACCTGATCCCAGCGTTCCCAACTTTTATAATTTATTCACAACCATTTTCAGCCCCGCCTCTTTTTCATACCGAAAATATTGAAAAATGATTTTCTTCTTATTTAATCGTTGTCACATGTTAAAGAGAAATAATCTACTAAATTTCTGGTGCGAAAAGAAGGCGGGGCTAAAAATGATTGTGAATAAATTATAAAAATTGAGAAAGCTGCCTGATCCTGAAATGTTATGTCTTTGTTCTCAAAAATTACATAAATTTTTCTAGTTTCATACTGCTAAAATTTTATTTTAACCTGTTTTTTTTTTTTTGCTTGACTATTCTAGGATTCGTGCACCTCAAGTTAAATGTCATGATTTAGGAAACGCGGTATGATGAGGATTATTGTTTGAAAGAGCAGTACGCAGTGAACATTACTTTTTTTTTAAATTAATGTAATTTTTATAAGATTTTTTAAAACGAACATTCTGTTTTAATCTTGTTGTGACATTTTCGCATTCGTTTACTGTACCGTTTGTAAGCTAATGCTATTTAAATTTTATCGCATGACGTAACATAATAAAATATTAAATTTTTGTTTAATGCTTTTATAATACTGAATGAAATAATGATTTTTTTTTTTTTTAATTTTATAAAATCTATTATTGAAACAAAGCGCAATATTATTTATTTTCATATTCTAATCACAGCGTAAAACTGGCGTCACATTTATTATGAAAAAAAAATTTAGATATAGATCTTACGCTATTTAAGAGAAAAAAAAATTACTGATAAATCTTAGAATAAACAAGAAGATGATATCTTTTTATAAATAGTGGTATGAGTTCTGCGCCACATTTCCATCCTTGTTAAATAATACATAAAAAGATAATTCAAAAGTGATTAGAAATATGATAAATATAGGGAGTCAAAAATTACAAGAAAAGAAAAACAAAATAATTGGCTTTTAAGTTTTTAGGTTTGAACGCCAACATACATATTTATCGCACATTCTGCTCTTCTTTTAACCTTCCATTTTTTTCGTATATAGTGTGGGAAAAGAAATATATATTTAATTCTAATCTAATATATTGTTGCTAGTGTACATCTGCTTTTAACGCGACAACTAAAAGTCTTAATAGAAATAAGCAAATTTCATGAGGAATTTTAACACGCTGACCGTTAATTGCTAAACACATATGACGGTTTTTCGAAAATTTTTCTGATTTATTTTTTAACATCGATTTATTTAATATTTTGTGCTGGATAATTATTTAATTATTTATATATCATTGACAATTCGTTTACAAATGAAAAAAATTTGAATTTTCGTATACTTTTGAATCTTGAATGCTCTGAAATAATGGGGACAGTTTTGAAAAATTCAGTTATGAATTCTTATTAAATATGCAAATGACATATTATGACTAATTGAACATCTACATTTATAAGTAAATTTCCACAAACCAAAACCGTACTGTTATATTTACTTGCCTCAAAAAAAAAAAAAAAAAAAAAAAAGTCACGTAAAGGAAATGCTTTTAAACTTATTTTTGCACTTAACAAAGTTTATTAAACATGACTTGATAAAGCATTTCTTACTTGCACAAGCAACATTTTTTCTTAAGGAACAATGTTTGTACAAAGTATAAATAAAATATTTATAATGTATTTAAATAATTGGTTAAAAACTTAAAATATGAATAATTAATTTTTATGTGAATTGTGAATATGAGCTAAACAATATTTAAAACTGATTGCATTTCTCAAAATGAAACCCTCATAAAATGCACTAAAACAATACGTTTTACAGATATACTCCCGTCATTTACTTAAGTAATTACTATAGATTTATAAATTTTTCGAGAAATAGTGAGTAAAATCTTACCCCCGTGGTTTTGATGGGAGCAAGAAGAAAGGGGTTAAATAAAAAACTATACTCTTCTCAGAGAAAATTTCTATATTCAGCGTGAAAAAGAAACTTAATAGTTTCAGTCATATAAAATACAAGCAGACGTTTGAAAATCATTAAGTAATTTCATTTTACGGAACGAAAATATTACCAGATCAATGCCAACTATATTTCATTTGAAATGCTTTTAAATAAATTCAGATACAAAGGAATAGGGAGCGTACGATGATTTAACACTTGATTTTCTTAACCTTTAAAAAAATGAAAATTAACGAAAAATTATTTTAACAAAAATGTACGAAATTGTATTAATTTATAAAAGACAAGTGATTATCAGAAAATGTTAAATGTTAATATTTCAATAGAGCACTTATAAAAAAAATTCTTTTGTTATGCTGAATAAAACAGTGATTGAAACAAACAGAAGTTAAAATGAGATTATCTCCCCCTTTTTATTTTAATAAAAATGATTCACTGGTAAATAATGGATATTTAAAGAGATTGAAAAATTAATTTCCGATTTGAAGGGGAAATGAAAAAGAAGAATGAAAAGAACCGCAATGCACAAAGGATTAAAACGTAATGCTTCAACTGCATTTCAAGAGGAGTGTTTTACATTATAGTCACACCATCATGTTACACATTTAGTTGCCATTTCGTTTGTATCGTCTTTTTTTTTCTGTTGTTTACCCCAAGGTCTCACCAAAAATGAATCAAACGGAAATTACTACTTTTGATTTAGAAGCCTTTTATCGGGAAAATTTTAAAATTTGAAACCTTAAAAAAATCTATAAAAGTTACTTCAACAAAGAAAGAAATATAGAAAGGGATGCAATGCACACCTCCAAGAAAGACAATCGATAAATACAACGTAATAAATAAATAAAATATAAATAAATACAAATTTCACGTAATTCACCGCAGTATTTGATTTTTTTAATAATTCTAATTCTTAATTTTTTAAATTTATAATGAAAAGATTAAAAATTTTTTAAGGATATTATTATCCAGTAGTATTCTGTGTATTCTAAAAAGTACTATAGAAAAGAGTTTTGCATAGGATTGCTTATCACAGCTTTTCTGTTATATATTAAACTTTTCCAGTTCATATACAACGGATTAAATTAATATGTCAATAAACGAGTTTCATCGTCTACTGTACAAATCATATTTTTATTCTAATCTAATTTTATTCATAGTATGATAGAACATTTCAAGAACCATTTAAAATAAAATAAAATAATAATAATAAAACCTTTTTTTGTGAATTGGAACGCTAATTCTGATTATACGCAGTGTTGTTCAAAAACTGCTTATTATTTTGAACTTCAGAAATGAATGCGACTTTTACAAGGATACGAAGTGAAGAACGCTTTTTTGTGAAACTCTTACTATCTCAAAAACTGTGCGTTGAAAAATTGCTAGAATTTTATTATTACATCAGTTTAACCCTACAGTGCATACGATTTCCAACAGACAACAAGGTCTTTTTCTCTCTCTAAACAATTCAATTTCTGTAGCAGCTTGACAAAACTATGTGTTTTGCGTTCCAAAAATCCAATGAGAGACTTTCGTTAATGAAAATAATTATAGATTATAATATGGCAGCTAGATACTCTGCAATTGAAGTGAAAGAGCGTTTTTTGTAAAAGAAAAATCTTTTAATAGAAGACAAATTTCATCCTTGAAAACTTATTAGTAAACATTTAAATATGTATTTGAGAAAAATATATATTGTTCAAAGGATATTTTTTGTTATTGTTAACTTATTTTCAACAACGAAATTTTCAATAATACTTTAACATCTCTCATTTTTTTATTGTTTCCACACTGTAAAAAAAAAAAAAAAAAAAAAAAAAAAAAAAATGGAAGCTTTTACAGCAAAATATGCTGGCACCCATATTGCGAGCACATTCTGCTGTTAAATAAGGTAATTTACAGCGGAAACAACTGTAAAGAAAGCCTCTTTTACGGTTGTTTCTGCTGTAAATTACTTCTTTTTAACTTTACCCCCTCCATGCACCCATATTGCCAACATTTTATGCTGTAAATCTACTTTTTTATTTTTATTTTACAGTGCATTTGGCAACACTATGAAAAAACATCAATTTTTCTTTTGAATATTTACATCTTGAATTCGATGGAATCTTCTTGAATTTTCGATAGTTCCTAGAAGTTTTTCTTGAGTGTTTCTATTCTGTTTTATTTTCAGGTATTTATATTGTAGAAACGTCACCCCATCTCTTAATTGGTTATAATAAACATGTGGGTTATATCGATTTATATGATAGTTCATGTGGGAGGTACAAAATCACAATGCGAACAAGAAAATAGTAATTTAGAATATTTATCATCTTCGAGCTCTTACTTTTATAAATTTTTGGTTATCATACAAGCCGACAAAGACTAATAGACTTTAAAATTGATAAAGTTACGATTTGAAGTCGCAGAATCCTTATGTCTTGTTCTGGAGATGACACCTTTAAGGTGAGGGCGGCAATCGAATGCAGTTGAGACTGATTTACAAAAAAAAAAAAAAAAAAAGCAATATATATATATATACTATAAAGCTATCTCCCTGAGAGATAAATACTACAAACAATCACTGGCACAAATACATAGATTCAAAGCAACGTCACAAAATGTTCAACTGTAAAGATTTTACCAGAGTTCAAAGTATAACCCTTTGCGGCGCAAGAGAATTCGGATCATTTAAATTATACTGCCACCGGAATTCATGAGCTAAATCAATCTAAAAGAAATTTTAAATTTTAAGGTTAAAAAAGCAGGCCTTTACTGCATGTTATAAACGTAAATTTTTGCTAAAAAATTTCCGGAATGAATTTTTGCAGCTGGATCTTAAATGTGGCGTCCTCGCAGCGAGGACAGCGCGCGTTAAGGGGATAAATATATAAATGTATTAGTTCCAGTACATTTCAACAAAAACAATAACTGTTTTATGTCTTACCATTTAAAGTCATAATGTACAAGTATAACTACTTACTACTACTTCGATTTAAGGTTCTGTTGGTTTTTACCTATAATACATTTTCTTATCAAATATACGAGTTTTGATAAATATATTATGTGATAGTATTCTTTCATAAATGAATTCATGTATTAGTTTACCTTCACAAAAAAAAAAAAAAAATCCTATGCATTTTAGCGTATGTTTCATTCATACTGTAGCCAATTGGCCCAAATTTAAAAAATTCAAATTAATTGAAAACGGTAATGATTTTAATTTTTTGAATTTTTTTCCATTTATTATATGGCTATCAAGAAAAGAAATGTATTTTTTTCTGAGAAATAATAAAAAATAATGCATTGTAGGGTTAACGAATACATGTATAGTCACTTTTATAAAAAAGTATTCTTTTGCATATAAACATCTCGTTGCGTAAGGTACAAGGGTGTGTGTAAGGCTTTTCTAAAAATCACAAGAGAACTGAAAAATGTTTACAGTAATATTTCCGTTCGGTATGATTAAAAAAAAAAAAATAGAAATTTATTTTTTACCATTCGATAAAATGCCAGTTACGTGTGAGTGCATTAAAATTGTGTTTTTCTTTCTTTCTTCCCCCTTTCTTCTTCTTTTTTTTTTATTTTTAACCATACCGTTTTTTCTCTTTTAGAGTTATGTTGAAAAGTATTTACTGCAACTAAACAGAGACTAACGAAATAAAATTTTATCATTACTGTTTTTCGTTATCAACGATTTAAGGCTACACATTTTGAGCTATTCAAGAAATGAAAAATTGATCTTGTCGACTTGCATATCAAGAAACAATTTTACAGTGTTACATTTTGAAGAAGGAGAATCATAAAATATTCGGCACTCTATATAAAACCATGTCTCATTTCTTTGGAATGGGCTTTTCTGTGAAAGAAATTGCTCTATTAGAAATTTATTTATTATTTAACATCTTTGACCCATTATTAAAACTGCCGTACCAATATATTTTTTACGTTTTTTCTTGTTTTCCAAAAGTTAAGAATGTTTTTGCTACATTTTTACCGATTAAAATGGGTTGTTAGGGAAAAAAAACAGACTTTTACCACATATTCTGCTTTTGGAATATAAAAGAGGAACCAAAATGTTTGAGACATCTCTGAACATTTGCATGACACATAAGAAGGAAATGCAATTAGAGAAAGCAATGCGAGATAATTAATCTCTTAATTAAAAACGATACACTATTGTGTATATATGTTTTTCATTAAAAATTGGGAAATATGAAATATACGAAAGTCAAT
Organism: Salticus scenicus; assembly: GCA_963930645.1. Lineage (NCBI taxonomy): Eukaryota > Metazoa > Arthropoda > Arachnida > Araneae > Salticidae > Salticus > Salticus scenicus. The sequence goes on from OZ005651.1 coordinate 179,422,814, forward strand.
CTGAAGATTAGCTGATGTAATGAAAAAGAGACAAACCAAAATAACTGCACTCTGTGTAAATTTCTAATAGCACACTGTTCTTAACAAGACGAATTTTAGCAACAACTATATATATATTTAGACAATTCTTTTTCTTAATCGATAGAGAAATCAGAATGGTGGTCATCTCGATATATCACTCTGATCATAAAAAAAGAAGAAGAATCCTATACGATTGGAATGTTGTGAAGAGAATTGTGTTTTCATTTTGGTATGCTATTCATAGTAAATAAATATTAAACCACAAATACTATCACTTTTACATGAAACGAATAGATTTAATAGGTTTTATTTAAACTAGAATTATAGAAGATTTATAAACTAATCACAATTACGTTATTTAAAATCATTATATATGTATTACTTGTGTTGAAATTGTTATTAGTTCTATGAGATTTTCATTGTCCGTTTATTTATTTATTATTTTTGTTTATAAATATTTTTACTTTCTATATAAGAAAGAACAAAAATCATAAAAAAATCATTTTAAAAATTCATAAAAATTGGAGGAATTGGTAGAATTAAACGCAGTTTGCGAAAAAGTTACTTTCGTGAAGGAGGATTTTTTTTGGTAATGACAAAAAATAGTTAAAATGTTCGTCGATAGAGGGCGCTGCATGGACGAACAACGAGAAATATGCAAATCAGAGTCCTATAAATTGCACGATTTTGCGATTAACACATCTTATTTCCTATTTTGCTTCCTACTTGTGCATACATGAAATTTTAATTCCGATGTTGACTTGGTGGATAACGTGTTATTGGTGAAGGTGTTTTTCGTGAGCTAAGAACCGCCGACTGAAGCTATAATTAGCGGTGTTGTAACTCGTTTGCAAACTGTAATTTGTGGTGACGCCAAACACAGAGTGTAGGATTTATATGTCTGTAAACATTTGCATGGAAATAAATATACTTTTTCATGGAAATTTGTGATTTACTCACGTACAGCGCCCTCTATCGACGAAATTTTTCCCCCTTTACCATGAAAGTTATTACTTTCTTCTATATATATAAGAAGAAAGTATTGGATTCGCGAAAATTTTCGAGCTCCAGTTTTCGATGGATTTACACGTTTAGAAATATCTTGAACATGATTTGACAGTTTTTTTAAAATGTCTGTCTGTCAGTCTGTCTGTGTGTATCACAGATTATGTGAATACTATATCTTACGAACCAATGAACGAAATGTAACTAAACTTGGTATTTAGTTGGAACCTGACCTAAACTGCTGTCGATTAGATTTGGGGATCCATCACGGAACAGGTGGCGCTGTGATTCCATTTTTTTCTAAATTTTTACCATGGCAGTATACGACAAAATTCCGTATAAATGTACATATAAAGAGTTTTTTTTTAATGTGTGATTGTAGAATTAATATGAATTATTGGTAATAGTAGCAGTATACTAGGAAAAAATGTTTCTGCGTGTAGGAGCATCGCTTCCCCTCCTGGGGAAAGCATCCCTTCCGAAGGTGTAAACTTTCAATATGGTATCTTTCGAAAGAACTCGTCAATAACTTGTAAACGAATGGTTGAACCATAGATCTATGATAATTTAAAACAAAGTTATTATTATTATTATTATTATTATTATTTATTTTTATTTTTAGCGGAGGAAAAATCATTTCTTCTGATGTTGGCACAAAATTGACTTTCTTCCAGCATTTAGTGTTGTAATTCTGTAAGATAAAAATCGTCTGCATTCACCATGGAAAATAATTTTAATTAATATTATTTTAATAAATAATTTGTACTGCATGAATTTGTGAAAAGATATATAGAAGAAAATTTCGAGGAGGCCACAACATACTAGTTTTTAACGTGTGATTGTAAAATTAATATGAATTATTGATAATACAGGGATGAAACAAGGGCGAAGAATTAATGCCGGAATCTGTTCATTATTTTTTTCTACTTATAATATCGTTGACTTAAGAAGTAGGAAATTTCCTTACATTGATAGTGGTATGAAGTCTGCGCTCGTGTTCCATACCTGATAATAGTAGTAGCAAACTAGGAAAAGAAAAAAAAATATATATTCTGCATGTAGAAGCATTGCTGCTAGGGAAGTACCCCAGCGGGGGTAGAAATTTTCAATATGGATATCTTTCGAAGCAAATTGTCAATTCATTCAAAAAAAAAAAAACGGTTGAACCATATATCTGCGATAATTTAAAATACAGTTATTAAATTTTTTAAATTTTTAATGAAAAAAAAAAAAAAAAACAGAAAACTTCTTTTCTTCTGATATTGACAAAAAAATGACTTTTTTTCAGCATTTAATGTTATAATTCAGTGGAATAAAAGTCGCCTGCATTCATCATGGAAAATATTTTTTGTAAATAATTTAATAAATAATTTGTACTGCATAAATTTATGTAAGATCATATAGAAGAAAGTCTTGTGGTGGCCACAACATACTAGTTTTTTGGTGGCTGTGCACTCTAAGACATCCCGCATATTTTTTTTTTTCTTTGTTTGATAGATAACAGTGCCCGAAAAATAAGTAGGTTTGTAACATGTGAAAATTTCATTAAAAAATAAAAAATAAAAATAAAAATAAAATAAAATAAAAAAAATGTTTACAATTAAGAAAAGGTAATTAACAGCTTAGTTCAATAAAAATGATCACAGTGAGAAAAAAAAATTGAAAGAGAGAGAGTAGGAGCATAGGATTATACTAAGTGTTCCACAGGTGATTGCGCTTCTTAAGAAGTTTAATTAGACATCTTATTTGTAAAAATGTAATTTTTAAAAAAATTTCATTTAATAGAAGTAACCATAGAAGCATATTTTGAAACTAGTCATAAAGAATAGGATCTAGGAGTCTTAAATTACAAGCTGAGGTCAAGCTGCATTAATGATAATAATGTTTTGCATTAGAAGTTTCTCCGCATTTGCAGGTGTCTGGTTTTTAGCGGCTGAATCCGCGTAGGTATGTTCTAAACGGGCCATGATCCGCCTAGAATGCTGCAACATATTCGTGAAATTTTAAAAGTTGCAGCGAAACAGGAGATATTAGTTCATAAGAACACCCGCCTTTCCTGGAGTGATCGCAATAGGCTTTCTATTCCTCTATAATATATTTGTTTCATAATACTTTTGTCAAAAGGTGAAATAGGGAGAGAATGGCAGACTATAAAGGGAAGCATCCTATTCAGTCGTCTTTCAATTCGTTGTCTAGGTGTAGGATACCAACGTGTGTCTTTACATAAGCTATCTGGATGTTACGCACAAGAGCTACAAATTGTTGTTTATTGTGAAACACATGGGTATTTTTGTCCCGTGTGTTTATATTGTATGTAGACCAGCTATGCTACTGTTATAATTTTTGTGTGGTTGAATTTATGGTTTTGCCTTAGACATTTCAAAGTTTACGGAGGGCATGTATCAGCTTGAAATAGATTTGCAATAGTTAAGCCTGCTAGATCAAGTATGGATTGCGGATGTGCTTGACAAAGCAAAGAAATTATTGAACAATTTATGTGTTTGTGAGTCATTTGGAGGAAGCAGCCTTGATTATACACGTTCCAAAATGCTTGTTTCCTTGCTTTTCAAATTTAGGTCTTCACTATTTAAACGTTCTTATTAGATTACACGAATTGATAGTTATTTATTTCGAACAATATTTTTTCTTTATGAAATGATTACATTTGATGAAAATATAAAATCTAAAAGTTGTCATTGATTTAATTATTTAAAAAGATAAACAAATTCCGTGTAAAACTGTTTATATGATTAAATTTAAAACTAATCGAACATTTTATGATCTTTATCTCTTTACAGACACACAGAGAAAAATACAGCGGCATTTCAAGTCAAGCTTCACTTGATGTTCAATAATTATTTAGCGAAACATCGGTTTTCTAAGAAAAGAAGATCATTTTCTAATCTGATGTCTGATTTCTAAATATAACGTTAAAAGATCTGTCGTAAAAAAAATAACCTGTTTATTCTTTTTATAGATCTTATTTAAATAGAAAGCACTATTTAAATATTATTAGATATGAATAATTATGGTAACTGTACCGGTAGTGGACACTTTAAGGACATATTCTGGATATTTTTATGTGTACTGTTCTTAATTTTACAGACTGTAACTATAACCAGTATTCGAAACTCCAATTAACTTTTTCTGTAGATAACTAAACTACAAAAAATACAAATTTAATCAATTTTATATTCGAAAAATTAATTTCCCAGAGAGCGTAAAATGCGCCAGTAATAGAAACTTCATTTTCTAGAATTCTGCGAGTAATTTCCAAATAAATGCAAATCTTTTAAAGGTAAATAATAACCTTTTATGAATACATTAAAGTATCCCAATCTAATTTTGAATGAAATGAAACGGTATTTCTTTCTACATTCTCAATTTGGGACAATATTGAGTTTTTCTTTGTCATCTACTAGATCTCGCCTTAAAAAATCAAATGAGCCAGTGTTGTACAGGGTTTCCTATTGCTGGCAATGATGATATTTTGTGGATCCAGTAATAAATATCCATAAAAGCAATTTAGGTTAATACAAAAAAAAAAAAATAGCGCAATTAATGAATTTTGCGTACTTTGTTTTAAAACTAAGAATAAAAAAACCAAAAAGACAGAAAGTTAATTTTTTTTTTTTTTTCAGTTAAACTAATTTTATTATAAAACTCGTTGCTTGAAATATTTTTTCTTCAAGATATTAACAGTAGAGGAGTGTAAAACCTACATTGTCCAAGAATATACAAGAATTCAAAAGCTTGTTTTCATTGTTTAAATTTAAAAGTATCCACTACCGGTACTCTTAACCTAGATGCTTTTAATTTTGCTGTCTCGTGTAACTTATCTCAATTTTAAAATAAATATACTTGACTCTTCATTTAAATATTTTTTTCAGTTACAGTTTTATTTGGTATAAATTTATTTACTGTTGAATATGATCTATTAAAAAACGAGAATAAAAAAATAAGTGAATATTTTCATGCAGTAAATATTGTTACTTTAAGTTTGTGACACAGGAAAATTTTTTTCTGAAATAACATCTTTTAAAATAATATAACATGTAAATTCCTTACGAATATTTTGAAATAAAAAGTTATTAAGAAAGGTTTTTCATTTGGATGATATGTGTCTTTTATATATAAATGCAAAAGTTCAATATCTGTAAAGGTCTTGTCTAGTGAGAAAAAAGAAAACAAATCCTTCTTCCTTGTAACAGATAGCGACGGTGTTAGGCGTCTATTAACAAGATAAGGATGACAGCTGAGTCTTCTGTCATCGTCTGTAACATAAAAGGCGTACCTATTAAATGAAATGATCAAATAAACGTACAACTGGAATAAAATGTGCCATTAGAAACTAAATGTAGAAATAAATTTTCCATTATACAGTCTACCATTTTAAAAAGTTTTGCGAATAGGAATTAATTCGAAAGTATTTAATAAGATGTCATTTTGCACTCATGTAATTTCTGGAGTAAAAGAGATGTAAATAAGTGAAAAAAAAAAAAAAAAAGATAAATGACAAGTGAAAGTGTATTTAGAGAAATACAGTAAAATGCTATAATTTTTTAGAAAGGTTTTCTAGTTCGTGACCTTTTTTGAATAGCATGTATTTAAAGAGATACATTTAATTTTGAAACTACTTTACAGGAAAAAAAATGTATCAGATTTACACAAAATTATACGACTGCTTGTTTACAATAAACGTTTTGTACTAGATTTAAAGCATTATAATAAATTCAGGAATATAATATATTTTTTATGCTATTAGTTTCAAAGTAATGTCATCTGATTTAACTCAAGAGGAACTCATAAAGTTCAAAATTAGAAAACATATCTTAATTTTAACCTAAAAAAAAAAAAAAAAAAACTTTTTGACTTTTAAGCTTTCTTTCCAATTAAATTTGTATTTGATTGTATTTATAATTTACCGATAACTCCTCTTTAATTTTTTATATTTTTAACGTGTAAAACATAATATCATTTATTTTAAAACGATGTCTTTGAATTATGTTAGTTTTGATCGAAGGGAGGGAAACTACCTGTATATTAAAAGGAGACTTGGCGCTGGATTATTAAAACCAGTAAAAACTACAAGGTCAGAAACGCCAAAGAAAAATATTTGACAAGCATTCAGCTGTTTCGGTAACCTTAAGCGTAACGTATTCAGTGCATAAGGAATTCTGGAAGTGGAGAAGTGCTCGTATATATAGAAGAGGGACCGAATTCTTTTCAACCAATAGGATTACGGGAAAGGTAAGGAGATTGGCCAATAGGAATTTTAGTAACGCTAGCTGTGTAAACTGTAGAAAAATTAAGAAAATGTGGACTGAATGTAAAATTTCCAACAATCAGACAAATAGGGAACAACGAAATCAAAATTTACAAGATTTTTAAGATTTTTATAATTATAAAAAGCTCCAAAGAAATCGAGTTCATGAATGGATTTAGGTCTGCAAATTATTTTAGCTGAATCAAATTTAAAATTATGATTTTCTTCCCAGCCATGCTTAGAAATAGCCGTTTCTTGTTTGCGGACGTAATTAATATGTTCTTTTAGACGAAATTTAAGACTGCGTTTAGTTTGACCAATGTATGATAAGCCACACTGACAGGAAATACTATAAATGCCCCAAGAATTATGCATCTATAGGACCTTTTAACTGAGAAAAGGTGAGTTTATTGGAAAGCGAAAATATTATTTTAAAATTATATTGTTTGAGAATTTTACCTATGGCTTGACTGGATTTAGGAAAATAGGATAAAACAATACTTATATTAGAAGAGACTAATTTAGTAGACGAAGTACGAGGGAGTTGTAATTTTTAGATAGCTTTATCTATAATGGTTGGGTCATAACCTCTGTCAATTGCAATGGCTTTGAGATATTTAATTTCATAGTTTAATAAAACAGGATTTGAACAAATATTAAAGGAACGGTTAACAAAAGTATAGAAAGCAGCCATTTTTTGGTTAGGTGGATGACATGAACGCGCATGGGGAGGTAAAGAGACTGCAAAATTTTAACGATAGACGGTGGTTCAAAATCCATCTACAGTGCGAGAGACGAGGGTATCAAGAAATGGAAGGGAGCCATTATTTTCTATTTCATATGCAAACTGGATATTACTGTCAATGGAATTTAATGTTCTTAAGGTTGACAGTAATATCCAGTTTACATCGATAATATCCAGTAATATCCAGTTTACGATATATTCGAATCAAAATAATGGCTATAAATACTAAATATTATACGACATATTTTACAAAATATAACTTATTACTACTTGAGAAAAAAAAATACAATGCAGAGAAACATAGAACGACCACTCTTCAAGAAAAATACCGTTTTATTACTATAAACAATTGGAGAAAGAAAATTTGAATTAGAGGAATACACAGAATGTCTTAGCAGGCATGATAATTGCTGAAACATACTTGAAATTTAACGAAGATGTTAATGTCCCCGATAGCAGAAAGTTTAAAACTTCATATATATATATATATATATATATATATATAATCTGAGATGAGACACAAAAAAACCGCAATCTTATTCTTGTAACAGGATGACTTTTGTACTATTATGATTCACTGAAAAATGTAATCTCATTGAAGGAAGGAAATATCTGTCATCAAAACTAATGCATTAAAACAAAGAATAACATTAAAAATATCCCTAAATATATTACTCAGAGAATCAGATAATTTCGAAAGACGATTTTGCGTTTTGAGTACATCTTTTGCCTCCAAATTAAATTACTTTTCTCATTGTTTTCCTCCAAAGCAATTATTATTTTTAAACTTTAACTGAAAAAAAGAAGCTGAGGATTATACTCTCACGGCTTTGATTTTGAATTACTTTTGCGCGACAATTTTGTTTTTAGTGATGAATAATACAAATTAGCACGTTTATAAATGTAATTTTTTTCTTTATTTGAATATAGAGTTTATATAAAAGAAATTCATTTTGTAGTAGGCAACAACTTATCATTATTGATGCATACGGTAAATAAAGGATTTCAATTTGGAAAGAATTAAACTGAACACTTCATGGGATTACTATTAATTCTAAAATTAAATCTGGGGAATTCAGTGAAAAATCGTAAATAAAAGATTCCTTTCTTTTCTTTTACTTACTTTCTTTTATTATTATTATTATTATTATTAATTTCTTAAGTTAAATTTGCTATTCAAAACTGAAAAAAAAAGAAGTTCTTGTTTATTTTGATATGTAAAATACAGCTTAAGAAAGTTAAAAAGTAATGTTTTTTTTTTCTTTGTAACACATTACAATTGACATTTATATATAATGATGGACTTTTGTATCTCAGTGGCACATGACTACAATGAACAAATAAATAAAAAGAAGAGAAAACTATTTAGGGGTGAAAAAACTAATGCATTGGGATCCTTTCTCTTTGAAATACAGATTGAAAATGAAAATATGATCTATATTCTTTTTCAAGAAGTTTATTTTTTTATGAAAGGGGCCCCTATCCGCCTGCTTTACTTGCGTGCTCTTTGACTACTCACATACAGTTGTATTATACTTTAAACACTGTGTAAGAATTTTCCAGTGAGTCCCTTAACCAAATAATAAACTTTAAATTTTAAATTTTTAACACCGAATAATAAATTTTTAATTATCTTTTGTATGCGATAAACACCGTAGGAAATAATTATTAGCATTTAAATTCGCCATTAAAATTTTCAACTAAGAGCAGATCTTATTTCATTTCGATCGACACATGTATTATTTATTAATAGTACTTTTGGTCGAAGATTTGGGGATTATTTATTCTTCTTTATTGAGTTGTAAACACTTACAAATAATTTAATTTAAATAGGGAAAAATAAGAAGAGATACAATAGGTTTATATTTAGATCTGATTATACGTATTGCTAAAGTTTTTGAGAAATAATTCAAATTAATTAATTAATTAATTTTTTTTTTAATGTCACTCTTATATGTAATATTGAGTGTCTAAACCCTTAGTACGCCATTTTGCCCATATGCAAAGCTATATATCATGCTAAATCTCTCAGTTTTGTAGAACTTTGAAGCTTAACTGTGAAGTTTTGTCCATTTTCAAGATAGTACGTAGTGCATAACTTTGACAATACATGGCTTAATGTAAAATTATGGAACTTTTGTTAGAATAGATTGGTAGATACGTCAGTAAGCATGTCTGTGCTGATTAATTTTGAACTGTATACAACATATATATAACTAAATTTTACATTTCTTCACGTGATATTTCACTTTGTTCTTGTGAAATATTTGAAAAAGTTTTCATATCGATATATAATCGCAACGTTACCTGTTTAAAAAGTTTAATGTTACTTTCTCTTACCTTAAATATTGTATCGTGTTAACTTAACTTTCTTTCCTCATGTAAATTAAAATACAAATGAATGAATTTTTTTTTTTTTTTTTTTTTTTTTTTTTCCTCGGTTAATTTTATTTATTTATTTATTTATTTATTTCACATCTTAAATGTCTTTTAATTCGTTGTTGAAATCTTTGAGTTGCTGGGTAATGATGAAGATTTTATATGATCTAATATATCGCTGTCACAGAGAAAACTCGCTTTTTACTACCCTGCTGCTGTAATTGCTCTTGAAAAAGATATTGCAGTTTCTCGGGAAACTTCAATGTTATTTTTCTACATTTATTAACTTTTTCAATATTTTTTGTGGTATAATACTTCATTTACATACGTACTTACTTATTTACTAATTCAGTCTTCCTCCCTGTTGTTTGATCATTGAATGATAATAATGATGAATTATTATTTTCCCACATTTATTAACTTTTTCAGTATCTTTTGTCGTATAATGTTTCATTTCCACATGTAATTATTTATTGATTATTCGAGTCTTCCTTCCTGATATTAGATCATTATATTGATAAATTATATATTATACATTTAAATATGAAAAATTGGACAGTTAGTTTATGCTAAATGCATTTATCTGAACTCCATTATCTATGTTCAAATATAAAGTAAGTGTGTAGATTTTCAGATGTGCAATTACGAAATATTTAATAAAAAGAATACGTACATGAAAGAGAACTTTCTTTGTATATATATATATATGTGTGTGTGTTTTGTGAGTCTTAGATTCAAAAGTATTTACTTTAAAAATATTGACCTTTCTAGAAAGAGATGTACGCATTTAAGAATTATGCAAAACTTTAAGCGTGTAATTTAAAGATTTATTTGTTAAAATATTTCTAAAATAAGCTTTTCGAAAATTTAAATAGAAGAAGAAAACATATTAGTCAGGTCGTTCTTTTAGTTAATTGCTGATTGGCTTTAAACTTATTTAGTTTGAAAGATATTGGTATGTAAAACATATTTTTAATTCTCACAAAAATCTTTTTTTTTTTTTTTTTTTTTTTTTTTTTTATGTTTTGTCTGTATTGATAAGATATGATATAAAAATTTCCTAGGTTTATTTTTGATTGTGTCTGGAAAAAAATTAAATATGGTGTATAAGTATGTATTAGTATATTTTTATCCTTGTCAATATTTTGCTAATCAAACTGATTTTTTATAAGAAGTACTCGTAACACCATCGTACCTTTTTTATGCTTACGTATTCGAATAATAACGTAAACCATGTATAAAAAATAGGCCTGTGTAAGGGTATTTCTTATTGAAAAAATGTAATCTGTTTCAAGAAAAAACGAAATATTTAAATTTTTTTTCTAAAAACCTAAATAAATCCATGCTTTATATATTGTTAAAGTTATTTAATATACCTTAGTCATAGAAACCTTAATTTTTTATTCTAAACTTAATCAAAACTAAGGAAATGTCTAATACATAGAAAAATAATTTGAGCTTTACAGGGTTTATGTGTTGGCCATATCTGCCAAATTTCATTCCAAAATGTACCTTAACTCTCTTAGTTCATAAAAAAATGTCACAGAAAGAAATATAATTTACAAGTATATTTGAGTAAAAGCTGTAAATTTTAATCAAAAGTCATTATTGTAACGCGTCACAGAAACGTTTGAGCTTCTGGCATAGATAAAGTAAAAAAAAAAAAATTAATGCTGTATATGATAACCGAGTTTATAAAGGTTTTTGATGAATAGATTTTTAGATAATGTTCCGCATTACATTAAATATATTTTAATTAGCACAAGTGTGCGTGCACAAACACTCCCTACAGGACGAAAATTTTAATTTTTAACGTTAATCCGACCAAAATACGGAATATATATATAACATATAAATATATATTAACAACCCAAATAAAATGAATGATTTTATTAGCTAACAACACTGCTTAAAATATCGTGGAGTAAAATAAATACTTTATGTATGCTTTCCCATATCAAATATTATTCTTTTTTTATTTGCACTGATATGCACTAACAGATATATAAAATGTTTGTTGTATAGGAATGTTTTTCCGTATTCTCAAACATTGTCAGATCTCACCTCGCAAAATATACTGATAAGCTCAAAGTCATATTGCAACTGATTAAATATATATATTTTTCTTTTTTTAAAGTTTTACTTCTCTAGTTTCTACGCGCAGAGATTCGAAAATGCATTTTTTTATATGACTTATAAACCACTGTACCATAAAAGAAATGCTAGTAAAAATAGCTATAAGTTCGTGATAAGTTCGTAAAATGTGGATGGTAAGCTTCCTTTCGCTAAAGTTTATCTTGAATTTTTCACTGAAAGGGGTGGGAGTTATCTAAGAGTGAGGTAGTGAAATGTCCGGTAACACGCAGCTCTGCGGAGAAAAATAGGCTTCCATTTTCTTCGCGTCCTTAAATTGAAAGAGATATTCAAAGTCCTTTTAAGAGCGTCTATTTTTATTTTTCGTTCAGAATAAAAAGCCTCCCTTTTCTTTTCTTTCTTCTTCTTCTTCTTTTTTTTTTTCTTTTTTGTCACGATGACATCAGATCTTAAAATGTTACATTCAGTTTTTGAAAAAGGTTAAAAAAAAAAAAAAAAAAAAAAACTTTTTGCGTATCTACATAACGTGATTTTCAATATTCTAAGCGCTTTTAAAATTATTATTTTATGTGTATGATATAATATAGATGATATGGATAGACAAAATAGATAAAAAATAATGTAGATAGATTGAAATGATTTAGAAAGTGTAAGTAATAAATTCTGTGTTGTTCGTTTGATTTTTCAAACGTAAGAAAGTATTAGGAAAAAAAAAATTATGTTGTGAAATTCATTGATTTTTTTTTTTTTTAATTAAATAATTGAAGTTCATAACTACATATTCGTTTTTCTAGTTAATTTATTAGCCTTATAGTTTTTTCTTGTAAGGAAATCAACAAACAAAAAACTATTCATTATTGAGCGTGTTTTGTTTAGTAAAATTTTTAGATATTGATATGTTTAATTGTGATGCATTAATTTTGATGTGCAATTATTCGAAAGTTCATCTAAATTTATAATATAAATCCATATGCATTAAAAGGGAACTATTAAATAAATAATGAAAAAGGACTATATATTTTTAAATTTGGTAAATTAATCAGTGCTGTTATTATTCTTTCTTTCCTTTTCTTTTTTTACTTTCCGAACACTATAGTGAGGAAAGTATTGTAATCATGTCAAAAATCCGAATTCGAGATTTTGATGTTTCTATACGTTTCGAGGTCCAACGAGTCCGTTTTCACTATTTTTACGATGATGTATGTATGTGCGTGTGTATGTATGTGTGTATGTATGTGTGTATGTATGTGTGTATGTATGTGTGTATGTCTGTGAGTGAACACGCTAGCGTCTAAACTCTTTGTTCGAATAAGCTGAAAGTTGGTACGTATATTGTAAGTCACCATAGTAAGAACCCTATAGATTTTGGTGAATCTAGCACTTATAGTTTTTTTACAGGGACACAAAGAAAAATTCTTTATCATTATGGCCAAGGGACCAAAATCTTAAAAGTGCGATAGCATCTAAACGCCTTATTCAATTGAGCAAAAACTTTATACACATATTATAGGTCACAGATACTCAATCTGTATAGATTTTGGAGAATCTAGCACTTATAGTTTTTTTACAGGGACACAAAGAAAAATTCTTTGCCAAATTTTTAAAAGCGTGATAGCGTCTAAACGCCTTATTAATCTCAGCAAAGAATTTGTACACATGTTATAGGTCACATTTGAACCAACTGAATAGATTTTGGTGAATCTAGCACTTACAGTTTTTTTACAGGGACACAAAGAAAAATTCTTTACCTTTATGGCCTATGAGACCAGCGATAGCATCTAAACGCCTTATTCAATTGAGCTGAAAATTTGTATGAATATTATAAATCACTGTTGCACTAACTATAAGCATTTTGGTGAATCTAGCATTTATAGATTTTTACAGGGACACAACGAAAAATTCTTTATCATTATGATCTAAGAGCTCAAAGTTCAGTAGCGTTAAATAAAACCTCGTGTGATATATGGAGAAAAATACTCAAACACTCTGTTATGGTTTTCTCTTTTTTGTTTGTTTAGCAACTCCTCTTTCTTTATTTTATCTACAAAACTGTTAGTTACTCAATGTTCGGAAAGTCGAGTGGAGTCACTCCAGATTTTTTTTTTTTAAATAAGTGACAGGACAATTTTGATTTCAGATTTTTTGTCAAATATACCTAATTGTATTTAACGAATTATCTTGAAACTTCAAGTGTGTAAAGAACACGTTATTTCTCATATATTAAAGCGAAAGTTTTGCCGAGAAAGCTATAAAGACAGCAGAAAATTAAATAATAAAATAGCGGAATTTTTGGGTTTACGCTATAAAAATTTATGCTTGAAATGACATCTACCTTTAGCATTGGACTATGAGACATTTCTAATTATCTGTATTCATTTGTTTGGTACTATACGGATATTTTCTTCTAAAGTTTGATATAAATATTTATTTTAAAAAAAATGGGGGGAAATGACATTGTTTTCATTTTAACATGCAGAATATCAAACCCCATTAAAAGCAATTTTTAGTAAACTTGACATACTACATTAGACACAACATACTGCAATCAGACTATAAAAATATTAAATAGCTAATGTAATAAAGCATTTTTATTAAATAATTTGTAGCCGCACATACGCAAACATTAACAAAATTTAATTTGTGTAATTTATTAGGCTACTTATATTCCCACGTAAATATCGTGAAAAATTCATAAAGTTATTGTAGATAGAGTGAATATTGAATTTTAGTTCTTTTTTCTTTTTCTAAAAAAAAAAAAAAAAAAAAATAGACTATAGGGGTTTTATTTAAGTTTTTATTTTTATTCAATCAATAGTGTTTTAGTGTACGTTGATTGTAAATAAATATCAATTAAACCTCACATCATTTTAATTTTTTGTGAGAAGAACTGAAATTCAGTTAATTCTATGGATGATAACTTTTTGAATTTTCACGGTATTTGCTTGAAGGTTTTCATATAAGTAGAAGTTGGTTGACAAATTATACAAATAACTATTTGGTCACCATAGTGCGCAGTTAAAATTTATTTAGTATAAGCGTTAATATTCCATTAGATATTTAATATTTTTATATTTTGGTTGCAGGGAGTTGTATCTAATGTAGTGTCGTTTCAAATAATGCCTTCGCATTTGGTTTTAAACCCTGCATGTTATTATAAAAAAAGACCAATTTTCAAAGAAACCTTTATATAGTTCGGTTTCTTCTTTAACTTTTACTGCCCGCCCCCTCCTTTTTTTTTTTTTTTTTTTTTTTTGCTTTGAAGGCAAATTTTCACGGAATTGTATGAGGTATAACATGTTTTTTACTCCTAAAGTTAAGTACTTTTCTTCAGTACGTACTCCATAATTCCATAATTCGTCAAGTACTTTTTGAGATATTTCACACACACACACACACAAAAAAAAAAAAAAAAAAAAAAAAAAAAAAATGTGTGTCCTATTATTTATGGAAAGATACTGCATTACAACACAACAAAATATTTTCTGGTTCTTTTATATCTACGTATATTTTCTTCTTTAACGAAATGCAAATTGTTTTAGCTGTAGAATTAAAACATTTTTTTTCTAGACTTACTTTTCAATGTCTGTATAATTTTTTTTTTTTTTTTTTTTTTTTTTTAAAGAAAATTATTACTTATTCAGCGTGAGTAGTACTTGTAAACCCTAGTTTCATTATTACTATTTCCAAATACAAATATTCGCATACTTCGATCACTAAGAGTTAGAAAAAATATTAATCGGAGATAACTGGCTTTAAAATATAAGGAATGTGGGATTGAGTACCCAAACCGTAGTACATTAAACAAAATTTCCAAAAGTATATTTTTAGTTGATTTTTTTTTTCTGAATATTAAATGTTAAACAAGTGATATATTTTAAATACCACATTTTTTATTCTCTGTTTATAAATAAACAGTGCCAATAGTTTATAATTGTCATACCATAGGTGGTATCAACTAAAGGCATGTTTCTTTTAAAATCCTGTCATTTATAATTAAAAATACACACAAGGTTCTTAATGAAGAATTAAGGGTAAATTCTGCTTGATGTTTTCTAGCTGATTGAGCGTTTCATTAGCTATGTCTAATTTTTTGTGAATCACTAAAAAAAGTTTGTTTTTCATTCTTTGAAATAAAGAGACAAGATTTAACATTTCTATTTTAATGTTATATTCTAACAATGTTATATTTATTATAATCTATATAATGTTTTTCAAAATATTGAAGAACCACATTTAAGTAAAGTAAATGTAGCAGTAGTGGAACTGTAACATTAGGGGACACCTTAAAATTAAAATACTAAATATAAGCGTCTGACAAGGGAAGTATGAATCAGTAAAATTCCTATTGAATCAAAACCAATGTTAAATTAAAGAGCATGGTCGAAAACATAGGGTAGAGAGCAAATTTGCTGCAACAAACACCCATGGAGCGAGAAAACGACCCTAAAAGTTTTAGCTGTTTCTATCAAAACCAACGGAACAGTGCCCCTCATCAAGCTGGCATGATGCAGTGGTTAGAGTTTGAGTAAGGAAGATCGTGAGACCAAATCCCGATGACTGTTCGAGGTTATTTTTTTCATATATATAAATGAAATAAAACAAAATATTAAAATAAATGAATAATATAGGGGATATGTATTAAATTTAATTAAGAAACATATAATAATATATTTTTAATTATTATTATTTTTTTTAAATTTTTCTTTATAATTTAAATAAATAAATAATTTAGGGTAAAATATTTTTCTTTATTGCATGTTTTTTTTTACTTTCCTAAAGTTTAATTTAATTTTTTTTATTAATATTTTAGAAATTCTGATCGTATGCTTTTAATTTTGTTATTTTTCATTCATAAAAATAAATATTCTATTAAATTATTAAAACATTTTATTTCGAGTGAAAAAATGTTTTTCAAGTAAATAGTGCAACGGAAAATAATATTTATATTGCATTTTCATTCGTCTGCTTTTAATTGCGCTATTATTCATACGTAAAAAAAATTTAACTTTTACTTATTGTTATCATTCTGTTGGCCCTTGCATATGTTTACATCTCCAAAATTTAAAAATCTATGCATTTTAAAAAGCTGGTTATCTCGAAGAAAAACCCAATAATTTCCAAAATGGTCGTGATGCGTGTTTCAACCGTTGAACAAGATTGTAATGAAATAAATGATGATAAATTTTCTTTTACACGTTGTTCACATCGTGAAATGTACTTATGCTTTGACCATTTTCTTACTTCTAATCATAGTCATTAACTTGAAATTAAATTCGTAAATTTAAACGTGATTTTTTCCCGTCATAAAGAGGTAATTTTACCTTATATATTTCTTAATACTACCTGTATATAGAATATATTTATTTATTTTTAATTTCTTAATTAAGTTTAATAATTATTTTATCTTAAGTCATTCATTGATTTAAATGTTTTGTTTTATTTCGTTAATAATAATAATAATAATAATAATAATAAATATATATATAATTTGAATTGTTTAGTACCATTGAAACGCACAGCAGACAAAAGATAGATGAAGTTACCAACATAAAATAAATTTTAATTGAGATTTATTTCGATTAATTTTAGTCACGGTATTAATTTAATTTGAGTACCAATGATTAGTAAAAACAAGTTAAAGTACTTACGCAGAAGAGAAATGACACTAACATAACACATAAGCCTAACGATGAGAGAATTTGCAAAATCTATGAATTATTAGTAACATTCAACATTTGAGAGAAAAGAGAAAGGATAAAGTATACCATAGAGTTCCGCTAAAAGGAAAAAAAAAATGGAATTCATGAATTGAAAATTGGCATTTTAAATGCTGAAAAACAGAAATGTACTCATCAGGAAACTTGCATTTCTATCAGCATATGCAAGATTTCGTAAAACTGTATTGCTAATTCCAGCAATATACAGTTCCAGTCTCTACCTTGCAACAAAAATTAAAAGAAAAAAAAGAAAATTGAATTAAAATAAAAAAGGAAATTAAATTAATCAATAATTCAAACCAAAATTTAAACAAGGAATAAGTAATTTAAGCAATCCACATGTTAAACGTTACTTACGGAGATAGTAGAAATAAACAGGTTGCCAAACGAACATTTGTAAAAAGAAAATATTAAAAGTTTAGAAACGATTATTTATACACATATATATATATATATATATATATATATATATATATATATATATATATATATATATATATATATAAATGAGCACTCCATCGGGGTTTGAACTCAAGAAAACTAAAAAAATATATCCTTTTAATTGATTTTAATACACCCCCCTTTTAAACAATTAATTTATTTTAATATTTTGTTTTATTTCATTTATATATAAAACACCGCGAGCAGTCATTGGCTTTCGATCTCACGACCTTCCTCTTTCAAACTGAACACTCTATCCACTACATCACGCCGTCTTGCGAAAAAGTTTTGTTTCATTGGTTTTGGTAACAGCTAAAACATTTAGGGTCGTTTTCTCGCTCCATGGGGGGTTGTTGTAGCAAATTTGCACTCTACCCTATGTTTTTGACCACACTCTTTAAGATTGGTTTGGTTTCAACAGGAATTTTACTGATTCATACTTCCCTTGTGAGTCGTGCAAAATTTCTCCTCACATTCAAAATTGGTGTTATAATCATCGAACATTAATATCTTAAACTATTACAAAGATTTCAATATTTTTTTTTTTTTTTTTTTTTTTTTTACATAGAATGAGATCAATTTAAATGATACAATCCAAATTTTTTGTCGCCTTATCTTATTTTATGTTGTTTTTAATTAGTAAGCCTAAATTTGTTAGCTTTGCATATGTTTATTTCAAGCGGATTTCTTTTATCCCCTGCTTTCATATAACTAAAATAAATATGCAGAAATCATATATTGTAATAAATGTTTAATTTTGTAACAGCATATAACGCTTTTAAGGGAACTTGGCACTTATGACTTGGCACCACTGAAGGTTTCATATAAAAGGTTATATTTCCATTTAATATTTATGAATTGAACTATATTAGGTTTATTCAGTAAAATATATATTCAGGAAACAATTCTTATGGTTTTTGATTATAATTTTTACAGATTTCAAAACTTAAATTGCGCTTTCTCGATTTGCATTTTTTTATGAATTCAAGATCTTCAAAATACTAAAACTTCTACAGATATTTAAGAAAAGACTTAATATATAAGGGTGGTTATAATTAAACTTCCCCTATAAACAGTATCCTACAGCGCAAACGGGTGAACGCAATGCAATGAAATTTGGTATATAGGCTATATACGAGATGCGCTCACGGAATTTCGAAAAACAAAAAAGTTCCAAAATGTATATCAGAGGGCGCCTTTTCCGGAAAAAAACATTAAATTTAACACAATAAACGACCAAAACGGAATACATAAACAATATTAACTCTTATTGTCTAGTTTCTGATCACCTTGAAAAAGTGTGGTGTATCGGGGAAGTGTTGCAACGTTGAATGATTTAAAGAACTCCATAACGCTTCATGTGCAAAGCATCACAACTCATCAGTTACGATCTGCTGTTGAAGACAGTCTCCATCGACTTGAAATTTTGCAGGAGAATGAGGGTGGTCCCATGGAGCACCTTTCCCTACATCGTCCTGGACATGATTAAATTTTCCCTCAAACGGCGTACTGTTATTTTTTCCTTACCTTTACTTAATGTGGTTCGATGACAAGGTGATCAGAAAGTAATCAATAAATGTTAATATTGTTTATGTATTCCGTTTTGGTCGTTTACTGTATTGAATTTAATGTTTTTCTGAAAAAGACTTGGTGGACATTTTGGAACTAATCTTTTTTTTTTCGAAATTCCGTGAGCGCATCTCGTGTATAGCCTATATATACCAAATTTCGTTGCATTCCGTTCACTCGTTTGCGCTATAGGATGCTGTTTATAAGGGAATTTTAATTATAACCCCCTATATATATATATATGTGTGTGTGTGTGTGTGTTTATTATAGCCTACTTAAAAAAATTGGGGATGGATTTTGCAATATCATTAAAAGAAAAAATATTAAATATACATATACATATACACATATATATATATATATATATAAAATTTTTATTTTTTCAAATTTTTACACAAACACATACAATATAATATTTTTTCTTTAAAACTAACTGATAAATTTCAAAAATATATTCCTAATTTTTTTAATTAGCTTTATTAAACATCCAAAAAATTGTTAATATCAGTGGTTCAATTTAGAAATATTAAAGGGAAATATAAGTTTTTATATGAAACTTTCAATTTTGCCAAGTCTAATGTGCCAAGTCTCCTGATGGGTGTCCAGTACTTGTACCACAACATTTCCTTATTGCCAGTAGTGGGCAGTCTTATTCACTACTGGGTATTTTAATTTTTTCATAAAGTTAATTATTTACACATTTTCGCAGTGTATGCTACTTATGATTATGTATATACATAATCATAGTTACCATTCTCTTAAAATGTGTGAGTTAATTTTTGCTTACTCTAAAATGGGCGAACCATTTTTAGCAGTATTTTGAAGAGAATTTCTGAAAATAAATAACCTTTGAGCCGAACCAATATTTTCTACTTTCAATCAAAACGAATATCCTCAACTGGATTTTGTACAAATCTCAGCTTTTTTTTATTTGCTGGAACGAAAAATGCGTAATTTATGCGATGCCAACTATTGACCATAATTTGAACTAGACACGAAATCTTATTTTACATAATATAATTCATTGCTTAATTTGTCGTTAAAAATTATTGAGAACTTTTGATGATTATAAAAACAAATTGTCAAAATACAAAATTATTTTGATAAATGTAATAGACGTTTTAGATATAATTGTTAATATAGCAGAGATTTCACAACATAGCGTTAGTAAAGAAAACCTAAAGTTATGTACACTGTTAAAAATTTCAGTTCAAGGTTGAACCAAATGTTGGTACTACAGTAGCTTCAATTTGCTAGGTTGAACCAAAACTTGGTACAACTGTAGCTGCCACCATGCGATGGTGAAACCTTCTACTATGATTTGGTGCTTCTTGTTGAAAAAAACCACCAAATTATGGTAAAAAATTTCTCCATCTTATGGATGTAAATATTGCTGTACCAAGCCGTGGTTTAATGAAGCACCAAATAATGGTAAAAGATTTCACCATCGCATGGTAGCAGCAAAAATATGCCACGTTTTGGACAAAAGTTTTAACAGTGTAGTGAAAGACTTTTCAAAAAAAAAAAAAAAAAGAGGTACATAAAATATAAAGAAAAAGAACAATGCATCTATTTAATGTGTAAGTTTATTTATGTCTGAAGTTATCCTCTAGTTTTATTATATTCATTAAAACTAATTTATTCAAAAACAAGTAAAAATTTCAAAAAATTAGTTATAAGGTTTTATAATTAAAATGAACATTGGGAATAAAAAATATTCCTAGACAGACTGCTTATTTCTGACTTTGGAACATAATTATTCAACTATTTCTGCTGCTTTTAGAATAGCTAGGAAGAATTTAATTATTTTTCTAAACGTGCTAACTTATATAGAATCCATTTGCACGCTACTAAAATCTTTGCTTGTCACAAAAGATCTGCTTTCAGAAAATTTTCCTAATTTTTAAATCATTACGGATATTTTAAGAAGGTTCATCATTTTCACACAATTTTATTTTATGCGAAAAGAAGAAAAAATATTAAATGATGATTCTTTTCGCTTGTGAATGGTTGAGAACGACTATTTAATACCGCAGAGTATGAAATGTTGGTGTGGTAATGTTGCCTTCAGTCTCCACGGCGATGATCTTAGTTCAATTTTCACGTACATATATATTTTTTTTTTGAGTGGGGGAGGGAGGGGGGGGGGTAGCACCTGGCCATCATATAGTTTTACTGAAATCTGGTTTCATTTTACTCAAAAATAAAATTTTTGAAATACCTCAAATCTGGACTGCCCACATCAACTCAATTATTTGAGTGCATGTCTCTCAGCGTGAGAAGCTGCCAGTCAGTATGATGAATGAGTTAAAAATGGCTCAAAGTGATTAAATTTTTCTTTTCTATTTTTATATAGTATAAAGCAAAAGTATACAAGTTGCTTAATTTCACCTATAAATTTGTATGTTATTAAACACTCAGTTGTTGCGTTCTTTATAGGACATCCTGTATTAATAAAATACTTCATGACTGTAAATTTCTACAATCATAAAAACTTTTAAATTTATATATTTATTTTAATTGGTAGGAAATTTTCGTTTTCCTAATTTTTTTCCTTTTAAACGTAACATTTTAAGCATTATTAGCATAAAAAAAAAATTAGTACACTCCTGATAATATAAATGTTTAATAACTGAAATAAAAAAAAATCATAACTGATAAGTATGTCCTTTTTATTTTTAGTATCGTATTAGAGATATGGAGGAATCTCATTTGTTATAGATTATGTAAATCTCAGCGTTTAAATGATTGATTACTTTACCCATGTTTCAAGCAAGACAATTCTTCTGCTCTGATAACTTCGTGCATTTTTCTTTCTTGTATTTAAAATTAGTTTAAAATTTTTATGTAGATTCAATGCATGAATATTGGAAAAAGTGAATTTTTTGTTAAAAATATTTTCAGCCTTTTCTGTAAGAGAAGATTTTTGTATATAACTCAAAGCTGGAAAAACTTCAATCATAAATAGGTATATAAGGAGGTATATCAGTCAATCTTTGCCACTCACGAGTGGCAAAAGGGCAACCTGTAATTGGTGGAAATACCAATGTTTTGTCCGGAATAGAATGTTTTGCCCTGAGCAAATAAACTAGTTTGTTTGTACGTGACGTCACCTACGCTTTTCTTATTTGTTAATTTTATATAATGCTTTGACTTCATTGACAGAAACTTTAAGTGTATTATGGGAACAATTTTAGTATTCGGGTGTTGCTCTACGGTCCATTTTTGTACAATAAGGCTCATTTACACAAAGGCCAAAGGCTTAAATTTGATTCAGAACTACAATTCATGCCTAAACTGGCATTAAATCTGTTAACTAAAGGACAGTGCGTTAACCATTCGGTCTAGATTCCATTCGTCGTAAAGTTTTGTTCAATGTCGCTTAGACAGGAATGCTACTGAATTCATCAAGAAAATAAACGTAGTTAGTTTTTTCGTCTTGCATATTTATTTATAATTTATCTTCGAATAACATTTTGATGCAATAAAGAAAAAAATAAAAGTTGTGTAAAGTTGAAGTTTTTGAGTTCCCACCTCCTTAATTTTAATTATTTACAAGGCTACTTTAAAATATTTTAGTATTTACAAGTGTTGTTTTAGTTTTAAACATTAAAACATTTTATTTTATTTAATAAATTACTATAACAAGAATAGCAAAAATTAATGATCTGTAGTTCTGAATAAAAAGCGGAATATGTACAATTCACGTGTTTCCAATTACATTGGTAAGCGATTAGTGATTTTTAAATGCTAAAAATTTAAGAACCATAGCACTATGCACATGTGTGAAAAAATTTCTGTTTGTGAATGCTAAATCGAACTAAAGTTTGAGAGAAGACATTTATTTCCATATTGGTTTTTATCCTAATGAAAAAGTTTTAAAAGTATATTACCTGCATTCTTATACATTGATGTACTCAATTTAATTTGACTGTTAAATTTAATGTGTATTTTGCTATCTATGTATCCTTGTGAAGTCTTATTTGATAATCCAATCTTGAAATAACTAATCTTAACTCAAAATGTCGTGTTCTTTATCAAAATTGTAACAATAACCAATAAAAGTAAAATGCAAAATTTATAGGGATAACTGTAAGCCACATGTATTTTATCTATTTGTTAAACAAACAATTTCTACTATCTCAGTACCGAAGAGAAAGGAGAAGGATCACGATTAATATGCGAGAATTAGGATACTAATTAACGAGAAAATAATAAAATTATGTGATGACAAATTATCACTGCTACGCCTAAGAATCCTTTTAGGTTCTAAATGTACAAATACATATACACACGTAAGAAGGCTATTATGTTTTAATTGTCATATTATACTTTTTTGCGTAATAAATATTTATCTCTGTTTTCTCTTTAAAATATGCTACACTCCATTAGGATTAATCTTTCTTTTCTAAAATCATTTTATTGCAATATATTAAAAAAAAATCTTTCTAATTCCCTTAAGAAATATTAAAATTAAACCCAGCACTCAGACCTTGAAACCCCAAGCGATAATGGTCTTAATCCAAAAATCCATATACTTTATTAACACTGTAACCTTAACCGATAAAACTAATATGTTCAATTTATCGATAGCCGCAAAATATCGGGAATCTGCCTATTCGTGAAACAACCGATTTTCACTATCTGAAAATGACTACACTCCAATCTAAGAAAACATAGAAGTATTTAACAAGAAAAAGATAAAATTGTGATGACATAAAACATTGCTGTTGCACTTAAGAAGAAATATTTTAGCATTTGGACGATAAATAGTGATTTAGATAAGAGAAAGGATATTGATGCGTTTCGGAGATTGTATTACTATTATTTGTTATTTAACAATTGATAGGGTTTTCAAAATTGAAAATAGAACTAATTTCGCCAAAAAATACATAAAAAAAGATTGAATTGTGTCTACTTTAAACATGACAGCTGTTCTTAAGAATAAAAATTTTACCATTTGGAAAATAAATTCTGATTTAGAAATTAAAGAAAAGAATGGTATATTTCGAAGATTACAATGTGTATATTATTGTTGCATATTATTTAGCAACTAATATGATTTTAAAATAAACTTTAAATATAGAAATACTTAGAATAAAAAGAAAGAGCTGTGATAACATAAGGTACTACTGTTACTCTATTTCTATTCTCACATGAAATATTTTAGCATTTAAACAAATAATGTTGAATTAGAAATGCAACAATTCATACTGATGTCTTTCGAAGATAGTATTACTATTGTTTGTTATTTAGCTGCTGATATGGTGTTCAAATACTGATATACATTGAATGCACAACCAAAGTTTTACCATTTTTAAATGATAGTTTTCATTAAAAAAAAAAAATGCTTAAAATATGAAAATTTATCCAATATGAGGAAATTTAAAATTTAAGAAAGAAGACATTGGCATTACTTAACATTTATTATTATCATTATTATTTTTTTTATGTGTGTATTAAATAATAAAACTCTCTATGTGATGGAACATAGTACAAGTACATCTTAAAAAAAAAAAAAATCATGAAAGGGAAGAAAAAAAAAAAAAAAGAAATTGGGACAAAAATTAATTGTCCCTTAGCACAAACTGTGCATATGAGAAATGTCAAATGTCGTAAACATATTACTTTTGTACTGCTAGTACAGTCGGCAGCACTGTTATTGAAGCATACATCACATTTTTCATACATATATATATATATATATGTATGTATATTTAGTTTGATCGCTAATTTTTATCATCAACTTACATTTTTATAAACAGCATACAGACTAAGATCATGACTTGACAAATATTTACTTAACAAAACAGTATTAGGTGCACATCTTTTAAATACAAATTATTGATAGTGCTTCAGTAATTTTGCTGCCGACTGTACTGTAGAGTATTCAAAACGTTCAGAAATACATATTTAATTGTCGTCATATATATATATATATATATATATATATATATATATATAAAGAAGAAAGAAAATTTCATTTTACGTGTGCATCATTATTATTATTTTTTTTTTCATGCTGTTATCATGCTGCTTGGTTACGGATGATCCTATACCTATTTCAGACATCTTTATAGTATTTTATGATTATGATCTGACATCATTAAGTATAGCTGTACAGTGTGAATAATATTTTTAAAATATAAAATAAATGTTTGATTTAGTTTAAATAAAGTTGAATTATAAGTACCAATAAATATAAGTAATAATTCGTTTCAATCATAATATATATGATAGATTTAGTTCGTATAAAGTTGGTTTATAAATATCAATAATTATAAAATATTTTTGTTCACTTAGTGATAAAAAACTTCATCTTAACTTTTTCTTTCTTCTTGTATGGTCTTGCAAAGGTTTTCGGGAAAATTGGGCGCTTGTTTAACCCGCTCCACCTGTCTTAACCCATGGTGTCCTCTGCTCTTTCTTATTGCTATTTCAGTTTCATTTGTTTGGATATTGTCCGTGTTTCACATAGTTTTCAGTTCTTATATTAAATATATGTATTCATTTCTTATGTCAAACATATATATATATATATATATATATATATATATCGGGTAAGTCTGGGAGAGATGGCCATAGATTTTAAATACTAAAATAAAATTTCTTAGAATGTAAATATAAGAAATATTTATACATGTTTAAAATTCTTATAGATATGCTCATTATGTTTTGGGCAAAAAATAATTTAATATTAAGAATAAAAAGGGGCAAACATGGTTTGAAATTAAAATGTCATATGGCCATCTCTCCTTCAAATGTAGGAGAGATTGGCCATCCAATTCAAAAAAGAAAAAACGAAGTTAAAATAGCAAATAATAACACATTTTATATTTAATCATGGAAAGCATATACCAGTTTGTAAATGTCTTGGAAAATGAATAAATAAAATTCGAATTAAACAGAATTTGAAGTGTAATTTTAATCCTTCATTTTTCGTAAAATTTTACCACATTTTTGGCAAAGGTGTCTTGATAGTTTGTACATGTTTCACGAAAACAATTCGGGCACCTTATGCATTTTATTCAGCCATTTGTTTTGGTTGTGGTGTTGTATTCTTCTCCACAACTAACATCGTGATATTCGTCAAATTCTGTTCCCTCGGAACTTAAGAATCTGATAATTTCAGATATATTTCATCTTCTTCGCTGCTGGAAGTGTCGTGTTTTTGTTTTTCCTTGCGTTTCTTTTAGACTTTTTCCCGATCTTAAGCTTTTTTATCAACTTTGTCTGTTTCTGGGATGAAAGTTTCTCACATTTTTCAATATTTTCTGGTGATTTCAAACCACAGCTAAATTTTTGCCATTAAACGTACCATAAATACCACTGGTACATTTTCCAACAGTTTTTGTTATGGTTACATCCGGAACTGGTGCAATATCATACAGTACTTGTGTTGGGGATGATACATCATGAGTTTTGGATGTTTTAAAAGTGGCCATCTCCCATATCCCTTTCCGACCCAGGCCGTACGATCGTGCGGGTTAGACATCCACGACATCCACTTACATTTTTGCATCTAGAACAGTCGTATGTAATAAAATCAGGAAATGAACGATCTAGGTAATTAGCCGGAAGTGTAAAGTACAATTTTCAATCAACAAATGTCGGTTATAGTCCATATTTTCTTTCAGTTTGCAAAAATAGAAGAATGTAATGTTTTAAGATAAAAATGTTTCGGGTCGGAAAGGGATAGAGTCGATGTGGTCATCTCTCCTAAAATTGAAGGACAATTTAAATCATCATTCCGCCTGTTTATGTCCTTGTTTTAGGCTTAAAAGCTAAGATTGGATTATATACGTGCCTTAACCCTCGCTTTCTCAAGATGGGGTCATTTTGACCCCATTTTGAAGTTGAAATTTAGTTAAGTCCGCCTCATTCAAAAAGTCCGCTAATTCGCCAGAGATAGCAAAAGTAACCAGTGGAATGTTGGAACTTCTAAACGATACAAAAAGGCGCAGTGCCTATGATTTTCGCCAAACTTGCCAAGCGGCACCTGAAAGCTTTTTGCAGTAACGTCTTGATCTTGAGAAATCGAGGGTTAAAAGTCCGTATAGTGAAACAAAATGTAACGTAGGTATTGTAAGTCTTTCAGATACCTAACTCAATAAACATATTCAACCACTAAGTTAAATAAACTTTAAAATTTCACTTACATTTTATAATCGAAAAACATAGCTGCACGTCGCAAAGAATGAACTCATTGAACTAATTACTACGAAAAAAGTTTATGTTGCCATCTATGATCAAGTTTAGGAAATATTTAGACTGACCATCTCTTCTAGAGTTACCCTATATAATATATGGGGTAGGGGTTAGTACTGTACACGCTAAACATTTGCATTAAACATGCTAAAAATTTTACGTAAATCAGGCTACAATGTCTACGAAAAATCCCATTACAAATTGATTATTATGAGACAAACAGTGAGACTAAAATTGTTTTGAATAATATTAAATAATTGCTCCAAAAGTAATGAAATTTTGCAGTCTTTTTTTTCTTTTGTATGTTACAAAAAAGGATTGTTTCAAAATTTACGGTTAAAAAATGAAGCGTTTATGGTGAAAACTATTGCTTGTTGAGTACTTCAGGGGTCGCCGCTGTCAATTTTTTTTTTTTTTTTTTGAATAACATTTTTTTTTTTTTTTTTTTTTTTTTTTTTTAACAGAAAATTTAGTAAGTTTGCAGTAATTGTCTTTGTTTGAATAATACGAAGATTGTTTTATAAAATAGTGTTATTCAGAAAAGTGACTTCGATAACCCCTGGTATTATGAGACCAAACAATGTAATTAAATTTTTTCAGAATAATATTAAATAGCTCCTCCAAGGAGTATGTACTTTTTAAAATGTAAATTATTCTTTTATGTAAAACTGTTTTTTTTTTTTAAATAATAAATTTCTTTTATGAATTATATATTATTATTTGTTTGATTTTAAAACAAACTTCAATACATATATATTGTTTTGTTGAAAGACGCGAATGAAAATTTAGTGTAAATAAAAAACATAAATTCTTATCATCTGTTAACATTAATAATTTATAGCAGTAAAAGGCTCCTGAGGACTGGCGGTGAAAAGTAATAAATAAATAAATAAATAAATTTTTAACCACTATCAACACTTCACCAGGTGAAAGGACTAATCAAGAGTATAGTATCGAAGTGGTTAATCATAGAATTAAGAGATAGGGTGAGAATAAATAAATAAAACAGTATCTTATCACTACTCGGTTTTACTCATTGCTAATTTAATGTTGCACTCGTGCCGACGTATTTCGCAATGTAGAGTCGTACTATCGCTTTGACCTGAAACAATTATTGTGATTCTTTTTTCAGTTTACAGTGTTGTATACAAAGTTTATTTATTTATCTATTAATAATAATTTGCATTATTGGAAATGCTGCAGAACAGAATATAGGAATAGGAATTTGTCGAAGACGGATTCATACCATTGTTTATACCGAATTTGTTTTTTAAATGTTAGATTAAACAAGGATTTTTTTTTTTGTAAATAATTGTGTGAGTTCGGCGCCAAATTCTCACCTCTGAAAATACTAATTTAAAATGTGGAAATAAAAGATAATACATATAAAATAAAACTAAAATGTGGAAATAAAAAACAATATATTTAAACTACATTTTAAAATTAGCATTTCAACTACATATTGTGTTAAAGCAATAGAATACAATCATTGCATATTAAATATTAGCGCAAAAATTTTATCTTAAAATAAAAAGCGCACGTACACTGAATGTGCTTTAAACCAAGTAGTTTACTTTTTTTTTTTTTTTCAATTTGACTCTAACCTGAAAAATAACTTTTTTTTTCCCCAGAAATAAAAAAAGAATCTTTTTATTCAATTCTGTATCGTATTTTATGGATAGTTTTTTGTGGATAGTTGTGATTGTTTATAAAAAAAAAAAAAATTCGCAACAATTTATCAATAATTTTCCAAATCAAATTAACGCTATGCCTATTCCGCAGAGGTAACCTCTATTCTGTTGAAAAATCTATTACTTTAAAATCTGCTAAATTTATTTATAAGAAAAATAAATAAATAAATAAATAAATAAATAATGAAATAAAATAAAATAAAATATAAAACAAAAGTAAATAAATAATAAGATTATGTAAAATAAAATATAAAACAAAAACAAATAAATAAAAAATAAAAATAAAATAAACCTTTTGTGAGATTAAATACCAATTAACTTTGGTTTGACTTTAAATCTATCTTTCTCTGACAAAAATTCAAAATCATGGTCAAAGTGTTAAAGTAATAACTTAAGAAATAACTACGATGTAACAAATTAGCAAAAACTAAGTTTTTAAATTTTCGTCTCAAGTAAAATTAAAAATAAAATCACCTGAATGAACATGTTCTATAAATAGTTCTCTAGAATGGAAATTGAAATATATATATATATATATGAAAGAGAAATTTAACAATGCTTATTTAATTTTAAGTACCGGTGATATCCCAAACGGTGACTGATTAAGACTGGAGCACACTCCCACCGCTATTTTTAAGAATTAATTTTGCTCTATAATAAAGTAAAATTTCTCGTTAAAATAAGGATGCAATTATTTTTATAATACAATTGTGTCTAATTGGCGTTGTATATATTCGATTCTCTGACACACATAGTGACCGATTAAGACCAAAGCACACTCGCATTATTATTTTATTTTTAAGAACTAATTTTGCCTTTTAATAAATTAAAATTTCTCGTTAAAATAAGGAGACAACTATATTCATAATATAAATGCGTCTAATTGGCGGAGTGTAAATTTGGTTATCTGATACACACAGTGACATAGTGGCTGATTAAGACAGGAGCACACTCGCACCACTATTTTTAAAAACTAATTATTTCTTAATTCATTAAAATTTCTCGTTAAAATAAGGAGACAATTATTTTTTAAAAATAAATGTTTGTAATTAGCGTTGTGTAAATTCGGTTCTCCGGCATCTTTAATTTCTTATCAATATGATTTCTTAATGAATTTTTATGATAAGTTAAAAATTAATTTCAAAAACGACAGTGACAGTATTTTCCGAACTTAATCATTATCTGATTCCAAATGATAATAATGATTATCTTTCATATAAGTCGTCTAAATTTTACATAAATATTTACTTTAAAATTTTTAATGCTCTTGATAGGAAATTTAAATCTTATTCATTAGAAAGTAACATGGACATGCGTGCGTAAACATTTGAACATTTTCTGTCTTTCACTGTTTGTCACGATGGTGAATAAATTTTGAAATTGAGTCACGCAACATCATCTCGACTTCCATAAATCAGATGTATTATTCACCATACAACATGTTAACAGCATTTTTCGGCAATAAAGAAAATATTTTGCGTGAACATTATAAGCGATAATTGTTCCTTTTAGAGGCAAAATCACACTAACAAGAATAATTTATTTTTACAACATTTCTGGACATATTATTTCTTTATTACGAATTTGGTAAGCTATGTATATTATACATTCTTTTCTTTCCTTTTCCTTTTTTTTCTTCAGGGATGTTATTTCATTATTGGCAGTTTAACACAGCAGCTAACCGTTCCTATTTTGGATACCGGTATTTTTTTAATAGAAATTTTCACTTTATATAATCTTAAAAAAATTGCTATTAAAGCTTAGAAAAAATTTCTATAAAAAAAAATATCTGTATCCAAAAATCGGTACGATTGGAAGCTACCGTTTAATTTTGTTTTGTATAATGTAATATTCTGGATTTTAATATTTTCCTAATATTTAATTAGTATTCCTTAATGCCACTTCTGATAAGGAATATCTTATAACCAAAAGTAAAATGAAAATTATTATTATTATTATTATTATTATTATTTTAAGGGGACCTGGCACCTTTGACTTGGCACCATCGAAGTAGGTTTCATAAAAAAGGTTATATTTCTATTTAATATTTATAAACTGAACTATATTGGGTTAGTTCAATAAAATATATATTCGAACAACAATGTTTATGGTTTTTGATCTAGTTTTACAGATTTCAAATACTTAAATTGCTTTTTCTCAATTTGCATTTTTTCAAGAATTCATGATCTTCAATTTTTTTATTTTTCTTTATGTTTAATAGAACCCACTTAAAAAAAAAAAAAAAAAAAAAAAAAGTAGGGATAATATTGCAATAACCTTAAAAGAAAAAATATTAAAAATAAAAATATAACAAAAATCATGATTTTTTTGCAAATTTTTACATAAACGTGCACAATTTATTTTTTTCTCTCAAAAGCTAATTGATAAATTTCAAAAATCCATACCTAATTCTTTTAATTAGCTTTATTAAACATCCAAAAAAATATTACGACTTTTCTTGAATATTTGTAGAAATTTTAGTTGAACACAAACCTAATTTAATTCAATTTATAAATATTAAATGGAAACATTACCTTTTTTATGAAACCTTTTTCAGTGGTGCCAAGTCAAATGTGCCAGGTCCCCTTAATTGTACATATAATATATATGTAAGTTTTCATTTTAGATTTCAGAAATTTGCTTTAAAGTAATGTATTTGAAAGTCAAAGAAAAAAAAAAATCTTTGTTGCAGTTGCTTTTATATCTTACTAGCAGGCTCTGCCAGCTTCGCTAAAAGAATAAAAAAAAGGATCACTATTTTTTATACCGCTTTAAAAATAAAAACTAAAAAGAAAATACATTGAAATTACTCAAAAACTTCGCTTAGTGTCCTCGCTGCCTTTGGCAGAGACTTCCTCACCACAACGTCTTTTGTCCGTGTCTTTATTGCCTGCAACAACCCGTGAACTTTAATTTGGGTGCTTATCGGATGACAGTTTTGAAACGAAGAGTATCGAAAAATATCAAAGTAACACTTTTATATTTAAATCGCAGTTATATATAAACGTACTTTACGTACGATACATAATATTTATTGTCACGTTATTTCCTATATTTTATTTGATGTATCCTGTCGACAGTAAAATGACAGCAATTTCTCGCCAATATGCCCGGTAATACAATTATGCTATGAGTGCTATTTCAGCCGGTTTTTATACAACTAATGTTTTTGTGGTTATATATATTTACCATTAATTTTTTTTTTTTTTTTTTTTTGTTTACTTGTTTAAATACACTGCTCGGAATGAAAATTGCCACCCAACACTATTTTGGCAAATTCTTATGTAAAATGATCTCCTGACGAATATGACGTACATTTTGCCCTATCACCACCGTTTTTTACGGACGGCCCCCTATTTTTTTATCACTTTTCTGTAATTTTATGGCTATATTTTTTTCTTTTTTTCTTTTTTCTTTTCTTTTCTTTTCTTCTTTTTTTTTTTTTTCTTTGGAGGGGGGGGGGGGGGGTTAACTGCTAAATATCTGCTGAGGGGTTACAAAGTTGAAAAGTTCTAAAACATCAACATTTGCGGCAAGGGGAAAATTTAGGGGGGGATTTGTCACTGAAATTATGTATTACATTTCTTATATTCTTTTAATCTATTTTTAATGTTTTTTATTAAACATCATATATATATATATATATATATATATATATATATTGTTTTTAAGTGTTAAATTAATCCTTTTTCATTCTCCAAATCAAATTCATTCATGGCCATAAAATTACCGAAGAGTGATAAAAACTGGGGGTGGGGGGGGGGGGAAGGGGTTGTGTTCCAAGACAACGGTGGATGACTGGGCAAATTGGTAGTCATATTCGGATTCAGGAGGGTTATTTTGCATAAGAATAAGCAAAAATGGTATCAGGGGGTCGAATTTTTTTTTTTTTTTTTTTTTTTTTTTTGCAGCGCAGTGATATTAATTTGAATTAATAAAACAGTTATGCCCGAAACAGTGCAAGTGCACGGATACCTCGGGGTTACAGATAGCGGCCCATTTGTTTGAATGTTAAATTAGTGTAGTGATTAGTATATTAAAAAAATAAATAAGTAAGTAAACCTTATCATGGTACACTGCTTTAATATATCTCTCCCTTGGCGGCCTTTTAAATTTTTATCGTTATATTGGTAATATATATATATATATATATATATATATATATATTAATAGTAATAGAAGGGGGGAATCTTTTCAGTACCTATTTTCCTAATACTTTTAACGGTTACACCCTTTCGTTAATTTAGAAGAATCCTTCATATTCTGTTTGTATTTTTAATGTTTTTTCGGCTTAAAATAGTGCTTGTTGAAATAAATTTTCTATTTTTAAAACTGAATTTCTTCTTCTATAAAATTATCTACTCAGATAAAAATAGATCATTGCCGAAACGTCAGTGGAGGCCCTACATTGAGACTCAAAACGGTTTTGGGCTGTGTCTGTGTGTCTGTCTGTCTGTCTGTCTGTCGCGCGATAGCGGCCGCACAAATAGCGCTATTGACTTGAAATTTGGTACACATGTTCATGAGCCCCACGAAATCAGCTGTATAGTTTTTGGTATGCATTCCATTTGTAGTTCGTATACAGGGACACGCCAAAGTTTTTCTTATCATTACGGCCTATGGGAGGAATTTGTATGTATCGCGATAGCGGCCGCAAAAATAGCGCTATTGACTTGAAATTTAGTATACATGTTCAGGAGCCCCACGAAATCACCTGTATAGTTTTTGGTATGTATTCCATTTGTAGTTCGTATACAGGGACACTCCAAAGTTTTTCTTATCATTACGGCCAATGGGAGGAATTTGTATGTATCGCGGTAGCGGCCGCAAAAATAGCGCAATTGACTTGAAATTTGGTACACATGTTCATGAGCCCCACGAAATCAGCTGTATAGTTTTTGGTATGTATTCCATTTGCAATTCGTATACAGGGAAACGCCAGAGTTTTTCTTATCATTACGGCCTAAGGGGGGAATTTGTATGAATCGCGATAGCAGCCACAAAAATCACGCTATTGACTTGCAATTTGGTACACATATTCATGAGCCCCACGAAATCATCTGAATGTTTTTGGGTGTGTATTCCATTTGTAATTCGTGTACAGGGACACGCCAGAGTTTTTCTTACCATTAAGACCTACGGGAGGAATTTGTATGTACCGCGATAGCCACCGCAAAAATCAAGCTATTGACTTCCAATTTTTGACGAAACGTCAGTGGAGGCCCTCTGTTGAGACTCAAAAGGATTTTGGATGCCGTCTGTCCGTCTGTATGTCTGTCTGTCGTGTGATAGCGGCCGCAAAAATCACGCTATTGACTTGAAATTTGGTACACATGTTCATGAGCCCCACGAAATCAGCTGTATAGTTTTTGGTATGTATTCCATTTGTAGTTCGTATACAGGGACACGCCAAAGTTTTTCTTATCATTACGGCCTATGGGAAGAATTTGTATGTACCGCGATAGCGGCCCCAAAAATCACACTATTCACTGCAAATTTGGTACACATGTTCATGAGCTCAACAGAAATAACTGTATAGTGTTAGGCGTGTATTCCATTTGTCGTTCGTGTACAGGGACACGCCAAAGTGTTTCTTATCATTACGGTCTATGGGAAGAATTTGTATATACCGCAATAGCGGCCGCAAAAATCCTTCGATTGACTTGCAAATTGTCGCACACTTTCCAGCTTTGCATATAAGTAGCTGTATAATTTTTATTGCTATATTGTTTATAAACTGTGTACAGGGTCACGCCAAAATTCTTAACACTACGGCGTATGGGGTGAATTTCGTTTAAACGTATTTTAATACCATTACTTTGCAATCAAGAAAATGAAACTAGCGTACGTGAGTAAGATGCTTAAACTTATGTTGTTTGAAGAAAATATGTGCTTTTAAGATTTCTAATTAATGTACAGGACCTTACAAAAGTGTTCTGACAATGTCACGGTGTCATCCAAACGATGTGAAATTTGGAACAATTATTAATTTTAAATGCAAAATAAGCTGAATAGTTTTTACTGGTGTATACAATGTTTATGGTTCGTTTACAGAGACACACAAAAAAATTTCGTAACATTGGAGCCTATGGACAAATTTTTATTTAAGCGCGCACTTTAATGCGTTTATGCTGAATTGAAATTAATAAAATTAACATACATTATAAAGATGCTTAAAATCATGTTTACTCTTAAAAAAGGGTATGTATCGACTAAATAATTAATGGGACCACACAAAATAATTACGAGTATGTACTGTAATCATCCAAATAATGTCAAATTATTTTGAAAAATTAATGAGTTATAATTAATTAGGTTTATTCTTATTATTGGCGTTTATAATGATTGTGGCTACTTTACCGGGATACATAAAAGAATTTCGTACTATTACGGTCTATAGTCGGTATTTCATAAGAGTATTTTAACATGGTTACACTACACCCTATCAAATATAATGAAATTTTATTAGAATTTTAAAAGCATTTTTTCCTGTGGAAAATTGTGGTATAGAATTGGTAGTTAACTTAAAGGTTACGCAAAATATTTCCGATATGCTATGTAATTTTTTTTTTTTTTTTTTTTTGTATGAAATTTGATAGTTATTAAATTTGGTAATTATGAATTTCAGGGAAATAATACAAGACCGTCGTTTATTAAGAATACATATTGTTGCGTACTTGGGGGGTTCGTAAGTTGTCCGAGAATGAAAGGCGAAACTTGTAATAATTCAGTGATTTATTCACAGAAAGTTCCAGAAAAATACAGGTCTATAAACCAAGTATCAGCTTCAATTAAACCAGTAAACACAGCTTAATCAATAGCCGTTAACAGCACAACAACAGCACAAACTGTTTAACAATAACACATAAAGCAAGTCTCATTCAAAAAGGCTCAAGGCAAAGCAAACTGACGCAGATCTGAGACTGACTGCCTCGGTGAAAAAAATGCTCCTTTTATACTTTTCTATCGAACCCAGGCTGTTCTGGAAAATTCTCGTATCTCATCAGCCAATGAGATTAGAGCGTCCATATTTGGTATATCCCTAATAAGGAATTTCTCGCCAAGGTCGCCAAAAAATCGCCAAAGAGGGAAACAGCCGCCAAATTTGGCGACAAATCCATTTCTTCCCTTCTTGGAGCTTTTTAATGCGTTTTTAAAGGAAAATTAGGCTATTTTAACACTAAAATGACTAGAAATGCAGAAAATTAGCATTTTATCAACTTACTAAGCCTCGTTGAAAGAATTTATGGAAAAGTAAATACAATTATTTATAATTCCGTATCACTTTATATGATATACAGATAAGTATACAAAGAGAGATAGAGCCGGGTTTGAGGGAGGCTGCAGCCCCCCCCCCTCAGGAATGTATCTGATTATGATAACAAGTCTACCGAATCAATATATACTGTTATATAATAAGGAATAAATAAAAGTGACCTATTGAATAATGTCTGATACAAATAGGACGTTGAGGCTCGTGATCTGCAGATCCACTAGTTTATGTGACTATTATTTTTGTTTTTGTTTCTGTTACTGTTTTTTCCTTTTTTTCCCCCTTTTTTTGGTAATATTTAATAATCTATTTATATTTTTTATGCGCTACTTGGATTAAAAAGGCTGTTGATAAGTTAAAGATCTTGTCGAAAACTTTTCGTTGTACTTCAGCGCCAAAATGTTAAAATATCGCCCTGAATGATCTATAAATGAAACTGATAAAGTAAATTTATGATCCATAGAGTTTAGAATCGTAAAAGAACGCTACGTAGTCGAATGTGCCGTCATAAGCAGTTTTTTAAATAACAACTTGACAGTTAAACTATAAAAAAAAAATCCTCTTAAAACAACATTTATTGGCCCCATGAACTATAATAACACTTTGTCAATATTTATAAAATTTTAAAGTTATAATAACGTCAATTTTTATGAGATGCATAATTTAATTTTTATTATGTTTTATTGTTTACGTTTAATTAAATGTATTTATTTTCATATATATATATATATATATATATATAAAATGAACTCGTAAACATTTTTGGTAACAATTAAATTATAGCTGATATTTAAATGACTAATTTTAAAGCTATTGTGAGGTTAATATTTTCATAATTTAATTATTTAAAAGAAAACTAATAAAAAATTCGAAACTCATGCTTAGAGGAGCTCTGGGACACCTCGGAAAGCACCTTTGTGTCGAATCACGTGACTGTCCGAGCTGCCGTCTTTGCGCTATGCTGTCCACAGACACACAGACACACACAGAGACATTCTTATATATATATAAATCTCATTTAAAATTAAATTATATGTTGGTATTTTCATCTACCTTTTGTTTGCTGAGTGTTACAAAGGTATTAAATTATTCAAATTATATATTATATATAAAGATAATCTCCAACATCGATAAATGTTTGGTAGTTTTAAATAATACATAGTATACAAAATCGTACTCTGAATAACATCTTAAATAATATCAACATATTCTTTCATTTAATTAAAATTAAAAAAAAAAAAATATCTGCTTTTAAACATAGAAAATTTCTTTTAAATAGACTAAAAATATATTTATGAACACTATATTAAAAAAAAAAAAAATGTCTAATGAAAAACGCTTTCAACATGTTCTATCTCCCTTTTTAATATAATGTCATCTCCTTTGTTGCACGACATTTAAATGAGCACCGTACGGTTTCACGATAATAGCTTTTCTCCATATTGTAAATTAAATTATAAAAAAGGAAGCTTTTCTTCAGAACGCAATTACACAAGTATTCCTTTGTCATTATACGTAACTGAATATGATACACTCGATTAAAAATTATGGTTTATTTTAGGTTCTGGTAATTAAAGATGAATTAGTAGATTTAATGAAGCTTTTCCCAATCATTAGCGGAACTTAAAAAAACAAGCAAAATGTGGATAAAACTTCCACGAAGCGTGCAAAAGACAAAATCACGTGTGCTGCTAGAAAAAAAAAAAAAAAAAAAAAAAAAAAAAGAGGTTTAATTTTTAGTCAAGCTTTAATTTTACTTTGGTACAGGCTAAATTGATTTTTGTTGATGATTAAATTTAATAGAAATTATCTTTTCTGTATCGCTAAAAAAAATTATAAACAGAGAGCAATATTTATGGATTCCTAAAACTCTATTAATATTTTAATTGAATTTTCAGATAATTTATTAATGTTTTGCTCTTGAAATTGGCGCATATTCTCTAAGTTATTCTCTGAAATTGTTTAAATCAGCATGAAAAAAAAGAAGAAAAAAATCCACCCAAAGCCTGGATGAAAAATAAAAAAATATGATATTGATAAATTTTTTAATTAGGAAAATATTTGCTAATTTTTATATATTTTTTTATGCCGGGACATATTTAATAATTTGTTTTAAATGTTGTTTATTTTATAGGTATTTTTCTTTCTTATAAGATTTATTGATTATAATCTGAATATAGTTACGTAAACATCCTTCAAAAATTAAACATTGTATCTAATTATTTTGCACTGGACAGGGGTGAAGTAGTTACTTCTTTAGACCAAACTCGTCCACCACTATTTTTTAAAACAAAAATCACTATCCTGTTTAATCACAAAATATTAATATAAAGATACGCTAAATGTTATTAATTAAAAATAGTGGTGCCGAAAACACAAAGCCCATTCACCCCTGGCACTGGATCTTAATAAATACAGTCATATATCTCTTTATTAGAATAGATAAATTTTTAAGTAAATAATTCTATTTACCGAAATGACACAGTAGCAGAAAGTGTAACAGGAAAAATGCACATTAATATTTAATCAGCAGATTAATTTCAAAGGAACATGTAGATGTATATTTAGTCCTATACTTTTCTACATCTGATATATATATATATTTAATAGTGGTATATTCATAAAAAATAAAGCATGTTAGTGATTAATTGCTATTATTAACCAAGTAACACGAATAATGAATTAATCTGCACACATTTTTTAGAATCATTGTTTAATGTTTATAGCAATCTAACTTATTCTATTGCACCTGTGTTAACTTTACGGCGATCTTTGTTAACTTATACTCATGCCATGCACTATTAAAAAAAATTACTTTTACTTAAGAAAAAAATCAAATCAATTTCTTTATTTTAATATTAAACATAAACACACGAATAGAGCATTAGGCTACAACATTTTTCTTTTCTGTTGTCTTTTTAGAAATGAAATAATGCAAATTTATGGAACATTTTATTAAACTGAAGTGAAGACATATACAATTTATATAGAATATGTAAAACTTAATTTTGATTAGAATACATGTGTGTGAACTTAAGTAAAGTATTATTTTGTAAATTCCATTTTTTTTTTTTTATTGAACTGGTATTAGGACTGGATGCCTAAACTATTAATTTTGCTTTAGAATTTTATATGATTGCAGGTTATTTTTCAATACATCAGTACTTGTCTCAGACATGCAAAAATATGTCCGCTCCTTCCATATAATTTCATGGAAGTATATTGTTCGACTATTTTTGTTTCTTTTGATACTTGTGTTTGTTATAGGCACATATGAGAGATGTTTAAAAGCAACTTTTATTTTTTTTCTACTACTGACCTTTTATTTTACACAGGTCATCAAAAGTCGTTCTGATAGTTAAAGTGGGATTATTAGACCTTTATATTTTCGCACAAATCTCTTTGAATTAAAATTATTAGTGCTAATTTTATATGTTATTATTAAAATATATAAAGTAAAGGGGTGCTATGCTTAGTTATACAGCTGTAACTTAATAACTAAAATAATTACAATAGGTCAAAGTTCAAGATCAAACTAAAATGTTTACTAATTTCTATAGTAAATAACATTTCTAGGGGACAAAATCACATTATATATACTATTACATTCAAAAGTCGTTCTGATAGTTAAAGTGGGATTATTAGACGTTTATATTTTCGCACAAATCTCTTTGAATTAAAATTATCAGTGCTAATTTTATATGTTATTATTAAAATATATAAAGTAAAGGGGTGCTATGCTTAGTTATACAGCTGTAACTTAATAACTAAAATAATTACAATAGGTCAAAGTTCAAGGTCAAACTAAAATGTTTACTAATTTCTATAGTAAATAACGTTTCTAGGGGACAAAATCACATTATATATTTTTCATAGCATACAAATTAATCTCTAGAATCACACTAATGAGAAAATTTAATTATATCTGTGTGATTTTTAACCCTTTACAGTTTATAGCCCCCTGAATTGTCAAATAAAAGACGAATGACATTTTAAGACCCCCATAAACGAAAAAGGGATGAAATTAAAAAAGAAATGTCTTTATCAATTTATTTATCTATTGAAGTATTATGTATACTGTATGTATTGTTTTGTGGTTTCGGGTATTAAAAAAAAAAAAAAAAAAAAAAAAAAAAAAAACATAAAATAAATGCTCAAATATTTATTGAAAAAAAAAAAAAAAAAGAGCAAAAGATTTTAGTGTTTTATCAAAATTCCATGAAAGTAATTTTGCATTATTACTATAAAGCACACTTTAATAAAAACAAATTAATATGCCAATATTTAACTCAATATTTATTTTCTTACTTTAGCGTGCGGTGATTAGCCGAATTACGCAAATTAAAAAACTTTATTTTGCGTTTGGTTAAATTATTTTTTATTTATTTATTTTTAATCAAAACCACAAAACAATACACAGAGTGTGTATACATAATACTTTAATAAATTAATAAATTAGTAAAGAATTTTTTTTTTTTTCAATTTCATCCCCTTTTGTTTTACGAGGGTCTTCAAATGTCATTTTGTCATTTTTCTGACATTTCAGGGGGTTGTAACCGGTTAAAAACTACACAATTACAATTAAATTTTCTCATTTGTTTGATTCCAGATATTAATTTGTGTGATATTTTATTTTGTGGTTTTGCTCCATAGAAGAGTTATTCACAGTAGAAATTAGTAAAAAAAAAGTTTGACCTTGAACTTTGACTTATTGTAATTATTTAATTATTAAGTTACATCTGTATAACTAAGCATGGCACACTTTCACCTTATATAGTTCAATACTAATATTTAAAATAAACGCTCATAAATTATATTCAAAGAGATTTGTGCCAAAATACAAATATTTAATAATCCCATTTTTAACCATCAGAACGGCTTTTGATGACATATATTAAATCCAAGGTCAATAGCAGAGAAAAAATAAAATTTGTTTTAAACATCTCTCATATGTGCCTATAAGGGACACAAGCGCCAAAAGTAACAAAAATAGTCGATCAACACACTTCCATGAAAATATATGGACTGACCGCGTGATATTAAACTTTTATATTGGTAAGAATATACACTTTAACAATAAATTTAAAAATATTTACTTTAACGATAGGATACGGTAAAAAATCAAACCTTTATTTTTAATTTCATTTTTAAAAGCCGACGAATAACGCTGTTTGCCCCAATGTTGTTTAATGATGATATTCTGTATTCACAAAAGAAATCTGTTGATCTGAGAGACTAATTGCACAGATCTTAATTTATTCGATATATAGCCCAAATCTGCGTGTTTTTCTTCAGGCTTCTAGTCTTCATGTAACCAAAATATAAATTTTTATTAGTATGGCACATGTT
This sequence comes from Salticus scenicus, assembly GCA_963930645.1. NCBI lineage: Eukaryota > Metazoa > Arthropoda > Arachnida > Araneae > Salticidae > Salticus > Salticus scenicus. The sequence continues at coordinate 179,464,572 of OZ005651.1, forward strand.
AAATATAAACTACATTCTGATAAATGAAAATAGAAGATTTAAGAAATATGATGATTAAAACATTGTTTTATTGAAAGTAATGTATCTTAACTAGAAATATATATAGTATATATATATACACTGATGGAAAAAAAATCCCAACACCAAGAAAAAATTATTGTAAATTTCAGCAATACATTTGTCTAGGTAACATATTTAATTGATTAAAGTTTCAAGATCACAGGCAGAGCCATTGGCGAGAAGAGCCATTTCAAATGTGAAATGTTGGTACATTAGTAACCGGTGTAACAGCCAGAATTTTGAATGCAAGCATGCAAACGTGCATGCATTGTGTCGTACAGGTGTCGGATATCAGTTTGTGGGATGGAGTTCCATGCCTGTTGCACTTGGGCGGTCAATGCAGGCACGGTTAATGCTGGCTGTGGATGACGCTGGAGTTGTCGTCCAATGATGTCCCATACGTGCTCGATTGGAGAAAGATCTGGTGATCTAGCAGGCCAAGGCAACATGTCGACACTCTGTAGAGCATGTTGGGTTACAACAGCGGTATGAGGGCGAGCGTTATCCTGTTGGAAAACACCCCCTTGAATGCTGTTCATGAATGGCAGCACAACAGGTTGTATCACTAGACTGACGTACGAATTTGCAGTCAGGGTGCGTGGGATAACCACGAGAGTGCTCCTGCTGTCATACGAAATTGCTCCCCAAACCATAACTCCAGGAGTAGACCCTGTGTGTCTAGGCCGCAGACAGGTCGCTAGCAGGCGTTCACCTGGCCTCCTTCTAACCAACACACGGCTATCACTGCGACCAAGGCAGAACCGGCTTTCATCAGAAAACACAACAGATCTCCACTCCGTCCTCCAATGAGCTCTAGCTTGACACCACTCACATCGCAAACGGCAGTGGTTTGGAGTCAGTGGAATGCACGCTACAGGGCGTCTGGCTCGGAGCTGTCCTTGAAGTAACCGATTTGTAACAGTTCGTTGTGTCACTGTGGTGCCAACTGCAGCTCGAATTTCAGCTGCAGACGCAGTACGATTAGCCACAGCCATACGCCGAACACGGCGGTCTTCCCTTTCAGTAGTGCCACGTGGCCGCCCGGAACCCGGTCTTCTTGAGGCAGTACTTTCCCTTGACCACTGCTGCCAACACTCATGCACAGTGGATACATTCCTGCCAAGTCTTTCTGCAATATCGCGGAAAGAAAACCCACCTTCTCGTAGCCCTACTACACGACCTCGTTCAAACTCAGTGAGCTGTTGATAATGGCTTCTTCGTCTTCTTAGAGGCATCCTTAAATAACATTAACCCACTACGTCAAATCTCAACTGTAAATAACGATCACGAACCTTACAGCGCTTATTTAAAGCAAACCTCATTTGCATGTTCACAGTGTCACTACTAGCGCCACACTTATGCGCGTAGCTCGAAATTTGAATCGACGTCATCTTTCAGATGTATAAACACGCCTACCAAATTTCGTTTATCTAGCACAGCTCCTTCCTGGTGTTGGGATTTTTTTTCCATCAGTGTATATATATATATATATAAATTGTAAAGGGTTTAAATGCAAGTAGAAGAAGAAAATTAAGGTGTTTCTGGCCATAACTATGTTTATCATAAATAAAAATAAATGTGTTGAAAAACTGTTAACGATTGCATTGCTCATTGTATTATTTTAAAATTGTAACATCATGCAATCTGTTTAATCCTAAGTATGATGCATGCTAGGGTGATTGCCCGAAAACTTGTTAACCAACGTATTTTGCCTGACAGGTACGTTTTCCTGTCAACTCATTTATCCGACAGGTACGTTTACCAGACAGCTCGTTTGCTCGACAACAATTTTTGTCATCCTCTTCATTTACCTGACAGATTCTTTTGCCCGACAGCTTACTTGTCCAACAAGTACTTTTTCCAAATAACTCAAGATCACTCTTATAAGACAGAGGACTCAATATAAGGAAAAAAAAGAACAATGTAGTGCATATAAAGTTATATTTAACTATTTACAAAAAAGGAACATTTTAAATAAAAGACTATTATAATCAGTTCATTGACAAAAACATTTATTTTTAATTTATCGCTTTTTTCAAATACAACTTGGGGAAGGGGGGAGGACTCTTTACATTCTTAAATTTGCTTGAGAATACTGAACAACTGAAAATAAATGCTTTGAAGCTAATTAAATATGCATATTTATTTTGAAATTATAGCTAGTTTTTAATTTTCAAATTTCTTTTTTTTTAAGAATAATAAAATCTGATTTATATATACGCCTTATAATGTAGAAAAAGAGGGGAAAAAAAGGCTAAAAACCCCATAGGAATAGCATGGGAAGAAAAGCAAAAAAACTCACAATGTCAAGTGTGTTAAAAAAAAAAAAAAAAAAAAAAAAAAAATTCACACCGGAACTAATAAGGGGACAAAGTTGACTAGGAAAATACACTGAACAGCGGGAACCGGGCGGGCTGGGGCATGGGTCCTATCGTCCAGGATTAATACGACTCGCCTAGTATTTATTAATTTATTATGTTGCAATATCAGTCTTTTTAAAGATTTTCTGAAAAATATTAAATTAACTAATTAATTACATGAAAATAAAAACCCTGAGTTTTCGGTCGTTCGTAAATTGAATTGTCAAGCAAAGGAGCTGATGTGTTGGAGGTGTACTGTTGGGCACGTGAGATATTTATCAAGTGGGTGTTGTGCAAACCTACAAGACATGATGCACGTTATGTTTGGGATTTTAAAATACATTACTAAGACAAAAGTTAGTAAATTCATAAACTTTGAGTTATCTATAAATATTAGGCTTTTGAACTTTATATTTATTAATTAATCTTTAATCATTTATTTCCCATTAACTATTGATTTTGACTTGATGAAAATCTGAACTCTTTAATTTTTTAATCACTGAATGAAAATATGCATAAAAATTATTCGTTTTTGGTTAACATTCTAGATGTTATTTAGCTTCAATGCTTGAAAACCTTAAGTGACAAAATAAACTAAAAGTTTTTATACAGAATCTAACATGAAACAGAATGTTAATCATGTGCCTGCATGAATTTCAATTAAAATTTTCGAAACTTTTATTTCTTGCTGTAGAGTAATTATTAAAATGTCAGGAAAGGCTTAATAAGGAAACCCGAAAGTTATTTTTATGTGTGTAAGTATGTGTATCTGACGACAATTAACATTTGACATTTTGTGTAAGTATTTGTAAAACATACCGAATACTTATATTTTTTGGTAAAATAATATTGGTTTGTTTATAAAAGATACAAAAAATTTTTTCGTAAAAATAATTCTTCTTTACCGTAAGATGTTAAATGTTTTACATTTTTTTTGTAAAATTTGATTGATTTTTTTTTATAAAAAGATGCATAACATTTTTTTTTTTTCATAAAAATAAAGCTCCTTCATGTTGTAATTACCTTTAATAATCGTACAATTAAAATGAAATTGAATTACTCACTGTGAGAAAATTTAATTCAAAATTGGTTAAAACATTTAATTATAGATAGGTCACATATATCTTTACAAAAGTCACCAAGCTTTCTAATCATCCTACAGAGATGGAAAAAATTTTAAGGCCAACTGAAAAACTGCATTATTCTAACAAATGTATATTTAAATATATGCAAATTTATACACAATGGCGCAAATTACAATTGCAATTAATATCTAAAAAAATGTTACAGCAATTTTGTCCTTCTATTTGTTTCTTGTTTTCATGTAGAAAGCTGGAAAAAAAATATATTAAAACAACATAAGAAATTATGTAACATTCCAAAACCTTTTTCTTCTTTTCAATTATTTTAACCATTCTCAAGGTCATATTTAAATTTTTTTTGAAAGTGTCTTGTGAAATGATTCCCAGCTCTTTTTCATGGTCATTTTGAGCTCATCTTTGGTGTTGCAAGTTTCACTATTTCCATAAATATCAGGTACCAAAATGCTCTAGAAAACTTCTGTTGGGTTCAGGCCATGGTTTCTTGATGGCCATTTAAGCAGCTGGACCCAGTAGCAGAATTTTTTCTGTCAATCTGCGACAGATTTTTAGGCATTAGAAAATAATCTGCAGCATAATTTCACAATAAGTTACGGGAAATAAAGCTACCGGATTAAGTAAGCTTATTTATATCACAAGTTTGCATTTATCTAATGTTATTAATCTGTAATATACGTCAAAGCATTGTACACTAACAACACACTTGTTCACAGAACATCTCGAGGAGGTCCATAGGATTTCCCTTTTATTCTCGGGACATCCTGAGGATGCTTTTCGGAGAAGATATGTTGTTAGGGTATAAGGTTGTAACATATGAAATGTCCGATTTTCATGTTCTACTTAAAGAAAGAGTATATTTTTACAGAACAAACTTTATTAATCGAAATAGGAACCATTAGCTTCAATACACTTTTTCCAAAGAAAAACAAGTTTTTTTTATGCCGGTATCATAAAATGTAGTCGTCCTGGAGACAACAAATTCATTGAATGCCGCTTCAGCATCCTTTAGATTTCTGAAGCATTTCTCCTGCAAGAAGTTATCGAGATGTTTGAAAAAGTGAAAATCTGTAGGTGAGAGGTCAGGTGAATATGGTGGATGGTCTAAAACTTCATAGTTTAACATGTGCAGCTTCTGACGAGTGATCATTGAAATATGCGGTCTAGCGTTATCATGGAGAAGAATAGGGCCCTTCCTATTGACCAATGCCGGCTGTTTACGTGTAAGTTCCTGGTGCATTTCATCTATTTCTCTACAATATTTCTCCGCTGTGATGGTTTCGCCTGGTTTTAGAAAGCTATGGTGAATTAAACCAGCTGAGGACCACCAAACAGTCACCATAACCTTCTTTTGATGGAGTTTCGGCTTTGGGAAGTGTTGTGGAGCCTTGTCAGCATCCAGCCACTGCACTGAACGTTTACGATTGTCGTACAGAATCCACTTTTCGTCACAAGTTACAATTCGATTGAGAATAGGATCATTTTGGTTGCGAAGAAGAAGGGCAGACGAGATTTCAAAACGTTTGCGCTTTTGATTCTCATTCAATTCATGCGGTACCCATTTATCCAATTTTTTAACTTTGCCTATCAACTTTAGATGACGTGAAATGGTTGTAGGAGATAAACCTATTTCTTCTGCATAATCTTTAACAGTATTGCCTGGATTTTTTTCAACTATTGCTCGTAAAACTTCATTGTCCACAACAGTTTCTGGTCTGCCCCGGTCTTCGTTTGTGAGACTCTCATCCCCAGTTTCGAACTTTGCTTACCAACGTCGAATGGTACGTTCATTTACAGAACTGTTTCCAAATGCAGCATTAATGTTTCGGGCAGCTGCTGCAGCATTATGCTTACTTTTCCACTCATACAAAAATAGCACTCTAAAATCTCTAAAATTCATCGTACGATTAAAGCTATAAACTTACCACCAAATCACAATATTTTTATTTCAAACACATCAGATGAAAAAGACAAGGTTTTAGCTTTAAAATGATACATAATTAACGACTGTATCAAAAAAGTTTATAAGGAACCAAATCTCAAAAATTTTACTGGTGAGAATCGGACATTTCATATGTTACAACTTGATAGTTATAGAATTTTAATTATATATAGCTAGGTAATAAGAAATATAATTTTTATTAAAATCACAGAGTCAACTGTGGAAGAAAATCATATTTATTGAAATTTTATTTTTTCCGACTGAGTGAAAATAATGCCTGGCCCGGGAGTCGAACCCCGGATCTTTGACTTACAAGGTCAAGGCTCTACCAATTGAGCTATCCAGGCCGACACCCCGGTTAGCATTACTCACTCAGACAACCTTTTCGGCAGAAACATCTCTGGTCTATCATGTAGATAGCTCAACAGAAATAAGCCGCAGGAAATGGAAAACACCGTTAGATAATGGGAGAAAGAAATATAATTTTTATTAAAATCACACAATCAACTGTGGAAGAAAATCATATTTATTGAAATTTTATTTTTTCCGACTGAGTGAAAATAATGCCTGGCCCGGGAGTCGAACCCTGGATCTTTGACTTACAAGGTCAAGGCTCTACCAATTGAGCTATCCAGGCCGACACCCCGGTTAGCATTACTCACTCAGACAACCTTTTAGGCAGAAACATCTCTGGTCTATCATGTAGATAGCTCAACAAAATTATATTTCTTTCTCCCATTATCGCATGGTGTTTTCCATTTCCTGCGGCTTATTTCTGTTGAGCTATCTACATGATAGACCAGAGGTGTTTCTGCCTAAAAGGTTGTCTGACTGAGTAATGCTAACCGGGGTGTCGGCCTGGATAGCTCAATTGGTAGAGCCTTGACCTTGTAAGTCAAAGATCCGGGGTTCGACTCCCGGGCCAGGCATTATTTTCACTCAGTCGGAAAAAATAAAATTTCAATAAATAGGCAATAAGAGTTGGCATTAACCATTATCCTTCAAACTGCATAAGAAGAAATATCTTTACCCACAATTTTGTTCGTACTGACTCTAGTAAAATATTTATAGTAAGAGACTCTAAATATTGAAATTAATGCAACTTTTTAAAATTTTCTGGTTCCGGTGTAACTAAATGGAGAGACATTAAGAAGTGTAAGCTTCTTTTTACTAACAATTACAGTTTGTTCGTCATTGTAAAACTTAATTGCATTCTGCTTATTTTCTCAATGTCTGAGCCCTAACTTTCACAGAAAACTTCTGATAATAGAACTGTAACTGTGTGTTTAAATAACTTATGCACAGGCATTTTCTTTGATAGCTCACTAGCAGGCATTTTGTATGAAATCCTTAATATGTGATCCTTTCAGATCTAATTACTTCTATAGTGCTACCGATTCATTTACACAAACATTGGTACGCAAACAAAAATGTGTCAAGATCAAACTTTCAAACTGATGCAAAATCTTGTATATATTCAAAGAATCAATAACAAAAATTACAAGAATATTGAGTGATATTGAATAATTCTACCTCTAAATAGGTTCTACAATTAGAAAGTTTAAATTTTATACTGACATTTATGCTGTATATACAGAAAGACTGGCAATCACAAGACTTCTGCAGGAAGTTTCATTTTCGATCGTTAGCAAACGGTAAAGAAAGGGAGGGGGGTCCCCAAAAATTATATGAATGAGAGATCTTGAACAAATCTGCTTCTTTATAGGTTCTAGAATCTAATAAAGCATGTTGAAAATGAACATTGACATTTATGTTGTGAATGGAATTAACAACACTTCTGTGGAACGTTTGATCAGCAATCGATAGTGGAAAGGGGGGAGGGTAACAAATATATGAGTGAGAGATATTCAACAATTTTACTTCTTTATAGGTTCTGGAATCTAATTAAATAAGATTAAAAAGAATATTGTCATTGATTTTGCAGATGGAGAAAGATTGGAAATTGCAAGGATTCTGCGATCCGTTTGGTCGCTGATCGTTAGCAGGGGAAAGGGGGGGGGGATTCACTAACAATTACATGAATGAGAGATATTGAACAACAATTCTCTTTATAGGTTCTAGAATCTAATAAAGCGTGTTTAAAATGAATATTGACATTTATGCCGTGGATGGAGAAATATTGAAAATCGTTATCTTTCCTGCCAAAATCAGGAGACATTATTTACAAAGCAGTATTTTGCCAAAGATTCAATCTGTAGACTAAAAAAAAAATCTGCGACGTAGGTCTTGCGTCTCGCATTTTCTGCTATGGGGCAGCTGGACATGATTAACTAGGATCTAGGATTTTATAAAGCTTGAACTGAGAATGAACGCATTGTGCGGCTGAAATATGTACTCGCTAAAGGTTATCAGAGGTGCATCTGTCAACAAATTTCTTGCAGGGATACCTTTATAAGTTTCCGAATTTGTCTTTGTTTTCAGATATGCAATTGATATTGTTCCACTAGCAACGAAGCCCCACCAAATCATCACATAGACAACACCAAACTGACACTTTAAGAAAAAAGATAGATTACTCCGAAGAAGATGCCAGTAGTATCTAAAACCACCCAACCTACCGAGATTAAACTTTTTTTTTTGTCTGAAAAAACAACATTTTACGGTTTATTCCCCAAAGCAACACATTTGTTTGCAAACTAGGCATATATATATGCAAACTATAACTATAACTATATATATATATATGTTGCAAACCGTTCAGCTCATCGAGATTATTATTATTATTTTATTTTGTCTGAAAAAATATTTTGCCGTTTATTCCCCAAAGCAATTTTTGCAATATTTGTTTGCAAACTATAGGCAAACTATAACTATATATAAGTGATTTCTTGTACCTTTGATGTTTTATTGGTTGATGTTTTATTTTACAGTTACAGAAGCGGCGTTTTGTATTTTCTTTCGTATTTCAAATACAGATGCATCTTCTATATTACCTTTTCAAAAATTAGATGGTTTGAGCAAGTGTAGTTTTTCTTGCCCAATCACATCTTTCAAAACTTCTAAGGCAACAGTTGCTGTTTTTGCATTCTCTAACATCCCTTCTTGACTGCATATATTTTCTACAAAAACATATTTTTTTAATATTTCAAATAGTATAACAATATATATGCTAGACAGGCAAAGTACAGTCCCTTCAGATGTTTTTTCTTTTTTATATAGGCGAGTTTAAAAAATACTTCTTTTTCCACCTGTAGTCTTTCTTGTCCTCTTACTCTCCCTCCCATTCGTGATTCAAAAGCTGGTCTGTTTTATAAAAAACTTTCCCTTCAAATGATACTCTTTCTTAGAGTTAAACAATAGCAATGAAGCTACTACTACTTAATATATCACCCCTATCACCTCCCCCCCCCTAAAACAATAAACAAATAAATAAATTTAAACAAATTTTAAAAAATGCACAACATATTCAATGTTCATATCCAATGTTTTTACAACTAAAAGATTAATTTATATATCTATTTTGTGATCTTATAGAAATAATGTAATTTATAAATAGAAAGCTTGCATAAGAAATATTTTATGCCTGATATTTTCTCCATAAATTCTTATTCATCTATATTTATTCTTATTCATCTATTCATCATAAAATTCTTATTCATCTATTCATCATCAAATTCTTATTCACCTATTCACCTATATAACAAGAAACCTTGGTATTAAGCCTTTGTATTTCATTACTTTACGTGCCTTTAGTTTAATTTTTCAAGCAAAATACAAAGAAAAATTGTAGATTTAATGTTAGCTCCAGTAGATTAAAAATATCCTGATTGACTGTACCACAGCACTGACGTTTAAAAGTAATAAGTACAAAACTTTGAATAAACATCATAAATTGCAAGAACTCGCTACATTTGTTTCGGGTTGAAAGAAAACTTCAGTCAAAACTCTTCGTCAGGCGAACAAGTAGGAACGAGTGCCGCTTTATTTGCAGCACTCGTGTCTATTTTGTTCGCCTGACGAAGGGTCTTGCTGATCTCGAATTTATCGAAAAAGAATTTACTAATTTCTTTTCTTTACCGTCGTCAACATATAACATTAATTCATTTAATAACATCACAATGATGAAATCGGAGTCGCCAAAACATTTTGCACACAGATTAAATTGTGTCGCATCAAAAGCATTTCCTGATATTTATGACACAGAAGCACTAAACTCACTAAAATTCTCTAAATTTATTTCGTGTATACCACCAAACATTAGAGTCAAACTTCAAGAGGAAGGTATTAATAAATACAAAGAAGCAGTTGATAGGGCACAAAAACTCTTTGAAATTCATGTGACAGAGGATATGACAAAAAACACAGAAAACACAGACACAAACAGTAACATAATTTTGGAGAAAATCAATTTTTTGACTGAACAAGTTAACAGCTTATCATGTAAACAGGATAATAAAAAAGACTATCATGATAAGCAGAACTATCAATTGCAAAACAAAAGAATAAAATATTCTCCAAAGATGCAAAGATTTGCTGATAGTCAAACACACTTTAAAAATAAAAGAACTTTCTTCCAAAATAGGCAAAGTAGAAACAAATTCAATTCCAAAATTTGCCAAATTTGTGAGAAATATGGACATACTGCTAAATATTGCTTCAGATGGAAAAGACAAAATTTAAGAAAACAAGATTATCGACACTACTCACACTAACAAAATTCTGAAGCAAATTTTCGAGACAACACAAAGTTTAGAGAGGATAGGAATTTAAACTGATAGAGAGATTTATTCCTACTGGTGAGAATATTTCTCAATCTCTACAATCACCAGTATTTTCTACGCAAAATAATGATATACCAAAATTAACAAATCGTAGGCTAGTTAATTCTGTTGCTTCTCAAACAAATTCTATGATTACGATTTCAAACAATGTGGCTATTCAAACAGAAACAGAGCAAAGAAGTAAATATATTTGTAATGTATATCAAAATGCTTCTTCCTTACCACTTATTAATGCAGTGATGGCTCAGTCGAAAGTAAATTTTTTAATTGACACAGGCAGTTCGTTAAGTCTACTTTCACAAAAATCGTTTAATCAAATCAAAACATCTTTGAAATATAAAAGAAAAGGTTCTAATATTACAATTAAGACTGTCAATTCTGAGGTTAATTTCTCATCATGTATAAGTGCATCTTTTAAAATTGAACAAAATAATTTTCACCATACATTTTATATTGTTGATATCCCTTCATCCTCGTCCTTCCAAGGAATTCTTGGAATTGATTTCATTAAACATAATAACATCCAAATTGATTTTGCTCATGACTTCTAAAAATAAATGATACATCAATTCCATTTTACTCTTGTAATGAGGAGGATGATGGTACTTGTAATCACAATCATTCTGACCATGCACATAAACAAAATTGCATTCCTGCATATTTACATTCTAAATGTATTCTCAACCCATATGAAACAAAAGCAATTAAGGTATTCACCAAATTAAAACCTGATCCTAATGAATATATTTTTGAGGGAAATGAAGATAAACAGATAAATTTTTACGATTCTCTTATATCATTTAAGAACTTCCAAAAAAGTTACAATAGGAAAAATCATATAAAAGAAATTTATAATTTCCAGATTTATGTATCAAATAATTCTGAAAAGAGTGTTCATCTTAATAAAAACATGAATATAGGCAAAATTGCTTTGGTTCAACAAATCAAAAATTTTGATGTAAGTGAAATTATTTTGAATGATGGCAATGACACAAAATTTAAAAACAAAACTGAACACTCTGTCAATTTAATTCAACCATCTGAACAAATTTTAAACAAAAGAAAATCAGATTTAACTCATTCTGACTTCAAACTTGATCACTTATGTAAAGAAGAAAAAGAGCAGTTGCAAAAATTACTATTCGAAAATTTTGCTGTTTTTTCAAAATCTTTAGCAACCTTAGGACATACTGATAAAGTTATTCCAAATTTAAAGCTCACAAATGATTTTTCAATAAAAAATCTTCCTTTCCCAATACCTCAAGCTCTGCAAAACGAAGCTCTCAATCAAATTAGAGAACTTGCAGATGCTAATATCATTGAGCGTAGTTGCTCCGAATGGGCCTGTCCCATCCTTTTGGTAAAAAAGAAACCGGATGGTTCAGGAAAACAAAGATTCAGACTAGCTTTAGATCTAAGAATGCTAAACACGGTAATTCAGGGTTCTTTTTACCCTTTACCAAAAATTCAAACTATTATTTCAAATTTATCATCATATAAATATTTCACGTCATTGGATTTTCAACAAGCATATCATCAAATCGATTTACCGGAAAAATTTCAAGATTATGTTACTTTTACATCAATGTTTGGTTCATATAAATATAAACGTTTATGTTTTGGTCTTAAAACAGCTAGCTCTATTTTTCAATCACTTATGGATAGTCTTTTAGATGAAATTCAGGAAGATGGAATCTATTCCTATCAAGATGACTTAATTTTAGGGGCTAACTCTTTTGAAGAAACAATGTTTAAATTAAGGAAAGTATTCGATGTTTTAAAAAAGTACAATTTAACTTTAACTCCTAACAAATGTTCATTTCACAAAACAGAAGTAGATTATTTAGGTTTTCACATCCAAAATCACACAATTTCTCCGGTGCAGGCTAATATTATTAAAATTAATTCATTTCGTGTACCCACTACTAAAAAACAGGTGAAAAGATTTTTAGGACTTGCTACTTATTATAAATCATTATTACCAACTTTTTCTCAAATCGTCCAGCCATTAATTGACTTAACCAAACCTAAAGTCACCTTTAGGTAGACTCAGAAACATCAAGAAATTTTTGAAAAATTGCAACAATTATTTTTCAAACCTCCAATTGTTAGATTACCTGACTTGAACAAAAAATTTTTCGTGAACACAGATACGTCAAAAGTTGCAATTTCAGGTGTACTTATGCAAAAATTTGGCGATAGACTATTGCCCATTGCATATTTTTCAAAATCATTAAAACCCTCTGAACAAAAATATCCTTCATTGAAACTAGAATTAATGGCCATACATAGATCTGTACTTGCATTTAAATACTATTTATATAATCGAAATTTTGTAATTCTTTCGGACAGTGCACCTTTAAAAAAATATAAGAAAACAACAAATCCTGCAGACATTACCACTAGATGGTTTATGGACCTTTCTGAATATTCTTATTCTTTTGAACATATACCTGGTTTTATTAATATTTTAGCTGATTATTTGTTCAGATGTAACTTAGATGAAAATCAAGAAAACCTTTCTACTAATCCGAAGATTGTTTTTGAAGAAAATTTTCCTGTCATTCAAAATGATCCTGATAAGGTGGGTACAAATGGTCATGAAAATTATGAAAAAGGTAAAAATAATTATCAATTAAACTTTCTTATTTCTGGCCATAATGGTAATAAAGATCCTCTCCTGGAAATATCAAATAATACTTTTGTGTTTGAACAGAAAAAGGATGATAAATTATCTCCAATATATAATGAAATTTTAAGAAAAGGATCATCTAAAAAATTTTCTAATTTTTTTATACATCCTGATACTAAAGTTCTAATGATAAAAAAGTATGACACTTGCAATCACACATATACTTATTGTATTGTTGTGCCAGAAAAATTAAAATCTAAAACATTAACTATTTCTCATTTATCACACTTCGGATTCACAAAAACTTACGAATTTTTATCATCTAGATTTTTTTGGAGAGGAATGTACAACGACACATTAAATTTTGTTGCATCTTGTACAAATTGTTTACAATCAAAACATCATCGTATACTTAATGCACCTTTACAGCCAACCTACACACCGAAATTTCCTGGACATACTATATCTACTGATTTGTTAGGTCCTTTCGAAAATGGTCAATCCATATTGACTGTAATTGACAATTTCTCAAGACATGCAGAACTTTATCCCTTAACGGATACATCTGCACAAAAAGTTGTTAAATGTTTATTTTCTTACATATCCACACATGGTCGTCCATCTGTAATTCTTTCAGATCTTGGACCCCAATTCACGTCACATGTTTATAACAATTTCAACGACACACTAGGTATCAAAATTTTACACTCTTCTGTTGCTCATCCACAGAGCAACGCTATTTCTGAAAGAATAAACAAAAGTATAAAATATTCCATAAAAACACTCCTACAAGAAGGACACATTTGCAAATGCTATCAATATTCATAAATCTTTGTATAATGGATCAAAACATTCGTCTACACAATTTTCACCAAATTTCCTACACTTTGGCAGAGAATTATCGTTAATTTTTGATACATATGATTCTCAGTGCAATCAACCATTCCTTGATAGAAATGTTGATGTTTATAAACTAATGCATGACCTTGATAAAATTTATCATAAAGCTTACAATAATATTAAAATGTCTCAAGAAAGAAGCTATAACTATTATCAAAGAAAAACAAAGTTAAGAAACATTTTCGAAAAAGATATAGTATATTTAAAATCTAGTGACAGATTTAGACTTAAATATTATGGTCCTTTTATTGTATTTAAAAAGCATTCACCAGTTGTATTTTCAATAAAAAGAATAAACTACCCTGATGAATCTGCATTTAAGGTACATGTGGATAGACTGTTGCTAGTTCCACCCAGAAACACACATTTAGTTGATAACTGTGCTACAAATGATCAAAACACTTTTCAAAACATATCAACACCTACACACTCATATAAGCTACGTCCAAGACAAAAATGCACACCAAATAATTTCAATGCTATTCCAAAATCTACACACTCATATAATTTGCGTCCAAGGAAAAATAAGGCAAATTCTTAAAAAAAAAAAAAAAAAAAAAAGTGGAACGAGTTACCACTGCAGGGGTACCACTGCAGGGGTAAACTTATTGTCATAAAAATCATATACTCATAAATGACCTTTACACTTTATTTATTTAATATTTATGATTTGAAATTTTATTTTACAATCAATTCATCAGTTTCTCAAAAGATATTCTTAACAGCATTTATATTACATAGTTAAAAAAAAAAAAAAAAAAAAAAAAAGGAATATGTAAATATTTTGCTGCAATTCCCGGTGGCCAAGGGAACTTTGTTATGCTTGTTGCATCGTTGCATGCCATTATTGGCGGGTCCACTCTTTGCATGTTCAGGGGTGCAATTGGCATAGCAATATTGCTCTAGAATGTTGCATATTCTTTATTCAAATCCATAGGTTTGTCGCATTAAAAAAAAATGCTATAACAAGGATAAAATATATATGTATATATATATATATATATATATATATATATAATAACAATAAATAAATATGCTATTACGTTATATTAACATTTATTTAAAAACATAAGAATTAGAATTTACACACATTTGCATCTTAGACACTTGTCAAAAAACTTAAATTACACATTGTTTAGTATTCATAAATAAATAAATAAGTTCAATTAAAAAAAGAAGAAAAAAAGCATAATATCTTATGCCATTTCATTGAACACATAATGTTATAATATATCATTTAAAATTTTGAATTTTCCCATTTTTGAATAATTTGAACGTTTTGCTAGCAACATGTATTTCCATAAATGTGTCAATGTGTGAATATTACCGATCGTGACTTTTTTTATGCTCTCAATTTTCTTGGAATGACTTTTTTATGATTTTTGTAGATATCAAGTCATTGAATCTACACCTTTTTAAAAAAATTTTTTTTGAAATAATTATCCCTCCTTGAGAAGATGATTCGTTCAAAATTATTGCCCCAAGAATCACCAACTCAATTGAGAGCATCCAATTTTGAGAATTCTAGTACGCTTTTAAACTAGTAATTCTCTATTTATTCATTTGAAAATCTCCCGTCCCTGTTTTTGAGGTGCTCCCGATCGTGCATTTTTCTTAATGGCGTGGTGGAGCTGTTTTTTACATGCCCTATTCATCTAGGACGAAGGCCCTAAGCCTGAGTCATATACTTGTGTTTCACACAAGAGTAAGGTGGGTTGTTCGTGTTACGGTGGATGCCTAACACAATTGAACAGCTTTCCTGGCTGGAATTGGCCAAAACACATTTTTGCTTATATTTTATGGTGTTATTCACACATCATATTTTTCATATTTTTATTTTGACAATATTTTTTTTCTGATGTTTCTTACCCATCATTTGGTGTATTGTATATTTAGTTTTAGATAATTTTGCTTCTTTATATTTCATTTTTGCATTTATATATATTATTTTCTATTGTAATATGAATACTATTTCCACAAAGTACTATTATGTTTGCAAACTATTGTTATAGGAATCTAGCAGAAGAAATAGTTAGAAAAATACATGATATCCAATATTACTGCTTTTTCATCGTGACTGTCAGTGATTCAACAAATCGTATATGCAGTGGACTATGAAGCATGTATTTAAGAAAAATAATATAACTGGAGAATATTTTCATGGACATGAGTGAAAATGTGCACATATTAAAAAAAAAAAAAAAAAAAAAAAAAAAAAAAAAAAGAATTGTAATGGTAGCTACTCTATATATTTCATACAAAGTTATACAACTGTTTACATATATATTTCTTTTGATATCTTATACATATATATAATTTTTCTGTTCTATATGTAGAATGTATGTTGTATATGATAACCCTGGGCAACACCTCTTTCTTTTTCAGAGGATATTTAACAAATATCAAAATGTTGGGAAACTCAAAAAAACTGTCTAAAAAATGAAGAGAGAATTTTTTAGTGGAACAGCGGCACAAATTTTCTCCAAATGGAACTGGAAGTCGGTTCTTGCCTGTTTTACTATAAAAAAATTAATTATGAATATTGTTTTGGAATTTGGAATTTGAAATTTTGCACATATCCCTTTTTAACAATGATTTGAAGTATTTTTGGGAAAATAGTAACTCAACACACCAATTTTTTGTCAGATTTTTCTTTTTTTTTTTAGTAAAAATAGTAAAGTATTATTAAACAAAATTTTTTTATTGGCAAATAAGGTTCAAAACATGTAAAGTAAAAATTTTCAAGATGAAAAATTCTCAGTCCGAGTCAGGATCTGCCCTATTATTTTCATTCATGTTTTGGATCCTTTGGTATTTGGCGCACTGTGCTGTTATATTTCCTCATAAAAAGATATTCCTGTGACGTATTTCGACAAAGCCGAAATATCTGTCAACTTTTTATGATTGATCGGCACTTTTCCTGCTGGATATGCTCTTCGGGTGGACAATATTGGTATTGCCCTACTGCCTCAAGTCAAGTTGAAAGTGTGGCTAACCAATCCATTGACATACTCCTTAACATCCACCCGGTACATTGATATTTTGAAGTGTATTCTCTTTGGACTAGTCGATCCAGTTGATACCACTACTTCTTCTCTCATGCTTGATTTTTCATATTGTTTTGGCCACCACTCTTTGAAAGAAATAATGTTCTCTGTCTGCACCTCCTTTACTGAAAAACGCCCCTCTTACTAGAAGCAATGATTTCCTTGACGTATTCCTCAGGAGTGTAAATTCGGTCTAGTCTTCGAATTCGCCTTTTTATGCAGCCAAAATCCCGGTCACAGGCGAGAAATGAATGACCTCTTATAAGGAAGTAATGCTTTATGCTTTTAAATCTCCCACTATCCGTGAGGTTTACTAAAAATCTCACCACTGTGTGGTTTTTGTTCTGTCCTATACACCCATCGTTAAATAGAATAAGGTGCTTTACTGTAGGAGAAACATTGTTGTTGAAGCAGTCTAGCAAAAAACTGCGTACTTCATTGGGAGTCTTGTTGCCTCTTTCCACATGATAGGTGTAAAATTTTGCGTCATTGGTTGTCAAATCATGTATACCAAAAATAAATCACCACAGTTACCTCAAATAAAAAATGTCCTGCACTGGAACGGCTGGTAAGAGTATATTCTGCATATAATCAAAACTCAGTACCGCGGTATCTTCATTTTGGTTTTCTTGTGCTGCTTTCATTGCAGCGTAAAACTTTTTAGCTCTTCGTTTATGAACCATCCACTCGGGTAGTACAGTCTTCATAAAGGATCTTTAAGCTTTACATATAAGCTTTCACAAGTCGCACAAACATCGACTTGTGGACGGCCAAAGGAATAACCGAAATTGATGTTGTAGTAATTCAAATAAAACTTATAGGAAATGTATTACTGTAAGTCTGGATTGTCTTTTATAAAAAGTTCATACATTATTTTAACATTTAGTTTAGCATCAAGATACTTTTTCTTAACTCCGCCATAATGGGTTTCTTTAACATCAAATTTCTTGATATGTTCAGAAATAGCAAATCGCATTTCTTCTGGCTTGACCCTACTCGTGCCTTTGCCTCCTCATATCACGCGGCGCTTGGTTGGTAGAAAGTAGCGAGCAAACTCTTTTTACTCTCTTTTTGTCGATTCCATGCAAAACAATAAACACTTTTTTACAAACTTGTAAATGTTTGCCATTGAACTTAACAAAGTCATAAAAAAAAAAAAAAAAAAATTTCTATTATTTACCTTATCTTGCTGTGTTTCTTCAGCTGCAGCATCATCAGTATTATTACTGGGAACAGGTCTTTTACGTCGCCGTTTAACTTCCCTCTTCTCAACTAAACTTTCTAAAAATGTATCTTCAGTGTCTTTGCTTTCAAGAGACAGAAAATATGAAAAAACATTTACTTGATCTTGCTCGTTTATTAAAAAAAAAAAAAAAACACTGAAATTTGCATTGCAATCTTCACCTGTTTTCACAGAAGGAACTTCTTTTCCTGAATACGATTCATATTCCACTCCCTTAACTATACTGATTTTTCTAATATTCCTTCTGTAAATATTTGGATTTAATACACCTTTTACAAGTTCCTTTCGTGGCACATTATCTTCTATTTTACTATCACTATTCTACATAGTTTTTTTTTTTTTTTTTTTTTTTTTTTTTTTGCATTAACACAGCGAGAGACACGACACGACTGACAAACACCGAAGAGCTGATTTGCTTCTAAAACCTTATCACCTGACATGCGCATAGTCAAGGTTGAAAGGGACATGTGCCTCACATATCCTTTTTCAACAGTGACTCAGATATTCTTAGCACCACCACGGCAGTAGAACTGACTGTACATGCCTCATTTCAACACAGAACGATGTGTTCAGTCTTGAAGATTATGAAAAAAAGGTTTTGGCAGGTAATATCCACACATGTCCCCTTTCAACAATGACCGCTTCAATTGATAAAAATGACAGACTTGAAGCTAAATTTGTAAAAGTGCGTTAGAAAAAAACGAAATAATTTTCGAAAAATCTGACGTTAATGCAGACAAGATAAAAGTTATTTAAGTCAACTGGTATATCTAAATTAGATCTTTTGTTTATCGAATTCAACATTTTTTAAAAACTGAATTGGTTTAAAACGAATTAATTTTATGTGACGTTTAGATAGATGTTCTACTATTGTTTACAACATACGTATTAGTGATAAAATATTTGGAATATCGCTATAAATATTAGAACATATCTTTTCCAAGAATTTTTTTCTTCAATACTTAAAAGCCTGATGTTACTTTTTTGGCGCCATATGCAAGTTAAATATATAAATATATCCTTATCCTCGACTGCCTTAACCTAACTAGAGAGGATCTCTACGAAGATCCGCTCTATGTTCTTGATATGGTCAGAGTTGCTGGAGTCATAGACTTTGTTTAGCTTTGCTGACAGATGGAGATTAGCAACAACAACAACAACAACAAATATTATTTTTTTTAATTTAAAATTCAACATTTATTTAAAAAAAATATTCTATTGATCTTAAAAAATAACCCTTTGATTACCGTGGTTATTGTGTTACTGGGTTTCTGATGCCTGGTTGAAATCCTTTCTGTAATATGGTAGTCGTTTACATTTCAGTACATTGTACTTCCCGTTTTGCTTAATTATCCCTTGTGTAAAATATCAGTAGTGTTCTAAAATAAAACGTCTTTTTGAATATTTCCTAATCTATTTCTAATCTACATTTTTCCTTTTTAACATCTACTTGTATTCTAAGCATATTTAATATACTGAATAATTGCTTGCATATTCGTAATATTTTTAAACTATACAAATCAGATTTAGGCTTTCTCTTATAAAAATATGACAGAACTATGTACATGTAAAGATTAGTTATTTTGAATGAGGATATTCTATAAATTATTCTAATCTATCTTAATTAGGAACAATTTTTAAAACAATTAAAATGCATTAGAATGGATAAGAAAATAATTTTTACTTGAATACAATGGCAGAAACATGTTTGCACTTTAAAATCTGTCGAAATCGTAACTTTTTTTACAGGTCTATTTAACGTTATCAGGTAGTATTATTTTATTTTATGAAAAATCATACAATGACTTTCACAATATTCTTATATCACTCTTTTTATACTCTTAAATAAAATTTTCTGATATTACAACTTTAAATCTTGCCAAAAACACATTTATTTTTCCTTTTTGAATGAATTCTTGTTTTGGGGTTTTAAGTAACTCCCATCTCTGCTGAAAAGAATCTGAGATAAATATTATGGTTATCAATATTTTAAAAATCCGTCTTCGACAAGATCAATTTATTTGATGAATCAGATGTTATTTATGGAGCAGACAGCAGAAAAAAAATATTTTCTAACTCTGATCAAGGAATTTTTTCTTATTAATACTTTGAATCATTTGAAATTTCAAGATGATTTTGCATTGAATGTTGCAAACAATATATAAAATGATTTTTCTCTAACATACTATATAGAATATAGCATTATATAGAATTCTTTCTTTTTTTTTTTTAATTTATAGTCAAATATTCGAACGCGATGTCTTCTTAAGTTTTAAATTAAATACACTTACAGTTTTCAGGAATTCAGAGAAATTTCATCTTCATTTTTTGTTTGATAACTAACATAGTATTTCGTTTTTCAAGCTGTAGTACTCGCGTTTGTTTTTAATTTCAGTAAGACCTATAAAAAAAAAAAAAAAAAAAAAAAAAAAAGGAATGCAATACAAGTTTAAAATTAAAACACATACATTTATAAAATACATTTTAATTACCTCATTAAGAGTCTCAAAACTTTTAAAGTAGCATTTAAATTCACTCATATATTAAATAAAAAATACCTATTCTAATTTTTAAAATACAAGTTTTACTTTACAAAACTAAAGATTAATGTTCGTTTATAATTAACTTAAAGGGAATAATATATATATCACCTCAATAATAGTTAGGAAAAAATTCGGATAGATTTTTTCTAATCTCAGAATAAAGATAGGAGAATTGGTGTAGCATTTGTCTGATCTCATTATACTTTTGCTTTGCATATTTGAAGTTTTTTTTTTTTTTTTTTTTTTTTTTTTTTTTTAACTCCCTTCATACTCCTGTATCTCCAGAAAAAAAAGTTGCTTTCCAACCCAACAAGCAACCAATTGCTTCAACCTGCATATATACATATATATATACATAGAAATCTATTTTTTTATTTCCGGCAACATTTTTTCGGGATTCAAATCGCTGCATCCTCGTGAAATTTTAATTGTGCCTCCTCACTCAAGTGCTTTCGAACGGAAACTTCATTAATTACTTCCGCCGCACAGCTGACGCATTATTAACGCCGTAACAACGCCAGCTTGAGATACTTTTTTTTGCTCCTCTAAAGAGAGCCAGACGTGTGCGCGCAGGCCCACTCAGGCCGCGCCAGAGAGATCAGCCTGCCGTGGATGTTGGTCGGGACCCGCAGGTGATGAAGTTGAAAATCACAGTTAAGGTAGGGCGTTAGCGATGGCCATCCATCCATAAGTATAGGATATAGTCGTGATTTGCATAAATATAGGTCTCGTGACCTACGTTTTTTTATGCACATGTATATGAGTTTTACTATTAATTATGCACGCCACTGTTTTTCAATAGAATTTGTGATTTCGGTTTTCCTGTGTGTCGGTATATCGCTCCGTTTGTCTGTCTTATTGGTTATAATATCAGCTATGTATAGTTAACTGCCCATAAATTTAGTCTATAGTCGTGACATGAATAAATGAAAGTCACATGATTCCTCCTTCTTTTTTAGCGCATACGTGCATAAGTTTTGTTTTTGTTTTCTTCTGCCAATGTTTTTCAGTAATACTTTAGGTTTCTGTTTATTACGCCTATGTTGACTCTTTTGGCTATTTTCGCTAAAATAAACTTGGGATTGCGATGAATTTCGTATTTTTACAACAGCTCATAACATAAAAGACAAACTCATTTTAGTATGGTTACATTTACAAAACGATTACATAGTTAACTGTCCATAAATATAGAATATAGTCGTGATTTGGATTAATGTAGGTCACCTGATTTCTCACTCTCTCTTTGTTTTAGCACACAAGTGCACAGTTTTTTTTTTTTTTTTTTTTTTTTTTGCATGCAGTGTTTTTTAACAATATTTTAGGTTTCTATTTGTTACGTATATGTTTGATCCTTTTCGCTACTTACGCTCTAAATAATAATAATAATTAAAGAAAGAAAGATTGTGGCAAATTTCTTATTATTACAACAGCTCACAGCATAAAAATTATACTCATTTTAATATGGAAACATTTGCAAAACGAATTTATTATTCCGCTTTTCTATTTATTAATAAATTAATTCTTTTAATTACATTTTTAGATGTTTGCGCTTGTCTAAAGTTGTAAAAAATTAGGTATTGTAACTAATTTTTTTTTTTTTAATTTTGGGAACAAAGGAAGAAACCTTTAAAGCATTTTTATTAAACTACATTATTCAATTACTTAATTCTAAGTTATTACGAATCCCATATATTGTATCAGCGATTTTTTATTGCTTGTTAATACAAACCTTTATAATATTATGTATGGTTCTTAAAAGAAATTTTTAATCTTTGCTGTTAAAAGTAAACTTTTTATCGTAAAATATTTTTTTCAATGTAAATAGTATTATCTCATATTCCGAAGGAAATTTTTTCTCGAACAGTGATTTCTGAAACGTTTTTATCCAAGAAATTTTAGATTGATATTCAGTCCGAACTTTAAACCATCCTACAGTTAATAGATTTTATTTTCCATTCTTAAACATATTAAAGAAACATTAACATGATAGATTTCTCAGAATGTCCAAATTTGATGCCTAAGTCCTAGTCTGACGATAAAATTATAAAATTTATGTATGATTTTTTATGATCTAATATGCATTCTTTGATTAAGCTTTAAAATCAGAAGCTTGCCATTTGAAATAATCAAAACATTATATAAAATGTCCGAGTTAATGAAATATAAGATCTTATAAGTATTCTCACCGAGTTCTCTCATATCTCAGTACAGGAAAACACGGAAAATAATTTTTTAATACGTTCACTGCCAAGCTGAAAATTGGAATTTCGTACAAATAGGAAAAAAAAAAAAAAAAAAACTATCCCTTTCCTAGTGGCCAAAATAAATATTACTCGTCGTTTTGCTGTGCCCGCTATATTATTCTGCCGAGAAATTTGATAGCGATGACCACGCGATATCGCGTGATTGGCAATTAACCTGTTAGAAACCAATAATGTGTTGCGAATAATTGATTTATAAGACAAAATAGGAAGAAAGCGAAATACCTGGTGTTTGCAACTCTACATGTATTATAAAAATTCTTCCTAATTACATAACGTTACAATCAGTAAAACAAAAAACTTTGGACACAGCATGAAAATTCTTCGTTCATGTTCACACACACACACGCTAAGTTAAAAAAAAAAAAAAAGCAGCACTGCAAAAAAATTGACTTATACCTTTTTAATTTGAAATAACTTTAAAACTAATGATTGAAACAAGTAAAACTGTAATGTTTGCATAATACTAAAGGGATAAAAATTATATGTGTGTATATTTTTGATTTAGTAATTCGCTTTATTACACTCCACGAATTACTCAATAAAAATCTACTTAAAACGTTCTTTTTAAACGTAATACAATAAACATATACTTTCTATTCTATTATGATTCATTATATGAAATAAACATGTTATATTTTAATATGTGAAATAAAACTGCTTATTTGTTAGATCTTAACAATTACTTAATAAAAACATGTATTCTGCATTGGGAAATTCTACCTTTATATGGAATTACTGTTTTATTGCAGAATAACATAGTGTTATACAGTTTTGTAACATAAACCTCAGAAATTTCACTGTGCCAAATATCATAAAGAAAACTTTTTCAAGTTATTGCAACGTTGTAGGCTAAAAATTTCGAATCCCCTTCCACTTTTATAGACTAATTATTATCGATCGGATTGAGATTAGGACTATTTCCAGGTCTGGTAAAGAAAAAATGCTACGATATCCTTTGTGGGATTTAACTGAAAGTGAAAAAAAAGTTATGATTACTTCATAATTATAAGCACTCAGGGAAGTGTATAGGTAAATTTAACAATTTGAATCAAATAAACGTACCACAGACGCCGTGAAACAAGGTGCATTATCATCTAGAAATGCTGATTGTGAAAAGTCTGAGATACCTCCGAAATAGTCGGTCAGGGACCAATTTTGTAATGGTTGTGTTTTATTTCGAAGTTAATTCATCCCTTAAACATGAAAATTTGCCCGATTCCTTGAAAAGTTACGCAACTCCGTATAGTAATGTACGGAGAATATGTCACTGTTTTAAGAGCGCAATTTTCATTAAGTCGGTTGCCTTTCCGTCGAACTATTAGCTTGTTTTTGTCAGCTCGAATTAAATTAAACCTGTCTCATCAGAGAAAACCAGTTCAACCCAATAATTAACTGATAAAAATTTTAATTATTTGTTCAACTGAAGTCTTGCATTAAAAAAAAAAAAAAATATTTTTCTTAATAATGGCTTGTTTTGCAGATCTTCTGGTTTTTTTAACCTGCTTTGTTTAATTATCGCTGCACTGTTTTTTGAAAAAATATTTTGCAAAAAACTTTTTTAAAATATTTTCTAAGTTCTGAACATGATACAAATAGATTTTGTAAACATTTGCTTTTTAACTTGCGGCCATCTCGCTTCGATAAGCAACGTGCCCGCCTAAACCCCAATTTCTAGTTTAAACAGCTAAAGCATTTTATATCCTGCTAAAAACAACCTCACGAGTAATATTTAATAATTAAATGTCACGAATATTTCGTTGACATTTAATAATTTTGCCATCTCACGTATTAAAATATTTTTTGATTTTCTTTCTAAAATTAATACTTCTTATGGTCTCGTTAATTGCCTTATCCTTACCATTTTTGAAATACTTTTTAAAATTACAATTTTCCTGACAATTGCGTTTGTTTTTAACACTTGGATCTGGATCAATCCTAAAGTGTACGTGGAGGACGTCGTAATAAAATATGTTCGAAAATTTGCTTTTTAAACGATAAAATTTGCAGTTGCAGAAAGAGAGAGAGAGAGAAAAAACAACAACCAAGTGCGGCTTTTTTTCTTTTTCTTTTTTTTTTTTTGTCTCTTAATGTATATATATATATACCCCCAAAAGCCACTATCAACACATGACTCCTGTTTCTAGAAAAAATAACAGTTCAAGTTCGAAATACCTAAGCTGAATACTGATTAAAAAATACTTTAAGTTTATTAGATGCTGAATCAATTTGTTCACTTTATGAATCGAACCATTTGTCGCACTGCCTTAGAGATAATAAATCCCTTGCGAAGTGATTTACCGTTTGACATATAAGCAGATCGAAACGTTTGACAGCTTGAATTATCTACGTATTTAGCTAATGGTATATTAATCAAAATAGTTTCCTGTTTGGCATACCAAAACTTTGGCGACAATAACATAGAACCAAGTGTTTCTTCATAACATTTTGAACTCTATTTCGATTTAATGAATGATATTCCAGTTACACAATCAACTCTGCCAGTAACAGCATGAAAACTGATTTCTATTTGAATCTGAAAAAAATGTATTGTTAAATACATTTTTATTTCTTTTATTAGCGGAATTAAATTGCACGCATACTCAAAATATACGCTTTGAAAGCTTTTTTAGTACAGGAAAGCAAAAGTTTTATTTATATATATATATTTTATTTCTTTAATAATTCAAATACAACTGATTTAGTTTTCATTTATATATATATATATAAAGAGTTCTGTTTGTTAACGAATGCTACAAAAAATATTATAAAACTAGATTTATTACACTTAGGATAATTTATTTTTTTTATATTTTTTTCACAGTAAATATGTTTTAGAAATGTTTTTTAATACAGGATTTCTAATTTTTTTTTTCAACTTCCTCCTTAACACCCTTAGCTTGAACCCTTAGCACGGGGTATGTTCATCTTAATTGAAAAATAAATATATTTCATAAGAAACGTCGCAACAAGTATTTAAAACTAGAACTGTTACACCTTGTATAGCTTTTTCAAAACAAAAGTTTTTTTTAAGATAGATTTATTTAGCAATTATTTATTTTTTATTTCGTAATCACAAGTTTGAAAGCATTTTTACACAATTTGCAAAAATTAATTATTTTTAACTTATTTCTTAGTTGTAAAAAATAAAATAAAATAAAATAAGTAAATTAATTTAAAAAAAAAATAAAATAAAAATATTTACTAAAGTAGTAAAAAGTAAAATTATATACATTTAATAACGAATGTTTCAAAAAATGTTTCAAAACAATTTATTCTACTTTACTTTATTTTCATATATCAAAACTTTTTTTGAAAATGACATTTAATTATTTATTATCTTATAATACAATTATTAAATATTGTAGTCTCCCTCAAGGTACTCCACAATCAACAAGTTTCAGGGGTAATTCCTAGCTGCTGACTTTTCCTATCTTTGAAGAACGCCTTACTAAATAACATTAAAGATACTCTGAATTATCTTATTTAAAATTTAACATTTAATTACTAAAAATACAAATTTAAATTTTCATATACTATTTTAAATTATAATACTTGCTAAATTGCTATTCTATGTATCAAGTGTAAATTTTGTTCTGTGCAGTAATTCTTGATCAGTGCTATCCTGAGGATATATCCCTTGTTATTGTCGTATTTAGTGACTTCCATTGTCCTCCTTCTTTCGAGCATTTATTGTAGAATCACATTTGGAGTACTTTCTGTAAATATAGTGTTCACTACACTTTTAGTTAACCGTAGTTCTTAATGATTGAAATAAATGTAACAAGTGAATTTTTTACTTATCTAATTTTATTCTTTTAACTATAATGTATAACTAACAAAAGTTTTCGGCATTATACTTAATTACAAAGACATTATCTTAAATGTAACTTATTCTGAATTATCTTATTTAAAATTTAACATTTAATTAAAAGAATACTCTTTCTTTAGCTTAACCCATTAAACGCCGCTATATGAACCGCACTGAAGACATTTGAATTTTTGTATGCTTTCAGTTTCAATATGTGTCTTTAATCATATGTAGTTTAAATTTTTAAAAATATATTTATTTGGTTAGAAGACATGATAGGGTCTCAAAATGGGAGACTTGGTGCCTAATGGGAATAACATGGATACCTCCGCCACAATGTCGAGAGCTGAATGTTTAAATTTAATATATTATTATATCGAGTTAGAAATTCTGCAAATTATTTTTATATGATTAATAAAGATAAATATTGATCTCTTAAATGCATATTAATTATATTCAAACTATAAAATAAAGAACTCAAAAATTTTCTTAACTGTTTAATATATTTTTTCTTTTACATTTTTGTATGAAACGGAAATAAGCAATTTTTGTGTAGCATGATGACTTTACATTTTTCGCACCATAGGCGAGCATCAATCTTCTGAATTGCTCCAATATAAATCTTCTTGAGGCAAGAAATGATATCCGTTAAACTATATAATTCCCATAAATACTTCCAATGACTTTTCAGATAATGAAAATGTAAACCTTAAAATTTCTTCTAAGATAAGATCCATGATATCAAAATCAAAATACGTTTTAAATAGTTCATAAGGAGTTTTATCTACTAATTCAGGGTGGATCTCTTCTAAAATTGGTGTTTTTTCAGTCTTAATGTGTAAATAAACTTTTAACCATGCCTTTGTGCGATAATCTTGCAAAATTTAAGGCTATCTAGTTTTTCTTTCAGATGAATTCTACAAGTAATCTCCAAAAAATATAAATGTCTTCTAAAAATTCTTTAAAAAAGGCTTTCTTATGAATCCATGAAGCAAGTCATTCAAATTTTGATTAAAATGAATTGATATTCGTCCCAAATTTCGAATGAGTGAGATTACTGAGCAATCCCTGCTACTAGATCTGGTCTTAAAAGTCAAATGAAGCAGTAGTTGACAGGACTGTCCACTATAGGTCTTTATGGCATTTTATGGTGCCAGTAGTAGACACTCCTAAAAATATTATATGTTAATTAATATAAAATAAAAAACAATATCAAAATAAATGAATTCTGCATACTTTGTTTAGTCATAAAAAAAGTTACATGAAATCGATTAAAATCAAGCAGCGACAAAGCAAGCAAAATCTTATTACCTTACTCAAAACTATAAGAAAAAACAACAAAATGACAGAAAGGGCAATTATTTTTCATTTAAACTAGTCATTTTCTAAAACTGATGGACAATATTTGTAAATCAAGCCATTAATAATAGAGCGTTGTTCTGAACGCTATTCGAACTGAATCAAGAATTAAATAACGTTTTTTTAGACTTTAAATTTAAAAGTGTTTACTACTGGTACAAGTGTCCCTTATTGATGCTTTTACCCTAATTAATTTTCTTAACTGTTTTCCTCAACCTTTGTTTACTTTGATTAACCAGTCCTTAATATCTTAGTGAGTACTAGATATATTGTTTAACCCGTGTTTCGCCATATATTTATAATTTAACTAATAATTTGAGACCAAATGAATATGAGTAAAGAATACCACTCGTTCCTTTAATTTAGATTCAAGTTCTTCAAGCTAAGATCTAGCAGCTGCATTTGTGAGTTAGTGTATGCTACGCGTTTATTTATCTATTTATTTATTTTTGAAGACTTACTAAGCTAAGAATAGACACCAAATGCAGCAGTCGGCGGAAATTAAAATCGGCGAAAGATTGATTTAAACTCTGATATTATTACCGAAAAAAAAAAAAAAAAAAAAGAGAGAGAGAGAGAGAGAGAACTGTTTGGAATTAATTTTAAAAACGTGAGAGTAATTTTAAACATAAAGCAAAAGCCAATGAAAAGAAAAAGAAACGAGAAAATAAAAGAAAAAAAAAAAAACACGATTTAAGACCCGAATGAATCGCTATAATGATTTATTGTTAAAAATAAAGCCTGGATTCGTCAACATAGACTGATCCGTTAATAAAAAGGTTTATAGGAAATACCAAAATTGTAATATAAATGTACAAAATGCAATCCAGGATCACAGTTATTTTGCGTGTATTATGATAAAACTTTTATGCTGGAAAACTAACCAAAAGGATGTGCCGTGAAATGCATATAGTTCCTGGAAAAAAGAGCACAAAATCTACGTAGTCACGAAACAAATTAGAATAGAAATAATTGTCATTTGTTAAATTTACAGAGGTCAATTAGTTTAAAGGTTTAGATACATTTACAATCGATATGGAAGTCATGGATTATGAGTAGAAAACGTTAGAAAAAAAAAAATGCTTTGGCTGAAGGTTTGTTAAATGTAATATATTTTGCATAATGTTCATTACAATGTGTTTATGCGATGTCGAACTTGTTATTTTCAAGTTTTATAGACTTGGTGTAAAAAGTCAATATTGTTGACTTTTGTCAGAAAATATTTCCATTGACTCTAGATTACATACAATCGAAGATGGAATATCATTTTTTACAATTTTGATTGATTGAAATTGAATGTAACTTTGTTTTAAAGCAATTAATACTAATATTTATATTGTAACAAAATTATCGAACAACGCATATTATACATTGGCTTTATTATAGAATTCAAAGTATTGCCAAATAAGTTAATTACAAAATTTAATAGTCTATGAGCATATAAAGTTTTTTGTTCTGTTGAAAAAGAATGCAATTTTTAAACTACAGATTTTAAACAAACTAGAATCTGCAAAAATAATTAAAGCAATTTTGTTCATCACATTTAACAAACATTTCACATACCAAACGTAAGATTGACTCATTCTCCAGTTAGATTGCTTCCTTCCTTTGATTCCCTTGCCACATCAAAAGCCAGCATTCCAATACTAATTAAGACTTTCAGGTCATTCCGATGCGCTTTTTTTATTCATTAATTTGTTTCTCTTGCAAAAAGTTAGATTTTCGAGTCTGTAATTTCGCATTAGAAATTACGTGTATCTAATGAGATAAAAAACACCTTGTGTACTAATTACAACTAGTTGTTAAGAGTTAATATAATTTTCCTTTGAAAGAAAATAGAAACGTTTTACATTTAAGCTGAAAATGAATATTTAAAAATGAAATATAAATGGAACTTAATGTTACAATTATGTCTTCTTTTGGTAATTTTTTAGTAATTTTGTAGAGAAAAATTAAAAATTAAAAATGTAAATAATAGTGATTCTGACAAGTTTTTATTAAAGCATTATTATACGAAAACTGCCAAACCTAACATACATTTAATAGGTCCAATTTCTAAATTCACATCCTATGTAATAAAATCTTGTATTTATTCTTATGTAGTAAATCATACTTGCCAACATACTAATAAAAATTCCGTAGTACTGTTAGTCCCGCCTTCTTTTTCCCAACAGTATTTTTTTATTTTTCTACTTATTTAATCGTAATTGCATTTGGAGAATATTACTCTAAAATTTTATTGCTGTGAAAAAAAGGCGAGGCTAACAATACTACAGAATATTAATTAGGATGTTGGCAAGTATGAGTAAATTCACCCCAGTTATATAGTATGTCAATCTTGTAAAAAACTGAGAAGGGCAGAGCACCGGAAATACTTAAGACTTAATTTTTTTATACCCATATACATATCACTATGTATTTGCATGAACATACAATAAGCGATACTTTTTTTACAAGCAAAATGATCTATCATATAGATTACACAGTGCGTTTAAAAATTATATGGACAGGCAATTTTTTAAAAATAACAGTTGAAAGAATGCGGCAATAATCACAAATAATAATAATAATAATAATAAAGCATATAGTATGAGAGTATAAGTGTATTACAAAATAGAAATACAGTATATGTTTTACAGAACTTTTGTAAAAAATAAAAAACAAAGTGAGCTGTCCCAAAAATACATAAATTTTTCGTGTATTTTGTATTTAAATTGAAATTTTGTATTCATTCCTTTGAATTATCTTGAAAATCTTTATAGGCATGCTTAGAAGTAAGAGAATCAGTGTCTTTAATGAGTACCAACTATGTTCTACTTGTTGCCTTATTTCCTGAATAGTCGAAAACTGAAAACCATGGACATAAATCTCTTGTGTACGTACTCCCTAAAGGTTTTCAATTGGATTTAGGCCTTGACTGATGGCTGGTCAGTCTATAATAGTCACTTGATTTTGCATAAGCCAAGCTTTTATTGAGTAGGAGGAGTGGATCGACGCATTATTCTGTTGGAATTTTCAGTCTCTCCCCCCCCCCCCCCCCTCCAAGATGTTTCCAATTAGAAGTAGGACCTTCAATTAGAACCTTTGAGGAAATTTTAATAATCTTCTGAAAGAGAAGCAATATCTGTTTTTCATTGAAACAGAACGCGCCCCACACCATGAGAGAACCCCCTCTTTTTTGTCTACTAAAGAAATTACGACAAGCCCGTCATAGATCATGAAAATAGTAGGGACAACGACAACCAAACTGAATATTTTTTCTTCACTGAAGAAAACATTAAACTATTCATCCTTCCAACGAATATTTTTATTAGCCCTAAGAACTTGTGTCTTCTTAGAGTGCAATTTCAGCATAGGTGTCCGGTACATTCTGCGGTACTTATGAAATTTGCTTGTTCGTAATTGAGGGTGAGTTGTAGATATCGACTTAGGATACGCTAAAATTTCTCGCAATTTCACAAACAGCCATCTTTAGGGTTAAAATTGCACACAAAGTCTCTCTATCTTGCCGCAGAGTTGTCAACCTGAATGCTGTTTTGCAATCGCATTGTCACCTGTTGATAGAAATTTATATATTCCAGACTTGTTTGGATTTATTTGTTCAGCAATATCATAAACTTTAACATTTTGAACTTTTAAACACTTAATTTTAGGTATATCAGCTGTAGGGTATTGAACATTGTGATTCCTTTTCCGAGTTTTCGAAAATTGAAGAACGACCAGTGATTTTATAATTTGAAGTGTTTGCGTCACATGTACAGAACGCAGAACATGCTAATTTTTTGATACAGTTGTTATAAAAGAAAATATTTTCATTGTTCATATATTTTTGGGACAGCTTATACAGATTTTTTTTTAACAAGAAATCTGAAATATAAGTATGATATTTCTGTATTGAAATAAATTTATGTTACGATTTTAGTTGCTAATTAGTTTTTCATTTTTTGAACTATTAATTTAAAAAAATCACATGTTCAGATAATCTTGAGACTCACTGTAATTTATATCCATAAGGCAATGCAAATATGTAAATTAAAATTACACTGGGATAGCTTGAAGTCAGCAATTTTCAAGAGAGAAAGAAAAATTCAGATAAAAGTAAAAAAAGTGCCAGTCAAATTTTAGTAAAGAAAATTTAACACTTAGTTCCATCTATCCACTCATTTAAAATAATTCTTTTGTTAGCGCAAAAAATTTAAAAGAATCTACCCAATCGCTTAGAAGAAATTTAAAATAATTTCATTATCGAGAAAGAAATTTTTAAAGAATTAGGTGTATGAGTTCTTGTGAAGAATGGAATGATTCCAATTACTTTACTTATATGGCAATAAATTGGAGGAAAAATATTTAGAGGAAACAATATTTTTTTAAAACCATAAAAATTTCAAAGAAACCTTTTTGTATGTTTAAATTCAGTTCGTAAAATTTTGAAAATAATGCCGTGATGTAAGAAACACATTGGGATTGCCAGCTGTCGAAAAATAACTGGATACCATCTTGATGAAAATGTACCTTATCGATAAATTTTCATCCATTTTATAACAACAGTAATTTGAAGCTTATTTCTTTTGATGACATGCTTTTTAAATATAGAGGTAATATTTATTGCCTAGGTGTTCAATGGAAATAATTTCAAATAATTTTTAACTCTTTCTGTTTTAATTTTGTGATCTTTATCTTTGCTTGAAAAACTTTCATAGGCTACGATTAAGAGTTACAGATTTTTAAATGTTACCTCACTTCTAGGTGACAAAACCAGCTAGCTAGATGACAAAGCCATTATGTAAATTATAATTAACATTAATAAGTAAAAGTATATATTGCAAAAATATGTCATATTAAATTTTAATTTTCAAAGATTTTAAAGGGTGCCAGTACTGGTCTATTTTTACAGATGGAGGAGAAAATTACACTTGAATGAAATCACTGAAATCAACAAACATAAATATTTTTTAGTCTAATAGTAAATTAAGTTATTGCACCATAAATTAAAATACATAACATAAAAAACGCTAATCTTACAAAAAACATCAATATCATTTCTGTAACAAATCGCACCCAGCAAAAAATGTGACAAGTGAAAAAAATTAATTTTGAATGTAAGTGAAAAATGTATATGAAATGCCTCAACGTGCACGAAAAGCGTCATATCTCTGTTTCACAATTTATCCACCCGAGAGGCAGTTGTGCCAGTTTAATTGTAGGCTAGTCAATGCATTTAAGTTGATTTTTCACTAATATTGCATTTTTTAATTGTGTAACTTTCCATGACGTGGTGCAATTGGTTTTACTTCAACGTTACAGATTTGATTGTTACCGATCTGGCGAATTTTTTCTGGTAACTATATCTATTTGAAGATTTAAAAGATAAAAATGTATTATTATAGTCATGTCTTCAAATTATTTTTTGCCACACAAAAACACATAAAAACAGTAGATTTTGCACCTGTCTTGCGTTTATATATATATATATATATATATTTTTAAAGATTGAAATTCTAACGTGCAACACGCTACCAATCTGATTTTGAAGGGATGAATTATTCTCTTGTCACTAGTTAAAATAAAATTTAAACATTTGATGATGAACTGAATGCAAAACAATTTTTTACTTCAGAAAAAAAAAAAAAATGTTTTTGGCTTTCACTGCAAGTTTTTCAGAAATTTGTATGTAACACAAATTGACACTTTTACTAATAGTCACTTTTTATATTTTTCAATTTAAAATAACTGAAAATAACACCTTTTCATAGCTGAAGGTATATTCTGTATCTTAATCGACAAGAATCACTAAAAGAAAAGCTTAGTCTTTTAACGATAAATTTTTATCTTTATATACCTATACTACGCAAAACCGTCAGCTAAGTTTTAAGGAATCTTTATATTACAATCAATTGATATACAACAACAAAAACTTTGCTGGTAATCTTGTTTCCAAGTGAAAACGTTTCAAACAGTATTTTAATTGATTATTTAGACTATTCGACACTATCATCTTGAACATATGGTTAAGTAAATATGTGTGAAATTTCCAATATTGCAGATATTACACTAAATATTTCTGAGTTTTACGGATCATCCCAGGATTGTTACTTGTGAAAATTTTATTATAAATTGTGCAGTCCCATACCATAACGTGTGCAGTTCTTATTACATCTTTCCTTTTTCCTTTATCTTGCTCTGTTTCTATCACGACCAAAAAAGATCAAATTTGGATTCATTAAAAAATACAATTTGCGACTTATTGTTAACAATCCAATTTTTTAAATTTCTTCCCTGTCGAAATCTCCTTTTTATCATTTTTTTTTTCAGTTAAGAATGCTTTTTGGATGCCTCATTTCATTTAATCGACGCTGGCACTGTTTATGTGGAAATTATGGCGACCGCAGTCTCTTTTAATCTGACAGCTTGTAGCAAATCAGCAGCCTTTTATTCAAAACTTATTTATAAGACGATCTTCTTTTTTAGACGTACAACGAGGTCTTCTCGAGCTGTGTTTCTTGCATAAAGTCTTAAAAGATTTTTTTTTGACATAAATTGACTTACAGAAGACTCATTAACGTTAAGAATTTTTGTCATTGACCCAACTTAATTATCTATTATTTCTTTTTTCCATTCAAGGACAAGCGTTTTATTACAAACCGCTTTTCAGCCGATATAGTTTAAAATATTTCGAAATTTAAACTTTTCAATAAGATGCTTCCTCCCGTTCAAATTGCTTATCAGAACGTTTTTGAAAAGACTAAAAAATTTACATTTTTTAGAGTTAAAAAGAAAGTGGCATTTCGAAAGATATAAAAATTTTAGCTCAAATTTCTTATATCTGGGAAAGACTCGAAAATTTACATATTTAGAATTAAAAAAATAGTGACACACTGTTAAAGCATACTTCTCAAAAATAAACAGAATCTTCTCATTTTTGAGAAGTTTCATTTGTTATAATAGATCCAAGTAGAAACCTTTCACTTTTAATTTTTTTTTCTTCTCATTTAACTATTCATTTCATATTTACTCTTGTAATATGTTTTTGAGAAAGTTATCCATTTTTCACATGAATAAAATAAACATGAAGAAGCGATAAGTTGACACTTTCGTTCTTCTCGTAGTCGTACTATGTCACAGATATAATTCGGCGTAAGATTTGACGCAGCACTCGGATACGATAAAGAGTTCGTCATGTTGGGGACCATAATACAGTGAAACCCCAATCTATTGTTCCCGCATCCATCGTTTTCCCACATTGGTCGTTTTATTTCAATGGTCACTGCACAAATTGTATTTAAATAATGTTAACGAAACCCGCACGTTATCGTGCTGCAAAAGTCTTTTTCCCGCATTCATCGTTGTAAGATTTTCTCCTGACATTGTAAAAATTTTCTCTTGAAGGTCAAGCGGTTCCATATGGCATACAAACTGGAGTTACTTCTTTTATTCTAAAATAACTCTTTTCCTCACTTACACGGAAAATCAAAATTGTGATGCCATGTCTCAAGACCATCTATTCAGTTTGTAGTTTCAGCATGGCAGGAAGTAACCTCGTCAGTAATCCAGAAAATTGTTTCGTGAAATGCGGTTACGTGCGAAAAAATGATGAAGAATACTTGATGGGCAAGAAAATGATCATGATGCTGATAACGCAGACGAAGAGTGGTTGCGTGTTGCAGATGATGCGTCTAGTACAAAATTTAGTGACAATATTTGCCTTAATCAAGACATTGCGACATGCGGTATCCTAAAGCATATAAGAAAAGTGTGCCTTCAAAAAATGAAAACAATGGCGAAGAAACAGAGGGCAATTTTCATGCCAATGACGTAATTATGGCGTGTGAAAATGCGCGAACTTTTGTGTAAGCACACGGAATTACAGAAAAGGACCAGAAAAATGTTGTAAATCTGGAAAAATTCCTGTTTTATTTATAAAATGAACGAAAAACTCAACATAAAATTACTGATTTTTAGAAATAAATTTTACTTAACGTTCCACAACTTTGATTTATTTCTTTGACAGTTTGGAAAGTAACAAATTAGTTTTTATTAGTAGTATACTATATGCATCGTGTGTATTAATTCATAAACATTGTTTTCTTCGTGTTTTGACTTTAAACCGCATTCTTCGTTTTCCCACTTTCATCGTTTTTTTTTTTTTTTTTTTTTTTTTTTTTTTTTCACGCACCCCGTGAAAAACGATGGATCGGGGTTCTACTGTATGCGCAGAACGACTACGGGAAGAACGAATGTGTCAACTTATCGCTTCTTCATGTTTACTTTACAGTGAAAAATGAACATATTATTATTGTGAATATGAAATGATTGGTTAAATGAGAGAAAAAAAATCTAAAAGTGAGAAAAGTTCCTACTCGGAGCTATTATAAGAAATGAAATTTCTCAAAAATGAGAAGATCCTGCTTATCTTTGAGAAGTGTGTTTTAACTGCTTACACTATTCAAGGGATTTATAAAACAAATTAAAAGAATTTATCGTATTGCCTTTCATGAAATTAAATTACACTGCGCTGCAAAAAGAAAAAGAAATCGACCCCGATACCATTCTTGCTGATTCTTATGTAAAATGAACTCCTGCATCCGAATACAACTACCATCTTGCACAGTCTCCCACCGTTTTCTCGGGACACCACCCCTCCCCCATAATTTTCATCACTGTTCGGTCATTTTATGGCCATGAATTTGATTTGGAGAATGAAAAAGAATTAATTTAACACTTAAAAACAAAAAATAAATAAATAAATAAATAAATAAAAAATGTATAATGTTTAATAAATAACTTGAATAATAGATAAAAAAAAAAAAAAAAAATTAGAAAAGTTATACCTAATTTCAGTGGCAAATTCCCCTTAATTTTTTTCCTTGCCGCAAATGTTGCTGTTTTAGAATTTTCCAACTCTGTAGCCCATCAGAATATATTTAACAGTTAAAATAATCCCCCCCCCCCTAAAAATCAAATGTATAGCCATAAAGTTATCGAAAAGTGATAAAAATAGGGGTCCGTCCCTAAAAAATAGTGAGCTATTGGGCATAATGGACGTCATATTCGCATTCAGGAGGTCATTTTATATAAGAATTTGCCAAAATGGTGTTGAGGGCAATTTTCATGCAGAGCAGTGTTATTAATAATTAGATTTATTTTTACTAATACTCTCATTTTTGAGCAAGCAATGGCTCTCGCATTTTTTGAGAAAAATCTTCTCAAAAAGATATGAGGAGGCTCATCTCTCCATTTTTAAGTAGTTTATTTTTAATAGTACATTTAAAAAGATATGAAAACCTGAGTTCAAATTGCTTATCAGAAGGCTCTAGAAAGACTCGAAAACTTGTACACTTAGAATTGAAAAGAGAGTGATATTTAAAAAGATTTTGAAGTGGGACTTGTGTCCTAGTGTGTATTTATTATGATTCTGAAGGCAAAAGTTCTCTAACGATATTACTGTTATGAAATATTGCACTAAAGTTTAGCAAGATTTCTAAACAAATAATGAGTTTTTTCAATTTATAGATTGCAAACAAAGTAAAATATTCCGAAACTTTGGAGATAAAAGACGAGATTGTCCTCATATTTTTTAGTAAAAGTTTGAATATGACAATAATTATGGGGGATCAACAAAAAATTGGGAGAAGAAATTTTAATCACTCAGCAT
This sequence comes from Salticus scenicus, assembly GCA_963930645.1. NCBI lineage: Eukaryota > Metazoa > Arthropoda > Arachnida > Araneae > Salticidae > Salticus > Salticus scenicus. Next base: position 179,502,221 of record OZ005651.1, read on the forward strand.
GTGTGAATGATAAGAAAGCTTTTATTTTATTTTATTATTTTTGGCATGATTTGATTGCCAAATATATAAAACAACCCATATGAAAAAACTTGCATCATTGTGAAAGTTCAAAAAGTTATTAGCAGAATGTAAGCTGGTTTTTAATTATTGACTGAAATTGGTTTTTAATCAGAGGCTATTTCTAAAACGGCTACTTTCATTATAAGCCAATAGACAAATACTCTCCATCACATAAAGACATAATAATGCTTTAAATACACATACACACTTACAAACGAAGTGAAAATTATGCATATTTTAATAAAACATTCTTTCACATAACATTCTAAAAAAGTAGTGCAATAATTATGAAATTAAAAATAATTAAATAAATCATCATAAGTTTTATAATTGAAAATAATTATTCATTCACTTGTAATAAAAACAGCAAATATCTCTTTATAAAAATAATTTTTATTTAGTAAGTAAAAAACGGCTTTTTTTTTTTTTTTTTTTCTTTTTCGTATAAACCCTTTCAATTTTCATGATATTTGACAAGCTCTTGACCTGAGTTTGCCTATATATTTGACGATTAAATTATGCAAAAAGTTTTTTTTTAATCGTTTGCAAATGCGCATTTAAATAATGTTTCACACAAAGGTCCATATTTCACGGGATATTTAATATATTTGAATTTTAATTACAATATATTATTTCTAAAGTATATACTTTAAAATTTATATTTTTTAAAATATACCTGAGCATTGCGTTATCTTTAGTGGAAAACTCTGCATAATATCAATGAAAAAAAAAAAAAAAGCTAAATATTTTTTATGTTAGAAAAATATTTATTACTTTTTAATTTAGCATGCTATTCCTAGATAAAAATATAACAGAATATTGTACAGAATGCATATAAACATCTGCAACAGTTATGGTTTTTTTTTTTTTTTTTTTTTTGAGACAGAATGATCTCAAATGCTATTATTATTATTATTATTATTATTATTATTATTATTATTATTATTATTATTATTTTTACTCAATTTGTTGCTGGCCCCCTCAATCATGCTGTAACTAAATCTTCACTAAAATATAAGAAGACAATTTTATTCTTTCTCTTTCCAAACTTTCAGAACATTTAATCAAGTGGGCAATTTATAAATTTAGAAAAGAAACTAATCATATGTTAATCTGGCTATACATTTCAAAAGAAGTGCAGTAATATTTCTTTTTTAGTTTTTCTTTCAGCATGCCTTTTTAAAAGAAATGGTTTGTATCTCTTAAGGAGTATGAAACGTATGGGCAGTTCAAAAACAAAAATATGTTGAGCTGGTATGACAGATTTTTTCCAACGGAATAATTTTTGAATAAAATCAGAAGCAACAATCAACCCCCTATAAGCTTGAACTAAAGCACATGTAACTTAATTTATAGCATGCCCATTGAAAATTTATTTCCGCTTTAATTTTAATCGTTTTACTGACTCTTTCTATTTACAAAATTGAGAAATTCTATTGAAAATAAAAATTACGGAAAAATATATTCATATATGTACACACTTTAATACCTTGACTGCCACGTTAGTTTATGAGGAAATCTCAATCAAGTCGGGATAATTTTGTGATATAAAGATCAGGTTTTTTACTCCAATACAACTTTGTCCCCATTAATTTTATATAATAATGTTAAAAAATATTTTATGGGATTTATTAAAAGGAAAATTAATATTTGTAAATAGTGGAGTCAACATATGAATTTAACCATGGCCTTTCAGTTAAAAGCAACAAAATAAGCTCACTCTGACGATAAATGCGAATGAAGCTTCCTAATACAAATTTTTTGGATCATCCGCTTACGGATAACGTGTCAATTAACATATTAAATTTTTATTTGTAGAAATGCTGTCGTAATAACTGAATTAATATTAGTATAAAAAGAATGAATTAAAAAAAGTTATTAATTTATGGAACTTTTTAAATGTTTAATGAATGATTAATTCTAAATAGACTTATTTCACTAACGAAATACGTATTAACTCTAAATAGTGAAATTTATACAGTAACTTTTAGACCCTTTCATATACTGTTCAGAATGTGTATTTCTAAAAACATAAATATATTAATCATATCTCTACATCTATATTAAAAATCAAGAATGTATTAAGTAATATGAAATATAAGCAGAATGTGAATTTTTAAGAATGCATTTCACCCTTCATCTACCGATGTACTTCAAAATACTATTTGTGTAAAAAGTTTGTAAAATCGAATTCATGGAAAAAATCTCAAAATTAGAGGCTACATGTGGCTGTTACTGTTACAGAAAAGATTTTATAAAGTGCTATTGTTGTTTTTGCTCGGCATTTTTCATGATTTTTGCGCGTGTTATAATTCATTCTTACAGTCGGTAACAAAAGTCTCCGAACACTAGCAAAAATTCCTATGTAAAAAAATGTACACTTAATACAGTTTTGTTAAATAAACCCTTGTCGAATCCTGTATTTAGACTGACTAAGAACAGGATTCGATAAGGATTTATTTAACAAAACTGTATTAAGTGTACTTTTTTTATATAGGAATTTTGGCTAGTGTTCGGAGACTTTTGTTACCGACGGTATATTACTTCAAGCGTCTCCTATCAATCTTAGAAAAATATAAAGAAAGTTTTTACACTGTTTAAAGGTCTAAATATTCTTTTCGATCTCTATGTTCAGTCGGTAACAAAAGTCTCCGAACACTAGCAAAAATTCCTATGTAAAAAAAGTACACTTAATACAGTTTTGTTAAATAAATCCTTGTCGAATCCTGTTTGTAGACTGACTAAGAACAGTATTCGACAAGGATTTATTTAACAAAACTGTATTAAGTGTACATTTTTTACATAGGAATTTTTGCTAGTGTTCGGAGACTTTTGTTACCGACTGTACTAGTAGCACTCTAAAGAACAACATCACAAAATCCTCATTAATTACTATGATGAGATTATATGCATAATTTGTGTTGAAAATATCTTTAAGAAATACTTTTAAGTAACTACAAAATATGTTTCAAATATACTCTTTGTCTGTTTCATAATGCAGTAGATAATGGAATAAGAAACATGTTGTTCCCCGTGCAATGTTTTTCTATATCTCGCCCTTCAATAGAAAAACTGCGTCACTTTTCCTGAAATCGTAATCTTCTGCATTATTTAAAACACAAGTTTGTAACGAATTAACAAAGCACAATCAACTACAAGAATGTTGAGTGTCGGAAAACATGTAAAGTTTATGATTAATCTTTATGACCACAGCAAATTTTACTGGCCTTTTCACCTCTCAGAAATGAAGAGTAGATTGCATGCAACATAACAAGAGGTAAAAAAATAAAATAAAATAAAATATAAAAGAAACTGATGATAAGTGTTAGTGGAACTTTGATGTATAACACGAGCATATTCATTTATTTCCCAGGTAGGCTATCACGCTAAACATGCACTTAATGGTGAGATAACTGAGTAGCGTGTTTTGAAAAACTTAAAAACTTGTTTTATGCTATTAAAGGTTAAAAGATACTTCATTGCTAAACGTAGTTACTTTTAGAGATTATTCTGGATTTTTTTTTTTTTTTTTTTGTAAAATGAAAGAAAAATAAACATTTAAACATTTTTAAATGTATCTAAATTATAATTAATAATTACAAATTTATATCTCTTATTTAAAGTTTTTGTTTTGATTTGTGTAGTTATTTGGGAAAGTTCTTCATAAGTTTATTTATCTGCTTATAGAACTTGACTGCTTTCAGAAAATAATCAGAGATAATTTTAATATTTATATAAATAATTTACAACAAATTTTCGATAGTCTTACTGGAATTACTGTAAACACTTTTTATTTTTCATTTTTTAGATAAATCTATTTAATTTTTTTGTAGTACAAAATTTTAATTATTTCATGTTAGTGATGCGCATGTGCAAATAATACCAGATAAATTTAAAATGAAAGTAATGAAGTTAAATTAACATTAATTAAAATTTAATTTTTATCAAAATTGTTAGGTACATTTCTGAGAAAATCAAGTTTCTGCCATAGTTTGCAAACGGCAGTGTAATCGTTGGCAGTAAAAGCCAATTTCTCTGAACATAAGCCAGGTAATTTTGTCATATGAAAAAAATCTTTAAACCATAATTTTTATTAAAATCGATGGTTCCATTTCAGTATAAAAATAATTTCTAACATATGTTGTTACATGCTGAGTAAGGGTTAAGAGTAAACGTTAAATTTCGCGAAGTTGAACATCAGTAAAATGGATTTGTCCGCTAAAAAATCCCTTAACCCTAAGTTTTCATCGAAATTGTCAAGCACGTTCCAGAAGCTTGTTACAGAGAGCCAAGCTTCTACCGAGTTTTGAAAAAGTTGCTGTAAAGATTAACAGTGTAAACATTAAGTTTCCTGAAGAGGAAGACACATCAAATGGGTTTGTCGTCTCAAAAAACCCCTCAAGCCTCATTTTTCCTAAAAATAGTTATATCCATTTCTGAGAAAATCAAGTTTCTTTCACGTTTCCCGACGGGCGGGAATTTTCTTAAAGACGCGGATAAGTATATTTGATTTTTCACCCCAAAAAACTTTCACCCCAAATTTGAATTGCAATAAAGAATCACTATTTTATTGAACTACACAAAACATTCTTTCTTATAAATAAGTAACAGTTTCTTTGTGATATATTTAATATTATGTATCCACTATTTTTGTCTGTGAATTATAATCTTTTTTTGACCCACCTCTGAACATGCTCCCATTTTCACTTTTTTCCATTGCCTCCCCTCCCCATCCTCCCATTTTCAGTTTTGTATATATATATATTAATAAATATTGTTTTAAAGTAAGAGATAATTATATAACATTGTTTTATAATCAATTACAGGCCACCAATTTCCATAACTGAACGCAAAATTCATCTATGCGATTTGCAAAAAAATCCAGATGTGATGGAATTTTTTGATATATTTTTTGGTTTCCGCGAGTTAAAATATAAAAACAGTTGAAATATATTATGAAGTTTTTTGGTTGAAGACCAGTGTTATTTTAATATTAAGCTGCATAACATAACTAAGGGAACTTAAATGTTATTTATGGTTATTAGGAAAAATATACCGAGAAAATAAAAGATATGAAAGAATGACCATTTTTTTAGTCTGTTTTCCTTTTATATATCGTTGTTTAATCATGCAGTACTTCTGTACAATCATCAAGTACGTCAAGACACGCCCATTGGCTCATGTCAGCCGTGTTGTGAAGCCTTTTTGACAGAATTCGTGCATTTCTCTTTAGAAGAAAAAGGTAAAATAATAATAATAATAATAATAAAAACCTTCATAAGAGAAACGAACAACATTAAAAAGAAACAACATTTATAAACAACATAGATGTTTAGTTATCCCGTGGCTTTAATAATTAATAATAGTAACACTTTTTTTTTTTTTTTTTTTTTTTTTTTTTACAATTTAGAATTTTGGTTGATTTTTTTGATAGCCAATATTTAATAGAAGGAAGAATTTATTGTGAAATTATTTAAATCTTAATGATTACACATTAAAAAAAAACATTTGGAAATGTAATATAAATACAGGTTGTTCTTAGATATTTTTTGGCTACAATACTTAATTCTTGCTGTGGATTTTAATTTGTTTTAAAATGAATGAAATAGTTTAATCTAAAAAGTGATAAACTATTAAATTAAACAAACAGGGTTGGCTGGGATGGGTTTATTAACATCACACTACAGCTGCCTAGTACGTTGTTAATAACATTCTGGGACTCACTTTTTTTTTTTTTTTTTTTTGGTCAAAAATTTGTATGTTACTTATAAAATTTCAGAAAATTTCATAATACTTTAATATAATAAAGGGTTATTGTCCGAAATAATTAGTCTTAATCATTTTAAAAATACATGTTTTTTATAAATATGATTTTCTAATAAAAAGATTAGTTCTTTGCTATTTGCTTCTGTTTCATAAAAGCTAAAGATTTTTTAACTCTGCGTGACATTTATCATTTCTGCGTACTTCCCAACCATCTCATTAATAATCGTACAATTGTTAACGCCCTCTGAAAAAACGCCCCTTTTCTCACACCACTATATTTTTAGAGTTATTCTCTCCAAATGTTGTTACGATTAAGTAAGACTAAAATTACTCTAAAAAATTATTGGTGTGAAAAAAAAGGCGGGTACTAAAAATTGTACGGTTCATAATGAGATGGTTGGCAAGTATGTTTCTGCTTCTCTTTTGACTAAGAATAAAAATTTTTGATTTTTCGTCTATCACTCTTTTCAAACAATAACAGGGGTTTTTGCGATCCCTTAATTGAATACCACATTTTTACATCGCAATCTTCGTATTATTCAATAAAGGAAAATCACTACACTCTCTACCAATAAGTATTTGGACATTTTCGAATGGAGACATTTTGTCGAATATCTAGAAAAGTTCATTAGGAATCATCTTGAAACTTTGGTAGTGTAAAGAACATGTTATACCTCATATTTCTCAGCAAAAGTTGTGTCTTGAAGAGGAAAAGGGGACCACTAAAAATTAAAAAAAAAAAAAAAATCAAAATGTTTTGGATCAGTCTGTAAAAGGCAATGTATTAAATGCGTTTTGGCTGTAGCATGTAAGGATTTTTCTCATTATCTGTATAAATTTATATGAGGCTACCACATATATTCATGGAGATATAACGGTTTTTTAAAAATATTACAATTTTTTTCTCCACTTTTTTAATTATAACACGTGAAGTGCAAAGCCAGTTTTAGAAAATATGGACTACTACATTTGACACAGCATACTGCAATCAGAATGAAAAAATGTTAAATATCTTATGAAATATGAGCCTTTTTACTAAACAAATTTAAACTACGCATGCGCTAGCTTTTGAAAAATTTCGTTTGTATAATTTAATAGCCAAAAGTATTGAGCAACTTATATAAAAACCCCAAACCTATATCGTGTAAATGCAAAAAGTTATGAGAGATAGAATAAACAGAATTTCAGTTCTTCTTCCAAAAATAAAGGAAAATCTTAGGGGGTTTTATACATATTTATTTGCAATCAGCGGAAACACTGTATTACCACTGGCATAGATGCCAACATTTTAATTTATTCCGGAGTATTTTAGCCCCGCCTTTATTTCGCACCACTTTATTTATAGAGAAATTTTCACTAATATATAACTTCGATAGAATAAGTAAAAAATACTTGTAAAAAATAAGTGGTATGCAATAAAGGCGAGGCTAAAAATACTCAGGAATAAATTAAAATATTGGCATCTATGCCATTAGGCATTGATTGAATCAAAATAAATATGTGAGTAAAACCCCTTATAGTTTAGCTTTTATTTTGAGAGATCTGAAATTCTCATCATTCTATCGCTTGTAACTTTTTGAATTTACGCGCTATTCGTTTGGGGTTTTCATATAAGTTGCTCAATACCTTTGGCTATTGAATTATCCAAATGAAATTTTTATAAAGCTTGCGAATGCGTAGATTAATATTATTTAGAAAAAGTAATCTTACTTCGTAAGATATTTAACAGTTTTGCATTCTAAGTGCAGAGTAGTATGCCAGATTTTCCATAAATATCTTTGCAATGGGTCTAATACCTTACGTGTAAAAATAAAATGTAAATTTTTTTTTTACAATTTTTTAAAGAAACCATTATGTTTCCATGAATATATGGGGTAGCCTCATAAAAATTTATACAAATAACAAAAAAAATCTTCATAATCTGAAATACAGTCATTCTGAAATACAGTCGCCATAAATTTTGTCACATGCACGCCCACATTTTCTAAATATGGTCAAATCGTGTTCTGGATCGAAAACTGGAAGTCGAAAATTTTTATGAATCCAATGCTTTCTTCTACTGAATATAGAAGAAAGTAAAAAAGGTAAAATAAAATGCATGAATATTACTCCATTATAATAAAAATCTAAATTATGTAATTTTCTTTTGAAAATTTTCTCTTCTGTCTCCTTCTATTTATTCTAGATCACTTTGCCCTTTTGCTCGTCACTATAGAGTTAAATGAATCCTTTTTATAATAATAAGTGTCATTTTTTGTATTCCTATATTTATTAACCCATTAGTATGTACGAAAAATAATAACTTTAACAATAGCTTAAATATCGTTGTTTTGGGACTTGAAAGTGCAAGTTATCTGTAGTCGCGTTATTCGAAGCTAAGTCGCGCTATCTCTGTCGAAGTGTTGTATAGTAGAATTTTCAGAGTCAAACATTTTACACAAAACTAGTATGCTGTGGCTATCAGAAATTTCTTCTATATTTTTCTATCAAAATTCACATTATTCACCGAAATTCACATTCACGTACATTTTTTGTTAAATATAATTTATTAAATTTCATGTTTAATGTAGACGATTTTTATCTCAGAGGAGTATAACACAAAATTTTCAAAGAAAATCATTTTTATGCTCTACAAACAATAGCTTAGGATATGAATTTTTTATTTTCTTTCATTAAAAAAAAAAAAAAAAAAAAAGTCAATAACTTTATTTTAAATTATCGCAGATTCATGATTCAACCATTTCTTTTAAGGGCATTCAGGAGTTCTTGCGAAAAATACCCATCGTTATTACACAGAATTACATCGAAACACATCGAAAAATACCATACGTTAATACACAGCAGATAGACAGAAGGACTGAAAAGTATACAGATTGACTAACTGAATTTAAAACTACTCTTAGACATTGTTGGAAAGTGTTAAAAAGGCTTAACGCAAAAGAAAATCAGTCCGTTAGATTATAATTGCCGCCCTTAATAAATCTGAATATTTTAGTGTAGCCCTGTAAGTCTGAAGTTTAATCATATCATATCCTACACAAAACATTGTTTTAGAATATTAACAAAACATGCCAATTTCTTTATGATTTTTACAGTAGAAAGTTATTTAAATGCGATTTTTAAGATTGTCTGTCCTAAAACGCAATGCATTGGCATTTTTTTTAAATTTGTTTTTTTGTCCCTATACACAAATTAGTTATACAGGACCTATTAACGTCATTTTAATAGGGACCATTCCAAAGTGAGCTTCATTAATATATATTTACGGACGCCGGGGGCGGGAGACAGACAGATAGAAAGATAGACAATCGGACAGACAGATAAACAAATTAAAATAATATTTACACTTAAAAATTGTTAAAAAGTGTTACAAAAGCTTAATATAAACGAAAATTCAATTCCAGCAATTTTTTATTAATAGCTCTTAATGTAACTGAATATTTTTATGTGGCCCTGTAAGAGGAGTACTAATCATACTATATTCTATAGAAAGCATTCTCTTTTGTGCATATGAACAACATATTTCAATTTCATTAGGCTTTGTGCACAGTAAAGTTATTAAGATTTGGTTCGTACAAATACCTCTCATAGAACGCAAATGCTTTGGAATATTTAAAATGTCCCTGTACACAAACCAGTGGTAGTATTTACTTCATTTTACATAGGAAACATCCAAATGTGAAAGTGGATAATATTTCAATTTCATAAGATTTGTGTTTAGTAAAGGTATTAAAATATGGTTTATAGAAATACTTCTCATAGAACACAATGCTTTGGAATATTTTCGGGTGTCTGTTTACACAAACTAATGGAGGTATTCACTCCATTTTTAGTAACGAACATCTGATAGTGAACTTCAATAACATATATCAGTTTCAAGATATCCCATAAATATTTACGAGAGTTAGAGCGCTAACAGACAATCAGACAGACAGACAGATGGACAGACGAACAGACAAACAGATACACACATTAATCATATTCACACTTAAAAATGGTCAGAAAGTGTTCAAAACGCTTAATGCAAACGGAAATGCAGTTCCAGCAAATTTTTATTAATAGCTCTTAATGTAAACATCACATGTAGTCAAAACGCATTTAGTGCATTACTTTTTACAGAGTGATCCAAAACATTATGTTTTTTGTTTAATTTTTTACTGGTCCCCTTTTTCTTTTCAGGACACAATTTTTGTTGAAGTACATGAGGTATGATATGTTCGTTACACTATTAATGTTTCAAGATGGTTCCTAAAGAACTTTTATAGACATTGGACAAAACGTCTAAATTCGAAAGTGTCCAAATACTTATTGGTAGATAGTGCATAAACAATTACTGAGTTTTATTAGATAAAAAACATGATATTCTATTAAGAGACCACTAAAATTCTTGCAATAATCTCTATCCTATTTTATCACAAAAATACTGCAAAATACAGTAAACCTTCTTGTATGAAAAAAGTAGTATCACGAAGACCTTTATCCAATATTGCCAGATTGGGAACTTCTTTTATTCAACTCGCATCCAATAATTTTTAGAAGTGATGTTTGACATAAATAAGAGACGATTAATTGTCGAGGTGATTACGCAACTGTTGCAATTAAAATTTAGTAGTGGATATTGAATAAAAAAAGTCCCGAATCTGGCAACACTGCCTTTATCCGTGCTTTTAACTTAAAACTATCAAATAAACTGACATGAAGACAGCATACTAAAGCCCAAGAATTCTCACCTGAAGAATGAGGGCAGTTCTATTTAATGGTGTACTTAAGATAATTTTTTTAAAAGATAGAATGCGATATCTTAATAGTAATTTTGTTTTTGTATGTCAGATAAATCATTTTCCACCAGGAATTTTAACTACCAGAAAAATTCATATTTTTACGAAGAAACGCTTCGTACTTTGTTAATTATAAATTCTGTTGTGAAACGGATTTATCTGACCTGCGAATTTCGCACAAGAATTTGAAGTATATATATAAACTCGAAAATTATGTATGAACCTTCATAAAAACACACGCATATATATAATTTAAATATTGAATAATTATAGTAGGTAATTTAAAATAGAAAGTCAAATTGTGTGAATTAGAAAGGTGTTTGACCCTTGTTTCCCAGTTGCCAGCATTTCAACCAAATAACCAAGAGCTCTGAAGGCAATGTAAGTAAAATCGTGAAAAATATAAATTGCATTAAATAAATTTTTACCGTCTCTTTTTTCACCAGGAAGGACAATGACACTTGATTTTATAGAAATCCAGAGGATTTTGTGAAATAGTAATGGCATGAGCATAAATTTATTAAAGAGTAAGAACGTCAGCTGTAATAAGATATTTTCGTTCTAGAGAAATTCACTTAAAAATTAAAATTTTCCATAATGAGTCATGATTTTATTTATACATAACAAGTTATGATAACAAATCTTACGCAAAACAAGTTATGTATAAAACGTTATGGCTGCTATAAGTATAATTTATTTATTTTTACACCTAGCTAAAGGAAATGCTAAAGACTTTTGCGCGTTATACATAAAAATAATTGAATATTATTATTCGCAAGATAAAATAATCACGTGTTTCAGGAAATACAGGATTCAGGAAATAAGTCCTATATTTTTATGTGCGTTTTATTATTTTGATATTACTATTTTCAAGTAACAATTTTTCAAAAAAAAAACTATTAAAGCATTAAAGCCTTCACAATTTATTTTTCAAAATAGTGATATTAAAATAATGAAACGCATGCAAAAACAAAAACAACAACAATAACAAAAAAGATCGTGGTGATACTATATAATAGCGTTTTTTTTTTTTTTTCTGACTACGTTACGTCACTGGAAACTAATTACTGGTTTTGAGAGGTGTTTTTATTTCACGTACTTTTTAAATAATATTTCTATTTCTTTATATATTTTTTTGTGTATCATCATCTTTAAATATTATTTTGAAAAAGTCTTTAAATCTGATGACACCACCATGCAGAGGGATTTTTTTTTTCTTTTAGCTATCAACATTAACTAAAAAACCATTAATCATTGGTTCATAAACGAACTTATTCTATAAAGTCCATATCATCAGAAACTAATAACTCTTTTTTAAAAAGGCGCTGAAATTCAAATATTTCCTATTGTAATTATTAGTCAAATATCCTTTCTTTTGTTTATAAAATGCTTGAAAAGTGGTTTAAAAAGAAGCATAAAAAATAGGCTTCAGTCAATATCGAAGTCATCTATTTCTCGTTCCTTAATTTGTGAAGTACACAACTTGACTGAAAGACGTGATCCATTGATTGTGAAAGTGTCCACAAAAATGTTGTACGAAGATCGGAGAAGAATGCTTGAGGGCAGAGAAATTCGAAGACCGATACAAGCTCTTATAGACGCTTGGGAGAATAAATTAAGAGGATGTTTAAAGAGTAAAGAAAAAAAATTCAATATTTTGCAGAAGGACAGATTGAAGAGGTTAAAAAAATATTTAATAAATAAATATCGTCGTATCGCAGGCGTGAAGAAGAAAATAAAAATTGAATTGGATATTTGAAACAAAAGTAAAATTTTTTTCAATAATCAATTTTATATAGATAAAAAAAATTAAAAAATATTAAGAAAACAAATAATCTATTGCCCCTTTTTTTTTTTTTTTCTTTTTTTTAAGCGTGCTCATAATTAACCATGTTTTTAATTTCTATCGATAGCAAAAAGGGAGGGGCACAGTGGGACAATAGGCATTTTTCTATGATTCCAATGCTCAAAAATTTGAAAATTATGCCATAATTTACTTAATGTGTATGGCAAAATTGTGGAAAAGCGTCACTGTCATATTTTATTGAGTAGGGAATTTGCAGCCATTTTTGTTTCTACTGTCACTGATGGAAAAATAAAGTTTAATTTTTTGGATTTGAACAATAAATTATTATCCAATAATCAATATTATTGCATTAATTAAAAGCTTAGACACTTTTAATTGCATGTATGCATTTTTTTTAATTAATAAATTTTGTGCCATTTTTGACATTTGATTTAAAAATACTTCTTGGCGGTACAATGGGACATGTTGATGAGGGTACAGTGGGGCGCATTTAAAATTAAGTTATTCATGTAAAGTGATTTTCATGAGGTTTTTTTTTTTTAATAAAATACTTTTAATGCCATTTAGATGGCATCTAAAGCGGGCTTTTAACAGCCTATTAACCTGCTGACAACTGTTATATTACTGTTAATTGCTTAACAATGACTTGTTATCTGAACACATTATTTTGAATATTTTCATTAAGTATATGAAAAGACTGTCGCCAGGACACAATTTTATTTCCGATTATGAGAGAATATATTCATCTGTCCTTGCCAATATTTAAATGAAATTACTAAAACCTATGATTTGTAGGGGTGCAAGAAGAAGAATTACACAATTATCATTTCCTGCAGACTTCCGATGTTATTCCATAATAAAATGAACTTTTGAAAGCAGCTTGTTATCCTTTACAGTTTAGTTTTATGTTACTTTATAACTTTTAATTTATCAAATATTATTTTGCAAAAAATATTTGAACATTTAAATGTGTTTAATTATTATAACTATTTTTAAGTCCCGCCATTGAAAAACTACTTTCACATGGTGACTATTAAGTATCCGGAAAAAGTATTTGCTAGTAAATAATCAGGGAAATGGTAAACAGATTTAAAGCTTCTCTTTCTGCAACAAGTAATGTCTAACAATTATTTTTTACTTTGAGTTTTCGAAATGGCGATCATCGGTATTGACACAAGTTGTCATCTTCTTCGGAAGTGAGGTGATGGTGCGGCGCAAGTAGTTCGGATCTAAATCCTCCCATATTTTGTTCAGGGCTTTCTTGAGTCTATCAAATGTATGATTTTCTGTGTTCGCAATTGTTCTTTTAAGAACCCACACACTGAAAAATCCATTGGTTACAAATCAGAGCTGTTAGAAGACCACAGATTTTTGGTCAGAACTCTTCCCTTTGACATCGATTAAAGCAAACGTTGATTTGATTCCATGGACCAGAGCATAAACTTGGTGAAAGATCTTAGCCGGGTGATTTTGTTTCCATGGAAGTACAGCTTTCTCTAAAACATATTTTTGATAAACTTTTCCATTATTTTTTGCGTTTTCTTGGAAAAAAATCATTTGAGTGTTCCCATTGTTGCTAATCTCAGCTTAAACAATCAAACATTTTAGAAACAAAGACTTTGTTGCATCTTTTCGTTTTCCGGTATTCTTGAGAGCTAGATCCAAAAGTTTGCAATGATTTTGAGAGTTTTTAGCGACTTAAACAATAAAATCTTTCTCATCAGACCACAAAATATCTTAGATGGGCCGCACTTTGAAAAAATCACGAAACTTTTCATTTATATAAAAGATTTTACTTTCCCTGATCGCTCAAAAACTGCCTGTTGAATAAATGCAAATTATTTTAACAAATAATATTTAAAGATAAAAGCATTACAACAACAAAAAAGTTGTTATAATGAAATAGGTAGTCCATAAAAGCTCCTCAAAAATTTTCCGGATTCTTAATAGCCACAAAAAAAAAAAAATTAAAGCTAAAAGTTCTAAAAATATCGTTCAATATTTAGTTTTTCCTTTACAGTAAATGGAAGAAAATTATTAAAAAAACATGTGGAAATTGTCCCGCAGGGCCCCCCCCCTCTCCCCTATGTTAAATTATTTATTTATAAAACTAAATCTGGCATAACTCTGTAGGATGTATGGAAAGATATAGAAAGAATTCTCTTGTAATAAGTGATGCGATGATTCTAAAACCTCTTGCTCCGTGGAAATTTTGACACTTTTCATACGCAAAGAATATATATATGTGTGTGTGTGTGTGTGTGTGTGTGTGTGTATTTATATATACACTTCTGCTCAAAAGTTTAGCAAGATTTGCAAACGATCAGTTTCTTTCAATTTGAACACTTACCTCTCGATGAAATGTTTTCAAACACTGGATATGTAAAGAACTGGGTCTTTCAATGAAGATTAGGTTACGACAACAATTAGGGGCCAGTAACGAATTGAGCAATATCAATACTGTTTGCGAAAATTTTTAGGAAAAAATCTTTTGACTGCGCATGCGCGAAAGGCATAAAAATTTTTATTACATCGATTGAGAGCTAGGGCAACTTTTGTCAAAAGTTCATTTAAATAAAGTAAAAATTAAGCAAATTGTTGGCAAAAAGAATGAGCTAGATTTTAGGTATTTTCCATAGTTGAAATTTCATAAGGAGATTTTTCACCTGCCGCGTAATTAATTTGAAATAAACACGTTTGAAATAAAATTATTTATTTGTTAGACCTAAACAATTACTGAATAAGAAAAATCATTTAGCATGGGTTTATTCCATCTTTATATGGACATATTGTTTTAATGCGTAACGGTATAATATTATACAATTTTTAACATAATCCTAAAAAATTCCATTGTGCCAGACATCGTAATTTTTTTTCTAGTTCCTACAAAGTTGTAGGCTACAAGTTTTGACCCCCCCCCCCCCTTTATAGACTAAACATTTTTGATCGGATTGCTATCAGGGCTATTTCCAGGTATGTAAAGAAGAAATTCTAGGATATTTGCAGGATTTAAACTAAGTGGAAAATTTAATGTTTACTTACAAATTACTTGATGCTCATGAAGATGGATATGTAATTTTAACAATTCGAACCAAATAAACTTAGCACAGGCGCCGTGGGCCAAGGTGCATTATCTTCTTCAACTATTGATTGTGAAAAAGTCTGAGATACCTCCACATCAGTCGGGAAGGCACACACTTTTATAAAAGCCATATTTTTTTTCATATTACTTGATCCCTTGAGCATTAATATTTGCCCAACTCCTTGAAAAGTTATGCACTCCCACTCATAATGTACAGAAAATGTTTCATTGTTTCAAGAGGGCAATTTTCGTTAAGTCAATCACTTTTTCGTTGCTCGACTAGCTTGTTTCCGTCAACTCTAAATAAATTATTTGATTAATCAGAGAAAACCATTGTCTCCCCATAATTAACTGACCATTTTTCAATTGTTTGAGCCACTGAAGTCTTGTTTTCTTAATTCTTTTCATAAATAATTGCAGATCTTCTAGCTTTTAACCTCCTTCGTTTAATCGTAGCTGCACTGTTTTTGAAGAAATTATGTTGTAAAAGATGTTGCTGAATCTCTTCTAAGTTTTAAACATAATAAAAAGCGAATTTTTAACAATATCTTTTTAACTTGCCGTCATCTCGCTCGGATGACCATCTCGCTAGATCCAAATTTCCAGTTAAAAAAGCCAAATAATATATACTTTGCTAAAAATCATCTCACCTGCGGTTCGCTAACATTTAATTATTTCGCCATCTCGTGCGCTAAAATATTTTTGCTTTTCATTCTAAAATTAATACTTTTTGTGGTATTGTTAAATGTCTTATTCTAGACCTGCTAACTATGCTAGTTTATCCGTAATGGTAATAGGCCCCGCCTTTTTTTCACACCAGAATGGTTGTACAGTAATATTCAGCAATATGCTCTCATGATTAAATAAGAACGCTATTGCTCTACAACTATTCTGGTGTGGAAAAAAAGGCGGGGCTTAATACCATTACGGATAAACTAGCATAGTTAGCAGGTCTATTAATCTTACCATTTTTTAATTACTTTTCTAATACATCTTCCCTAACTACAGAATTTTTTTTGAATACTTGACTTTTAAATACTTACTTTATAATATACTTTTGAATACTTACTTTTAAAATGATAAAATTGGCGTTTGTTGAAGAATAAAAAGTAAAATATATAAGTGCAGCTTTCTTTTATCCCTTAGTGTACAGAGAGTCATAGTTAGTCAAAGTTAGATCAATAGCGAAAATATTCAAGACTATTTGAACTCAGTTAACGAATATTTTGTGAAGCATCAAAACCGTATGAGAG
The DNA here is from genome assembly GCA_963930645.1 of Salticus scenicus. Lineage (NCBI taxonomy): Eukaryota > Metazoa > Arthropoda > Arachnida > Araneae > Salticidae > Salticus > Salticus scenicus. The sequence continues at coordinate 179,518,967 of OZ005651.1, forward strand.
ATTCTATGTGATCTCATAACTGCCTTAGGTGTCAAGTACAAAATTCACGAAATTCCTAAAACGTATTACCTTTTCATCAAGCATAGTTCATATAAATAGTTTTTTATATAATATGTTAAGAGAAGGATTTCATTTTCAAAAATATATAAGTATTGAGGGGTTTTGTAAACAGGTTCTTTCATCTAACTGTCTCGCATGGTTTAAAAAAAAGAAAAAGTAAAAAAGTAGAAATAATGCCCTGTATTTAAATCATGCAGTAAATCTTGATTCAGCTAGCGGCTCATTTGAATATGTATGCTACGGTGTAGATTCGTCAGTCTCATTGACAGGTGAGAAAGAAAACAGCCTTTGTCTATTACAAACGTATTTAAAAGCTATTGTAAATCCCTCAGCTTTTTTGTAATTCGTACTTGCTAAATTTCTGTTCTTTATAAATATAATTTGTTTTTAAATTGTGAAAATTGGAATATGTGAGGCTATTGTATAAATATGTAAGGTTTTATGATTAATTACATTAGACTCTTTGGTATTCATGCAAACATGTAATTTTTCATAGACGTTATAAGTTGCTAAAAGACTCTTCTTGAATATCATATATTATGGAGTATGATTGCTTGGTTAATTGTGAACTACTTCCATGAGGATTATTTTCCAACCTATCAGTTTCTTCACATTATCATTCTGAAATTAGTTTCGGGAACTTGGGTTCAGCGTTTCTTTGTTATTTGTATTCTAAAATTTAGAAACACTTCTGTTGCAGATTTCTTCGTAATTAAATAATTTTTCCAGATTTCTGCGTTTCCCAATGTTCTCATTACTATAACTTATTACATTGTATTTAATGAATGCAATGATTCAACAAAAGTATTTGTAGAGAATTAAACTTCTACATGCTTATCTAACTTTAACTTGACTTAAGGTTGAATGCTGCAAACTTACTTATTTAACTTTAGATTGACTTGAAGCTGTAAACTGAAATACTTAAGCCTATGAAGAAATGACAGAGTCAGATTTGTAAAATCAATGGAGCTTTAATTGAGCTTAAATAAGAAGGGGGACGCTGGACTTTGATTGGATTTAATACGTTTAAATGGGCAGCCCTCTTAAATGCTTTGACATCAATAAATAACCTCCGTTACTTTACTTTACTTAACTACTCGCAAATGATCTCAACTACTTTTATTTAAATTAGCTTCTAAGGCCAAGTAATCGTTCGCATGTAGGAGGATTCCCTGACGCTACAATGCTACAGGACTTACTCTCTTCTATCCTACGCCGCTAACAACTAACTCCATCAACTCTCATACTTTCCTTCCCACTAGCTTTCGAACTACCATCCTTCAACTCACTCGCCTTCCAACTAACGCTCTTACCAACTCTCAACTAACACCAACTAACATTCTAGCTCACTCCAACTAACTAACACCCACTAACCTTCTTCCTTCTCCTTTTATCTATCTTACTTTCCAAAATATTTGCATATCGTGAATTACAATTTCAATTTAGGATGAGAACTAACTCTACTAGTCGACTTGAATCCTAAAACAGCACATTCACGTTTTACCCGCAAAGTGCGAGTTTTAATTGTAGCACTTTGCTATACCTGACAGTTCCTCCCCAAAAAAAAAATTTCGCGGAAAAAATCCCCAACGGGTTTTTACCCGTGCAAATTTTAAATTATTGCAATACTATGCAAAGAAAAGTTAGCTGCAGCGACTTACTGTTTAAAATTCAACTATATAATATTTTAGAAAAAGAAAAAAAAAGAGGGGGGAAAATTAAATTTAAACTAAACTGCCCAAAAAGAAGTATATTGTTTTAAAAATCTAATAGGGAAAAATTTTTTAAGAGTACAGGGCCAAAAAACCCGACACTTAGCTTTTTAAAAATGTTTTGTAAAAGCTCAGGCTAAGTTGGTTTACACGGGAAAACCGTTTGTACTCATAATTAGGTAAATAAAGATATATATAGTCCAGCGTAATTACAGCGGGGAAATACAGGTACATCTTTCCTTAAATGGAAAGGAAAAAATTGTATGAATTAAAAAAAAAATGTAGTACAAAAGGGATCGCCTAAACAGAACGTGCGATCATTGTGCAATTTAACTTGTAACATAATTTTATTAAACAGAAAATAGTGAAATGTCTTGAGCCATGCGAAGAGTTTATCTAAAAAATGTCCAGCTATTCACTATGAGTTATCTTGAAAGAGATCCGTTGGCAAGCGTCCAGAAAAAACATCTTTGACTTTAGAGAAGAGAAACGCTGGCACAGTTCCAAAAATACCGTCTTTAGCATCAAAAGTAACAATATTGAAGAAATGAGCCTGGATTCAGATTTAACGTCTGTACTTCGGGTTTAGAGTCAGGATCAGCAACTGCACCTCAGATTTTCTACAATTAAAACTTTTTTACAATTTTTAATAAAATCACACAATAAATTGTGGAAGGAAATCATATTTATTGAAATTTAATTTTTCCGACTGAGTGAAAATAATGCCTGGACCGGGACCCGAACCACGGATCATTGATTTACAAGGTCAAGGCTCTACCAACTGAGCTATCCAGGCCTGAATAGCTCAGTTGGTAGAGCCTTGACCTTGTAAGTCAATGACCCGTGGTCCCGGTCCAGGCATTATTTTCACTCAGTCGGAAAAATTAAATTTCAATAAAACTTTTTTAAACGTATACATCAAAAATAGACGTGAACTACACTTTTATATATAGATAAATGACATAATTTTATACATAAGCCATATTTCAACTAGGTATTTGCGTGCGGAAAAAACAAAATGTTAGTGGATTAATAAGGTTAGTCGTTAAACGCGAATTTACATGCAAAATAGCTTTTAAAAAAATTCTCTTTTTACCCCATACTAATAGATATACATACATAAAAACTTTTAGTAAAAAATTCAAAAGTTTACAACAAGAAAATTCATTTGATACACTTTATACGACAACATTTAGAAAATCATAGAGAAGGATACAAAATTTTCAAAACTGCAGTTGATCGCTGAGAAATAAAAAAGATTTACGTACATACATTTTACATTACATTTACAAAACTATAGAGAAAAATGGTTATACACTTATAAAATTGCATTTTATATAATCGAGAGAAATATAGTTAAAGAATATATACAAAATATTTCGAAAAGTTTGTTTTTTCAAACTGGCGTGGCTGGCTACAAAATAGAAAAATATTAGAGTATATACACACTGATCATGTAAAAAAAACTTAGAGATAATTTATATACAAAGGTAAGGAAATTTATCGTACGAATCGCTGCAGGTGATGGCTAAAACAGAAGGAATTTAAGTACACATATATAGATCATTCAAATAACTAAAGAGGGGGCAAAAGTTTATACAAAAGTTCAACAAGGTTTTTTTACCAAAAACTGTTGGTGTTGGCTAGGAATTAAAAAAAACATTAACGTACATACATGCATATATTATATACAGAAAAAAATTATGACATGTAATCCAAAACATGAAATTTCGGTAGTTGAAAGTTCATGCAGCAAGTTTAAATTTAGATTTGTGATATTTTAAAAAGTTCATCCCTTTAAGATAATGATTGAAAGTCCAAAAGAAAGTTCTACATGTCGAAAATTTCATAACTGCTGTGATAGAACTACAGTTTACAATGGAAAAAATATAAAACCATAGCACCTGACAGATTGATTCCTTTATAGCAGCAAAATAAGAGATGCAGGTCAGACTGGCCTGTAGAGTTGTTGTAGCAATTTCCGTGCTGGTGGCTTGTAGAACGGATTCCGGCATCGGAGATGCATTTTTCTGGGATGGACTCGAGCCCGGTACCTTGTCACTGTCCCCAGTTATCACAGAGGACTGCGTTTGCTCCGTGCTGTCCAATGCTAGACTTTCTGGAAACTTCACAGGAGGTTAAATAGATGTTTGAAATTGCCGACTTTAAAATACTTGCATTTTCTGTTGGTTTAATCGGCGGGTCATTTTGAAACTTTAAGTTCACGTTCGCATTAGAAATATTTCACTGTGTCGGCTGTATAGATGCACAGCTGACATCTAAAGGCGAGTTACCAGGATTGTCCGCATCATGTAATGATTTTCCACTTTCGCTTAGTTTAACCGTTTCCGCAGCCACAGTAATTTTAATAGGATTTTCTTTTACAATTCCTGTCGCAACACGAGATAATTTTTTTCGGATTTATTAACCGTAGCTAAATTCTGAATAATAGACTTAGTTTCATATGTATCGCTGTTTGAAAATGAAGTTTGTTCGTTTGCAGTCACTTGCGTTTGGCTTTTGCCACTAGAAATAAAGTTTTCCTCACCAGTTTTAGGGTGACTTGATGTACTCGAGCTTACTTCTTGCGACTTAATAACTTCTTGCGGTTTTTCCGCTGGGTTTAATATTGTTTCCCACTGACGTTCGTGAGGGGGGAGGGAACGGTCATGTTGCAATCTTAGTTTGTCATACCGAGTAGCAAAGAGTTCGATGACCCGATTTTTTAACTCGTCATAGGTTGGATTTGGGCCAAGCGAATGGCAGGCGATTAACCTATGCCACTGTATCGGTTCTCCTTCTAGGGAATATGCTAGCCACGCATATTTTTTGGATCGATCGATGTTATAAACGTTAAAAAAAAATATTCAAGCTGCTCAAAACATTGCAGCACACTATTAGTGCCGTCAAAAAATATTTGCTCGGGGGGGGGGGAATTCGACATTATTTGGGCGCCAGTGTAGAGAATTATGGTGCGCCATGATCTTATTTGCAGATCTTAACTCCTGGATCTTAAATATGAACTTAGATTAACTTAATTAATTTATGAGCATGGAACTTGAATCTTGCTTATTTAACTTTACTTTAACTTGAAGCTGTAAACTGAAATACTTAAGCCTATGAAGAAATGACAGAGTCAGATTTGTAAAATCAATGGAGCTTTAATTGAGCTTAAATAAGAAGTTAGACGCTGGACTTTGATTGGATTTAATACGTTTAAATGGGCAGCCGTCTTAAATGCTTTGACATCAATAAATAACCTCCGTTACTTTACTTTACTTAACTACTCGCAAATGATCTCAACTACTTTTATTTAAATTAGCTTCTAAGGCCAAGTAATCGTTCGCATGTAGGAGGATTCCCTGACGCTACAGTGCTACAGGACTTACTGTCTTCTATCCTACGCCGCTAACAACTAACTCCATCAACTCTCATACTTTCCTTCCCACTAGCTTTCTAACTACCATCCTTCAACTCACTCGCCTTCCAACTAACGCTCTTACCAACTCTCAACTAACACCAACTAACATTCTAGCTCACTCCAACTAACTAACACCCACTAACCTTCTTCTTTCTCCTTTTATCTATCTTACTTTCCAAAATATTTGCATATCGTGAATTACAATTTCAATTTAGGATGAGAACTAACTCTACTAGTCGACTTGAATCCTAAAACAGCACATTCACGTTTTACCCGCAAAGTGCGAGTTTTAATTGTAGCACTTTGCTATGCCTGACATATTTATTAAATTTATATCACTAGGGAGCTCTGCCCGCCTATTCGCTGTTTTCTTTCATTGAAAAGGAATATTAATAGTGCATATTACAAGACAAAAGCAGAAAATTATTATGGAAATTCTCATATTCAATGTCAAAATGAAATATTTAATAGTTATATATTTTTTTAATAGAAAGAAATTCATAATTTCTAGACCATTTTGCATTACAGCTTTAGTATAAGACCCTTTTTATTTATTTTTTACAACCTTAGATCTGGGCCGCGGTACCCCATCGTAATTGGAAGATTGCGGGTTTGGTTCTCGAGCTGGCCAAAGACCGTCATGTACACTAATGGTGGCTGGTGCACTTAAAATATGTCGTGGCCGCAATATCCTCCATGTTCCCATCAAAATTATACCTCTGGGGCCACTGAAGCGGGGGACCATCCCCTTCGTGGCGAAACAAAATTGTGGTTACATGTCTCCGGAACATCCGTAGGGATGCGTCCCAGACCGTTGCCAATTATCCATAGCGCAGTACTGGTGCGACGTTGAATCGAACCTACCTACCTACCTACGTACAACCATGGATCATGTTTTAATTTTCCCGTGTAAAATAACTTCATGACAGAAGAACAACGTCACTGGGAGAATTTTTTTTTTCAAAATGGCAAATAGAGTACCTTCATGAACTTGTAGCCTGTATCATGCAGAGATGCACCTAATCGAGAATTTTTTTGGTTTTGAATTTTTTTAAACTTTTTTCAATTTTATCTGTTGATTTTTTTGTATCGTTTCCTAAAATTTTATTAAAATTGTGAGTTTTTCATTTTAGTCGTTCGCGTTCTATAGAAACGGTTATTATGCTATTTATTTTCTATTCTTTCATATAAGTTAAAATGATTAAATATAGTAAACATATAAACGCGATTTAAATATGGAAATATTGCTTTGAATTTTTTTATTTCAATGTGTTTCGATTGAGAAAGATCAATCTGGTTATATCTTTTTCTTTCTATGTTAGACTTTTAAAAATTAAATAAATTGTGACATTTCATTTTAATGGTTGCTATTTCAAAACAATTGTTACGTGGAGAGAGAAAAATTAACTGGAAACAGAAACGTTTTAAAATCATTTTTAATTTATTGTTTCTATAGGAATCAAATGGTAATAGAGTAGGAAAAGTGAAACTCATTAAGTTTTATATTTAATTGAAATGTATAACAATTAAATTTCTAATTTTTAAAACATAATTAATAATAATCTAAGTATAAATTCATTTTACTTATAATTTTATTATAACAGAGCAAAGGCTAAAAAAATTAGGTCCCGCTACTAGTCCCTAATCCATGGTGCAAAACTAAAATGTTCAGTTGGTCAGACATACTTGCCAACATCCTAACTAATATTCCGTAGTATTGTTAGCCCCGCCCATTATTTCACACCAGTAAATTTTTAGTGTAATATTCTACAAATTAAATTACGATTAAATAAGACGAAAAATACTCTGAAAAGATACTGGTGTGAAAAAGAAGGCAGGGTTAACAATTTACGGAATATTAATTAGTATGTTGGCAAGTATGGCTCAATAGATGCTAAGATATAGCCATCTGAAAAATTGTAATTCCTGAATAACAGCGCCAATTGTCGTCTAATAAACATCCAAATTGAAGTACTCGGGTAAGGCGCTGATACAGTCAGTGAGTCTGGATTCAAAATAGCATGAACGGAGAAGACGCGGCCGACGACAGCAGAGGCTCAGTACTTTGCTTCAACCAACTTTCAGGAAAGTTCAATGAACTTTTATTAGTTTTTATTTATAAAGTGGTGTAAAAACAGTGATTGTCATTATTATTATATATATGTATACAGTAGAGCACCGATTATCCGCGCAATTGTGTGGCAATCGCGGATTACCCAAAAAACAGAGTAAAATGGGGTGCACACACACACACACACAAAAAAAAAAAAACACGTGACAGGACAGTATAACCCCTATTTCTAAAGTAAACATCCATTTCCTCCTAAAACCGTCAAAACAATTCCATGTAAGCCTATAGAATTACGATGCACAGTAAACATGTCGGTAATATTCGACCTTCGCACAGTAGAACCTATTGCATTTTCCTTGTTGTTGGCTTGAATTAAAATTGGGTCAATTGGAAGTTAGTAATTTAAATTGTTTTTCGAGGCTCTCGCACTCGCGGAAAATCGGTGCTCTACAGTATCTCTCTCTCTCTCTCTCTCTCTCTCTATATATATATATATATATATATATATATTTTTTTTTTTTTTTTTTTTTTTTTGAAAATCCGTTAAAATAGAATGATCAACGAAGCGGGCAAAGTCCTACTAGTTATTATTATTACTGTCTTTTATATTCAATAGTAGAAAGCAATTGTTCCGTAAAAAAATTCCACTAATGCTTTTCAATGGATTTGCACGTTTTGAGAGGTCGGGAACACGATATGATCATTTTTAGAAAATGTCTATTTGTGTGTGTGTGACAAAAACTAGTGACAAGAACTAGTGCGCATAATTTCATATAAAATTACATGTAGATCATAGATACGCACATTTGTAATTAATTTTGTAGTCTTGTCAGTACCCGCTCTTTTTATACACCGCTTTATTTGAAGAGAAATTTTCTTCATCATATAAATATGATTGAATAAGAAGAAAATTACGCTTCATAAAATATGCTCTAAACAAACTGCCGGTACTAATAATTCTACTGCATAAATTAGAAGTGTTGGCAGCTATGATGTAGGCACACCTTGATATAAATTAGTGCTTATCAACTTTTGGTAAAAATCGGCCGACATTTGGCGTTTGCAACCGTTTATCCATAATTTTTAACACGGCGCTGCAGGAAAAAATTTGTATAAATGTTCGCGATGAGAATTATTTTTTAACACATCATTATGAAATTAAAAGAAATGATGTATGACAGTAACTGTCATTTAGATTTTCCTTTTTTTTCCCTTTTTAACACTTTCCAAGAAGGATGAAAAGTGTTAATGACTTCGGTTTGTTTGTCTGTCTGCCCGCGATCTAACTCCCGTAAATATTTATGGAATTACTTGAAACTGATATATATTATTCAAATTCACTATCGGATGTTCCCTACAAAAATTGGATTTAATATCTCTACTGATTTGTGTACAGGGGCACCCGAAAGTATTCCAAAGCATTGTGTTCTATGAGAGGTATTTCTATAAACCATATTTTATACCTTTACTATACACAAATCTTAATGAAATTGAAATATGTTATTCAAGTTAACTATCGGATGTTTCATATATAAAATGGAGTAAATACCACAGCTGGTTTGTGTACCGGGAAACTCGAAAGTATTCCAAAGCATTGCGTTCTATGAGAGGTATTTCTTTAAATCAAATTTTGATAACTTTACTTTGCCCAAAGCTTAATGAAATTGAAATATGTTATTCATAGCCACAAAAGAATGCTTTCTATAGAATATAGTATGATCAGTATTAGATTTATAGAGCCACACAAAAATATTCAGTTACATAAATAGCTATTGATAAAAATTTGCTGGAATTGTATTTTCATTTACATTAAGCGTTTTTAACCCCTTCAGACCCGAATTTTTTGTCGTTTAGGAAAAAATTATTTTTATACTAAAATTAACTTAATTCATGTGAATGAAAGCAACAATATACTTTTTACAAAAATATTTACTCATTTATATATAATTTTTAAATGTACATTTTAATGGACATATGGTCCTTATTCAAAAATTGTAGCATAGGAGATCTTGAGTGATATTTGTATGAAAAAAAAATTCTCTTACTATATTATAAATAATTTATTATTATATTAAAAATAATTGCTTTTGAATAAGCAGTTATATATATATATATATATATATATAATTCTTATTTTCTATGAAATCTTTCAAAACAATTCCTCTCTTTTACTAAACACAAATGGACACGACATTTGTCACAATAAAAATGTGTCCTTCCTTTGCATAATGGCATCTTGCATCGTGTTGCTTCTTTTTTATCATCGATTTGGGGCATATGGTCCACATTATCGTGTTGAATTTCTCTTATTGGTCTTTTCTCACAGCAACGAAATTTTCTTTTTCTGTCCGGTGTAATTTCTCCTTCACTTTTTGAAGGACGACCACGTTTCTTTACATTTACAAGCTTGTTATTATAAATTAAACTTTTGGAAACGTGCATACAAAATTCCAACAAATCCATAATATCTTTTTAATGAATTTTAGCTTCGATGCAATCTTGTTTATACTCTATCCAACTATTAAATAGAGCAAAATCCACAAAATGCATAATTACTCGAAGGGTCCATTTTCGAGATCTAATATATATGCGATATAAACTTATATACATATCGAGCAGATCAACTCCTCCCATGTTGCTGTTATATTGCCTAACAACTTCAGGTCTATCAATTTCGATATATGCTGATTTTTGCTTATCCCACCGTTTTGCTTTATCAATTGTTCCAGTGCCAACAAAGTTGGAAGCCATATGAACTGGTTTGTTGTCCAGCCACTTTCAGTGATGGTAACTCGTTAGCGTCATTCCAGAGTGTGGAAGACAGCGAAGGCGAGCACAATGAAACGTGCAAAGACCCTGACGGAGTCTACTATACTGGAATGAGTGGGGAGAGTGATGCAGTAGAGGCAGGCTCTGAGAATTCAGATGCCGACTCCCCCACCGGCCCTCGAACAGTCTCTGGGGATCCAGAGACGACCATTGTCGCCGCGCAGACGATGGATAAAGGTATTCAATTACATAGCGAGGAGCTGGCCAATATCTCCCTTGAGGAGATGGTCGGCACGTCTCAGACCCTCGTTATGGAGATGAACCGACTTTGTTTGGATCTCTCACACACTGTTGACAAGTCAAAGCTGTCGGGACCAAAGCTGGAGAAAGTCCATGCTTTCATTGATTGGGTGCGTCGAGCATTCACCCGGCAGCACAGACTAGTCGAACAGAGCGGGAAAGCTTCTACCAGGAGGCCTTTAAAATCAGCCGAGGAGAAGGGTGCAAACCGGAAGCGAAATAGAGGTAGCCGCCAAAAGAAGGGGAAAAAGAGGGATTCCCCAGCAGTTCCCACAGAGGAACAACCTCCCGCTGTGGAGGCAGAAAAACCTCTAAATGTAGCGGAAAGTAAAGCACCCTCGAGCTCGGTAGGCACCACTGGAGGGGTGGTACCAACCAGTTATTCGGATCATGTTCGAAGCGCCGTGTCTGGGGACTTTGTAGTTCCGAAGGGGTCGAAGAGAGAAAGAGCGGCATCCCGAGGGAGAGCTCGACCCGGCGCGTCAGCACGTCGCTCGACGGCCGAGGTGAAGCATCTGCTTATAGTCCGACCGCGAACGGACACAACCTCTAAGACCCTGATGACGGAAATAGCCTCAAGGATTAACCCAATCGAAGCCAAACTAGCGGTTCGAGGGATGCGGCCAGTAGCTGGCAACGGAGTGCTGATCTCTGTTAACAGCGCTGCGGACCTTGCCAAACTAGAGGCTAAGATGGGCGAAACAGGGCTGACGGCGGAAAATGAGCTCACGAAACCTGGCCCTCGTATACCAGAGATCATCGTCTTTGGCATCGAAGACTCTATGTCTGCAGAGGATATCACAGAAGCACTAAAGCTTCAGAACGCAGTTATGGGTTCGAACTGCGAACTCCGGGTGAAGAAGATCTTCCCTGGTAGAAATGGGCATAACGTGATAATCGCTCTGGACAATGAGACGATGACGAAGCTGGCCGGAGAGAAGTGGCTCAATGTTGGATGGAGACGTTTGGGTTTTAAGCGAAATGTACGTCCGTTGATGTGCTTCCAGTGCTATAAATACGGGCACACAGCGAAGGTCTGCCGCGGTAAACCCCTCTGTGGGCGCTGCGGACAGGATGACCACCTGCAACGGGACTGCAAGGGGGAGCCTGCATGTCCTAATTGTACGGTAAGCAACCGAGGCCGATCGGGTAATAAACTGCCCGTTAACCATAGGGTGGGTACAAAGGAGTGTTCTGTCCATCAGGCAGAGGTTGAAAAATTGCGGGCAGTGAGTCATGGAGCGAAGCCTTAGATTCCTGCACCTTAACTGCCACCACAGTTATACCGTGATGTTCAACCTCGCAAAAACGGTTGAGCGAGAGTCTGTGGACGTAGCATCTCTGAACGAACCTTACCTATTTGGCGGACTCACTGTGGGGTTGCCGGCAGGGTACTCGCAGGTGAACCCGAGTTGTAGCGACGGTCGAGTCGCTCTTTGGGTGAGCCAGAGAGTCACCTTCTGCCAGGTCCTCGGTGATCGAGACGTACTAGCTATCCGAACGAAGGTGTCCAACTCGAATGTGCTGGTGGCCACGTGCTACTGCGCACCGAGGGAAGACGTTGCTCCGAACTTAGAGAAATTGGAGGCGTTGTTGAGACGATACCCTGAGGATCGTGTAGTCCTAGCGGGTGACTTCAACGCAAAATCCACGCTCTGGGGGAAAAATCCAACGGATCCTAGAGGGAGTCTGTTGATCTCCTTCGCTTCGAATAACGATCTGGATATTGTGAATGACCCAGATAGGGAACCCACCTTCGTGGGGAGTCTTGGCACCAGTTGGATCGACGTCCTGTTGGTCCGTGGTTGCCTCGAGCTCATCGCAAACTGGGAAGTCTCTGACGAAGAGATGCTGAGCGATCATAGGGCCATGATGTGGACCCTTCGGGGCAAACCAGGCTCAATGCACCCTAAGGAATCCAGTCGTCGCTGGAGGCCAAGGGATCTGGTTTGGGAGGCATTCCTCCGCGATCTGCGCACTGCAGATCTGGCTTCTTATGATTTCTGCTCCCCAGACACAGGAATTGAACATCTTGTATCGACTTTGACGAGGCTATGCAACAAGCACAGAAAGGTTTCTGGCCAAGACAGAAGCAAAGAGTGGTGGACTGTAGGTCTGACCGCCCAGAGGTCCCGGCTGCGCGCGCTGAGGCGGCTCTACCAGCGAACGCTGGAGTCGAATCAGAGGGTGAGGCTTGAGGTGCTGTATAAGCGGAAGCGGGCAGAATACAAGAGGTCGATCTTGCGAGCTAAACGTCAATCGTTTAGGAAGTATCTCTCAGATATGCTCTGCACTGACAAGTTTGGTCAGGTGTGTTGTGTTGTGAAAGGTAAATGGAGGCGTGAAGCCCCAGAGAAACTAAAACTGGTAAATGGCACAGAAATCTCCTCGTGGGAGGAGATACAAGCAGAACTGGCGAAATATCACTTCACACAAGCAGATGACGTATTGCAGATCGATTCGTCTAGAACCGACGATCCCGAACTGTTTGCTATCGGGGAACTGGAGTTTGCAGTAGAGTCGCTGCCGTCGAACAAGGCACCCGGTCACGACGGCTTCAGCTTGGAAATCGTCCGCAAGGTTCTCGAGTACCACCCTCGGTGGTTACTCTCTCTGTATAATCACTGCCTCAGCACCTCTTGTTTTCCGCGGGAGTGGAAAAGGGCTCTGGTAGTCTACTTCCCGAAGGAGGGAAAGGACAAAAGCCATCCCGGCTCCTACCGCCCAATCTGTCTGTTGCCGGCTTTAGGGAAGGCACTGGATAAGATGTGCGCAGTGCGTCTGGCGACCCATCTGGAAGCAAGGGGAGTTCTAAGCGAGAAACAGTATGGTTTCCGCAGAAACTTGGGCACACTAGATGCGCTCAAGAGAGTGGAAGAGTTCGTAGCCGAGTCGAAGAGAGGTGGCAGACACTCATGTCTGGTCACCCTTGATATCAAGAACGCATTCAATAGTGCCCGGCGTACGGAAATTCTCCGCCTCCTGGTGGAGTACGAAGTACCGTCGGACCTCCTGGGTCTTGTGGACTCGTTCCTTAGGGACAGGACCATACTTTCGAACGCCGGGGAGTTCAGCTATAATGTTGGCGTACCGCAGGGCTCATGCCTAGGGCCGATTCTCTGGTTGGTGCTTGTGAATGAATTGCTGAGCAGCCTTCAGCCCACTCCAAACTTGGTGGTTCAGGCTTTTGCTGATGACATCTTCCTGATGGCGAGAGAAGAGCGAATCTATAAATTCAACAGGATAATAAATCCAGTGTTGGATAGGATATGTGAGTGGGCACATACCGTTCATTTGGAGTTCAGTTTTGAGAAATGTTTGCATACGATTATACCGGCTGTTGGGAAGATAAGGTACGCGCCTTCGTGGCCGATACGGATGAAGGGGCACAAGGTGTCCTTCAGTTACGAAATTAGATACCTAGGAGTACTGATAGACGCTGCTCAGAGTTGGATGCCTCACCTGAACTACGTTCAGGAGAAAGCATCAAAGCTTCAATATAAGTTGATGCGCTACACGGGCGCTAACTGGGGATTGAAACCCAAGGTTCGGAAGGCAGTCTACTCGGCCGTCGCTGAGAAAATAGTGCTGTATGCGGCTCCTGTATGGTTCACCAACCATGTCAAACAAAACAATAAACTCAACACCATACAGAGAAATCTGTTGTTGTGTGTAACGAAATGCTACCGCACGGTGTCAAGTGACGCACTGAATGTGCTTGCAGGGATTCCACCGCTGCATCTCCGTGCGGAATTTGAGCAATTGTATACTGGCTTAGTGAGATGGGGCGAAGGCGTTGAAGACACCAATCTCACGCCGGAAACGGTAGAGACTTGGAGATATCAGCTGAGACGTGAAGACCTCTGGAGACTGCCTTGGACCTTAGACGAAACGCCCAAATCAGCCTCGTGTTATTACACGGATGTCTCAAAGATGGAGGACGGCAGGGTTGGCTGCGCGTTCCTCCGGGTCTCCGGGGGAGAGATCGTCTCGGAGGACCAGTTCCGGATAACTGACCACAGCTCTGTCTTCACGGCGGAGGTCATAGCGATCAGGGAAGCCATCAGAGATGCTATGGAGTCGGGGCTCAGTGAGATGGATGTCTACTCTGACTCCAGATCGGCGCTGCAAGCGCTTAACTGCCTGAAGCCTAGGCACAAGGCGGTTGCTGAGACCAAGGACCTGATTAAAAGTGGCGGGATAGGAATCACGATGCATTGGATCCGAGCCCATGTGGGTCATCACTTTAACGAACTAGTCGATGGTTCTGCTAAGGTGGCAACTGCACGTGAAGACGTAGATCTTCCGGTCAAGCTTAGTGTGAAATGTGCAAGAGGCGTTCTGTTTAGACGCCTGATAGATAAGTGGCAGTGTCGTTGGGATGGCTCCACGAAGGGTAGGTTCACGCATGAAGTATTTCCGAAGGTGAGCAGTCGAAGAGTGCAGGGAGACTTCTTTGTTAATCAGGTCCTCACCGGACACGGTTCATTCGGAGTTCACCAGCACCGCTTCTTTCAGAAGAACCCTGCATGTATTTGCGGGGCCAGCGCAAGCTCGGTAAAGCATGTGATGCTCGAGTGCGCACGGTGGAGGTCGGTTAGGGAACGTTACTTCCCGCCGAACTACCACCTTCGAACGCGGCGGGATTTGTGCCTGGACTACTATAGTAGGAAAGGAATCGCAGTCATCATGACGGATCTCCTTGACTGGGCGCTTAACCCGCTTGGTGGTGGACGACGGATTCTCGAAGCGTCTGAGCCTGACGCCCCAGTAGAGCCTCCTAGGAGGTCTCTTCGTTTGGTGAGTGAGACGGTGAGATGAAGAGATTTTGATGATGAGATGGAGAGAGTGTAACGGCGTTGTGATGAGATGGTTAGACGGTGAGTGTGTGATGGAGAGATGGTGCGATGGCGGGTGTGAGATGGTGTGACGGTGAGTGCGAGATGGAGAGATGGTTGGTGTAGGTGTAGAGTGGAGAGAACTGGGGAGCATGTGCTCCCCATCTACCGGTCAACGGTAGAAGCGCTAATTCCAAACAGCCAATTCGGACTGTCAAAAAGGGAACTTTGTTTATATCGCACGAACACGTTGCAGTGCTCACCGCATGAGCGATTCGGGGAGAAGTTTTCCCATGTGGTGTGAGGAGGTCTGTCTTAACTGGCTGGTGGTGCATGACCGGACGGCGGGACTACCCTGGCGGACATCGGTGCTCACATAGGGTTGTGATGGTCCGAGCAAACAGGGGCTGTCCAGGTGTCCTGGGTAGGGCCTTCCAAGCGGCAGTATAAGGAGGCTTAGCAAAAATGGGAAGCGGCTGCAGATCTTCCTAGCTGGCATGGATTTGCGAATCGGCTAGTGGTGAACTCCGTTGGGAGAGCGGGCCTTGTGGACGGCCTTGTGCTGTCCTCAGTAGGTAAACAAGCCTTCTGGCCGCCAAACCGAGGTCGGCCAGTTTCGAGGGCCCTCAGCCCCAACATTGACCAACTCCGGTTGGTCCGAAGGGGCAACATGAGCCTTGTAAAGCTGATTGCCGAACCTTACCTGGGCCACTTCCCTGCTGTCGTGAGGTTGGTACGTTGCTGTCGTAGCGGCTTAGGCCTGCACGATGTTGGGTCGTCCTCTGACGGGTCTGCATGGGTACCCTCGTATCTGGGACAGTCGATGATGGGGCGCGCTTGCGTGTCACCTGTCTTACCATGATAATGCCATCCTGACTAACTAGATCTTCGGAGTAGCCTCTTTTCTTCTTTTTTATATTTTTATCAGATATAAAATGTGGTTTATAAAACCTATTCATACGAACTGTACCAGTAGCATACATTTTCAATTCCAATAATCGCAGAAGAACATAAGAGTTGAAATAATTTTTTTGCGATTTCTAGAAATTCTAAAACAATTACACTACTTTGGCCAAATTTTTCACGTTGTCTCTGTTTATTTCAGTGGTACTACCTTGATATGGTATAAAATTGTGGGCAAGTCCATTTGGACTGCATAATACAAAAATTTTTAATCCCCACTTACATGGTTTATTTTGAACATATTGCAACATGTTTATTTTCCTGTAAATGGGATCATTTGTTCGTGTCTATGGAAATATTTTGTCCAATTTCTAATTCCTTACAGCGCTTTAGCACTGCATCCATAATAGGCCTGACCTTGTAAAATTTATCTGTGCAAACGTTAGGCCTTTCTAAATTATTCACCAAATGTAGCATCGTCCGTAGCTGAAAGAACCTACTTTTTGACATGTTTTCCAAGAAAATATTTATGCCAAGGACGGAACTCCAGTACATTCGTATGCATGGGAACTTATTTAGACATCCAATCATAATATGTAATCCAAATAAAGTTTCAATTTCAATAACATTTGTTGGTTTGAATCGAGTTTGTCCTTGTTGGAGTGCGGATATGTTTGTACATTCGGCCATCTGTTCAAAAATTTAATCTGTTATATATTTAGAAAAATATTGCATAGGATCCAATACAATAGAATCGCCAATTTTGTCATTCTCTATCCATTCGAATTTTGGTACATCGGGTGTTTGTTTCCTCCATCGTACTCTTTTCTTATTTCGAAAACCTTCTGTAGTGGGCTCTGGATTTAAAATTTCATCTTCTCTACTGTCTCCGATTTCCTCAACTTCCCGTTCTCATCTTACTCTTTCATCTTCACCAACTTCATCTTCACTTTCTTCTATGTCATCAATATCCGAATCATCCCCATTTTTCAACAATTCTAATAGTTTATCTACATATTTTTCATTTTCTAAATTAGATTTATTTAGTTTCTTATTCATCTTGAAGGATAAAATAATCTGCAAAAATATTTTCAAGAATTGTATGTCTAACTATTAATCGCAAAAAATTCAAATCGAAAACTTCGTACAGTGTTTCCACTGATTGGGACAGGATGTACATTAGGATGTACATATTTTTTATAGAGGTTATAATACGAAGCCAAAGTAAATATCTTTTGTACAATTTCATTATTACATAGACCCATACATACTTTAGTGATGTGTATATGTTTTGACACTCATTTGAAAAAATAAGAACGAAAAACTAACAATATTTGCTACTTACAGCTGTCACGGCCATTCGAATTTCAAACTACTTACATAAGAAGCACTATAACTCAGCACACAAAAATCAGATGGCGTTATAGACGTTATTCTTTCATGTTAGAGGATCACTTGTAGGTACATTAGGTGTTGAAACGAAGTTTAAACCTATACAGCATAAAATACAGCACGAAAAGTGTTATGTACATTACAATGTGCATGGGGACCGAAGGGGTTAACACTTTCTAACAATTTTTAAGTGTAAATATGATTTCAATTTGTGTATCTGTCTGTCTGTCCATCTGTCTGTCTGTTTGTCTCTCCGCGCTCTAACTAGCGTAAATATTTATGGAATATCTTGAAACTGATATATGTTATTCAAGTTCACTATCGGATGTTCCCTGCTAAAAATGAAGTGAATACCTCTACTGGTTTGAGTACAGGGACCCCCGAAAATATTCCAAAGCATTGCGTTCTATGAGAGGTATTTCTATAAACCATATTTTAATACCTTTATTGAAATTAAATCTTAATGAAATTGAAGTATGTTATTCAAGTTCACTATCGGATGTTTCCTATGTAAAATGAAGTAAATACTACCACTGGCTTGTGCAAAGGGACACTTAAATGTATTCCAAAGCATTGCGTTCTATGAGGGGTATTTGCACAAACCAAATTTTAATAACTTTACTGCGCACAAAGCCTAATGAAATTCAAATATGTTGTTCATATGCACAAAAGAATGCTTTCTATAGAATAGAGTATGATTAATATTCGTCTTACAGGGCCACATAAAAATATTCAGTTATACTAAGAGCTATTAATAAAAATTTGCTGGAATTGTATTTTCGTTTATATTAAGCGTTTTTAACACTTTCTAACAATTTTTAAGTGTAAATATGATTTCAATTTGTTTATCTGTCTGTCCGATTGTCTACCTTTCTATCTGTCTGTCTCCGGTCCACAGCGTCCGTAAATATATATTAATGAAGTTCACTATGGAATGGTCTTTATTAAAATGACTTTAATAGGTCCTGTACAACTAGTTTGTGTACAGGGACAAAACAAAAAGTCACTGCATTGCGATTTAGGACAGACATTCTTAAAAATCACATTTAAATAACTTTCTACTGTAAAAATCATAAAGAAATTGACATGTTTTGTTAATATTTTAAAATAATGGTTTGTATAGGATATGATATGATTAAACTTCAGACTTACAGGGCTACACTAAAATATTCAGATTCCTGGCGCCAATTATAATCTAACGGCTGGATTTTCTTTTGCGTTAAGCCTTTTTAACACTTTCCAACAATGTGGTTTTAAATTCAATTAGTAAATCCATATACTTCTCAGTCCTTCTGTCTGTCTGCTGTGTGATAACGTACACAGAGAATATTAAAAGTTATACGTTACAACAAGTACATAAGTTGGAAAGTGTTAAAAATCAATGCGTACTGCATGGCGTATCGTTCTTGTTATATAGGGCCGTGGTTTTACCTGTGAGGGAGGGAAGTACCCTCCGGCAATGTAAATATTCAATATGGGTATTTTTCGCAAGAACTCGTGAATACCCTCAAAAGAAATGGTTGAACCATAAATCTGTGATAATTTAAAATAAAGTTATAGTTTTTTTTTTTTTTTTTTTTTTTTTCCCATTTTTAATGAAAAAAATCATATCCTATGATTTTGTCTGTAGAGCATAAAAATGACTTTCTTTGAAAATTTAGTGTTATACTTCATTGAGATGAAAATCGTCTACATTTATCATGAAATTTATTAGATAATATACATTAAAAAAAAAAAAAATTACGTGAATGCGAATTTTGGTGAATAATGTGAATTTTGATAGAAAAATATAGAAGAAATTTTAGATAGCCACAACGTACTAGTTTTATGTAAAATTTTCGACTCTTTGAAAATTCTACTATACTAAGTACTGCGTAAGAACTGTATTTATTTTCTCTGAAAATATAGAAAGTACACCGTCTTGAAAATTTAGCAATTTTTACAAGAGAATTGTTTGTTGTTGCTCAATTTATAAATCACCACTTGATAAAATGGTCTGCTTTCGATAGAAATATAGTACGACCACGTTTCCTACGACTAGCAGTGAGGCCGAGTCCAAAAGTTTAGAGTAATGCAAAATTGGCCGAGAGATAGTTACTTGGCAAACATCCAGGTGTTCGGTGTTCCCTTATCGCTTGTTTTCTCCCAGTCACCCCTATTTTAACACTGGACTCGTTCAATCCGCACTTGCGCAGAAGCTTCCATGGTCGCAAGAAATGTGGTTAAAGAATAGCGTGACTTAACTTCAAATAGCGCGACTACAGAAAATTTGCACTTTCAAGTCCCAAAACAATAATATTTAAGCTATTGTTAAAATTGTTATTTTCTTACACAGAAGAAAGTATTGGATTCGTAAAAAATCTCGAGTTCTAGTTTTCGATGAATTTACACGTTTTGAGAAGCCTTAAACCCGATTTAACAATTTTTTTACTTTAAAAATGTCTGTGTCTCTCTGTGTGGCACAAAAAATTTTGTGGTGACTCTATTTCAAGACCTGATGCTCAGAATTTCATATAAATTTCTATGCAGTTGTACTTGACATAGATAAGTGTATGTCAATGTTTGTTGGATATCATTTAAAAGGTAGAGCTGCTATATAGCAATTTCTCCCATTTAAGGGAAGGATATATCTCAGGTTCTGTTGTGTATAGTGGAAAAAAACTTGATATATAAAGGGGTCATTATGAAACATTATGCTGATAAAATTTGGGCTGGGTGCATAGTGGTGCATATACACTGCAAGATTTCCCGTGAACAGAAAAGTTACATCTCAGGTTCTGTTGTGTATAATTACAAAAATCTCAGTATATGAGAGGTCGATTATGAAAACTATGCTAATTTAATTTAGCTGTCTATCGGCTGACATGGGGCACTGATGTGCTCCAATTTACCCCGACAATGGGTAGGTTAAATCTCAAATTGTATGGCATAGAAATGCACCAAACTTTATATGTCAGACAATCATTATGGAAACGAATGCTGAGTTAATTTAGATGTAAATCGGCCGACAGCTGGCACTTCTGTTACTCACCCCTTCCATTACCCACTATTACATGTATTATATGCATTGTTTTGGAGATAATATGATTAAAAGTTATGAAATTGACCGAACGAAGTAGAAACCTAAAATATTTCTGGTATGAGAAACTTAATACACGTCAAACATATTAAACAGTCAAAGACATATAAAACAAAGTTTACACAGCAAGTTAAAAAATAAGGGGAAAAAAATGTAACAGTTATTTTTTTAAACACCAATTTCCGAGATCTAAAATTAACCTACCTAAGCAGGATGGCTGTTAATTTTCCTGTAATAACCACGTAATACATGAGAAAGGATATCTAAAATTTATTCATGTAACAATTTTCAAAGAAATCGTTAGAGCCGTTTTTGAGATACCAACTTTTTACCAAAACTTGGTATACTCAATTATTGACCGGAAAATAATAATTAAATACAAAAGGATATTTAAAAAGGAGTTAATATGGCAAGTTTGAAAAAATCCGTACAGCCGTTTCTAAAAGAACGCTCTTGAATTGAGTTGAAATTGAGCTATTTATACAAAAGGCCTATCAATTTTTCTGAACTAACCAACTATATCATTCGAAAGGACATTTAGTAGAGTGTCTATATAGCGACTTTGAAGAAAATCGTTAGAGCCGTTTTTGAAATACGGACTTCCGATCCATCTTCCGGTTTCGGATGACCCACTTCCGGTTTTCCAATTTTCACCAAAATTTGGAAAATTCATCTGTACACCAGACCTGTATCAATTCTGAAGTTTCGTAGTTCTATCTTTATTAGTTTCGGAGATATGATAGCCAGAAGGTCCCCCACATACATACACACATACAGTCGGTAACAAAAGTATCCGAACACTAGCAAAAATTCCTATATAAAAAAAGTAGAGTTAATTCTGTTTTGTTAAATAAATCCTTGTCGAATCATGTTCTTAGACTGACTAAGAACATGATTCGACAAGGAAACAGTATTAACTCAACATTTTTATGTAGGAATTTTTGTTAGTGTTCCGATACTTTTGTTACCGACTGTACATACATACACATACACTGACCAATTGCCGAAAACTACTTTTTTGTACTCAGGAGGCCTTAAAACGTGTAAATAAGGTAAAAACTCGATATAGAATTTTTTGGACTGAATACAATACTTCCGTTATCTATGGCAGTAGGATAATGTAATAAAAATGCAAATGATAATAAAGGTACCGCATAAATTTCTTTGGTTGTTATGTAATAAATAAACTATAAATTTATTAATAAATGCATTAATAATATTAAAAAAAAAAAAAAAAAAAAAAAAAAAAAACCTATATATATATATATATATATATATATATATATTTTTTTTTTTTCTATAACAGAGGATGTAAAAAGCTGAAAGTTAAGCTTTACAATCAAAGACAGAAAAATTGTCTTGAAATTTATAAATTCTAGTCATTTTTGTGTTAAAAAATCATTATAATTATTACATTTGTCTTTTAATAGATCAGAAAAATTAATATAATAATTGACTCGATTACACAACTGCATTAGAACTTTTTGGCTACCGAAAATATTTAACATAGAAATTATTATATTTTTTCAACAGATTTCACTCATTAAATATAATAAATATTTCTATTAAAAACTTCCGGTAGTCAAAAAGTGCTAAAGTTGGCAACTATGCATTGCTGCCAATTTGTATGGTTTTTTTTTTTTTTTTTTTCTGCTTTAAGTTTTTAGCAGGAGTTTTTTAAATTAAATTTTTGTAGCATTTTCTGTGATTAAATAACTCGAAAGAAAATTTTTATTTGGAGAAAGTGGTGTTAAAAATCTATACAATTTGGCAGCTATGCGATTAAAAGTTTATGACTAACATGCCTTTAAATAATTTTTGCATCATTCCCAATCTAACTATTATTTGTTTTTGAAAACCAAAAGTATCTGGTATATTACTTTTAGAAAAGTTTTTCATGCATATAAAATAAGAAGGAGATATTAAGATATTTTGATGTAAGCCTTTTTTCGCTTTATACACACAAACAATTATTTCCAGGCGATTAAAAACTGAAATTTCCGAAGACACTCTTTTCTGTACTACACAAGAAACAGCAGACTTAAAGCAAGACCAAAGTAATTTTCGTCAAGTGACTATTTTTACATAATAATTGCTGAATAGTTCCGCTAATATATTTTTACAACAAAAAGTTAAATTCTGAAAAATTCTTTTTACAGTGAAAGATTCAAATTTCTTTATTCGCCACAAAAGTATGTTTGCGGTTGCAGAACAATGATGGCACAAACATGAGGAAGAAAGTAATCACAGATTTTAAAGTTTTAGATGCTCTCTTTAGAACAGTTATTCGCATTAAGCTGATGCTGTTATACATAAATAAAGAAGAAAGAAAATGCTTGGAAATTCGGATGAAGATATAATATTCAAATTTATGTAGTTCGGATGTAAAATATAAAGAAAAACTTAAAACTGTAAAACTTTATATGAAGTAATATTTTTTAAGTACGTCACATAAAAAGAATATTCAGAATTATCATATTAAGTTCAACGACATTTTATTTGTTGTTGTTCGAAAAAAAAAAAAAAAAAATGTTCTGTACATTTATATAAGGGAAAAATACGTGACTAAAGTTTTAATTTTTTAATTTCATATTTTCAGCTTTAGAATGCAGGAGGCAAATATATATTTATAATTAAACATCTATTGCAAATGAAGTAAATAATTAAATAAACGTTTATTCTAAGTGCTATAATAGTATTTCCACATTAGTTTTTTTTTTTTTTTTTTTTTTTTTTTTTTTTTTAATTACAGGTATAATTACAGATATACGATTATTACTTTTTACACATTTTTAAAACGATTTTTGGGCAGTTTAATCTTATATATTAAAACACAAAGCTATGTTTGTAAGACCAAAATGATAGCATCTGAGCATGAGTTAGAAATCTCTGTACAAATCCGGAAAGAACATTTTCGTTTTTTCTTTTATCTTTTTTACATGTATGCGCCATAGGAACATCGAGCAGACAGTTTAGCTATACTTAACTGAAGCTCGATGATAGGAACAATTCACTGATTCATACTTTCCAAGGAAGCATATTAAAAACAAAGCAATTCGTGAATTATTACCACAGTACGCGTTTTCCCCGATAATTTCCTTACTTGAGAGTAACTCAAATCTTTTTGTTTTGGCGTCATCTGTTAGCGTTGTAATGTAAACATTTATTAAAAAAAATATTTTTTCCCCCTACCTTAAAGGAAATTTTTTTTTTTTTTTAAATTAACAAATTCGCAGAGTTTATTGTTCTGTTAAAGTTAATTTTTATCAGTTTAAAACTTTGCTCCCTACCACCTTTAAATTTGAAATAATAATAATAATAATAAACTTTTAGGTATGGATTTTATATATTTTAATTATTCTAATATCTGTAATATATTTAATTTCTATATTATACTATAGAAAAAAAAATAAAATTTTAAAAATTCTATACAATTTAACATTCAAATAGCATAATTTATTACTAGAAATTTAATTAGCAAATTAATTTATTAAAATAGTAGGCAAATTCTTAAACGTTTTTAAAAGTACACTTTTGCAGAAATATATTATTTTGATAGAATAAAATTTTATAATGCTACAAATATAAATTAATTTTTTTTTTAAATAAGTCATTCTAAGATTCTAAGACGGAAGGTGGCCGCTCACCACTATGCAGCGGTTTTGAGCGATTTTAACCTTTAGAGAGGGGCTCCGATGGCACTGTGGTGATTCAAAAGAGCCCGTGTCTAAAGGTTAAACCTCCTCCGTTGTTTATTGCATAAACAGAAAAAAAAAAGTTTACAGAGGTCGCCAAAGCGGAGCTTTCACACGACAGAGGGCGACGAGGAACAAGAATATAAAAAGAAGAACGGAGCCTTGATCCCTCGCATGGAAAAGCTTGTGATGAAAAATTTATATGGACCTCCAAGAGAAAAGTTGGTAACTGCCTTGGAAGATTGAAAAATTAGTTGGTCAAATTGGAAGATGCATTAAGAAGTTATAGATTCTGGTTAGTTTCTGACGTAGGGGAAGCCGGGTAACGATATTAAAAAGCCAGTCGTTAGGTTTATTAGGTGGGTTAAGGATACGCCAATCATGAGTTAGTGGGCATGAGAAAAAGTAATGATTTGCATTACCCTCAGCGCCGCACTCACATTGTGGTGTGCGCGAGCAATGAAACTTGTAAAGATGTGATTTGAACGGGCCATGGCCCGTTAAGAAGGCTGTTATGGCTGGGGAAAGGTCAAAGTTATAATTTGACACTTTTGGGAGGAGGTTAAACGTAAATCTACCTTTAGGAGATGTATCCCAGTATAGCTGCCATTCTTTCTTTAGTCGTGCTTTAAGATATCTTTTGATGTAAGAGGGGGGGAGGGCCAGAACGAAATCCACTGCTTCCTTTTTAGTGGCAGTTTTTGCTAAGAGATCTGCCATTTCATTGCCCGCGACGCCCCTGTGAGCGGAGACATGAGCTAAAGAGAAAGTGTCGGGCTTAGACAGGAGATCTAATTTGATTTTCTGAATAATAGGATGGTTACTCCTGTGGCGAGCCAGAGCCTGAAGACCTGAGAGACTGTCACTGTAGATATAAATTTTCGAATTGGTAAAATAGGAAATTGACCAAGAAATTGCTTGGCTGATAGAGAAAATCTCAGCCTGGAAAACAGTGTTACAGTCGCCAAGCCTAGAGGACCACTGATCAACCAAGACCCCGTCAACAAAGGCACAAAATGCGGCACCCACACCATGGTCTGTCTTAGATCCATCTGTATATATCGCCACAGGGGCTGTAGGAGAGAAGGAGTTAATGTTAGTATTAATTAATGCATGCGTAAAGTCCTCTGCTGGGTGTATGAACCAGCTGCCCATTTTGAGTTGAATTTCTTCATCTGGAAATAGGATTTTTTGTAAGTCTTTGTTTCTTAGTTGTAGTACGTTTATTCTGTTGTATTCGTAATTCAGAGTGAGGTGTAGAGGAGGAACACCGGTGATGACGTGGAGGGCATCAGTGAAGATAGTTTTATAACCCCGTGACAGTTGCAAGAGGAACATCCTTTTGGGTTTCAATCAAAATTAAGTTAAGGGGTTATTTATTTATTTTTTAACATATTTTACGACTTTCAATTATATTTTAATGTTTTCCCAATACATAGTTTAAATCAGAATGAATGTACAAATATTTTATTAAAAGAAATAACAAAAAAAGATTTTACATTAAAAAATTACTTAAAAATTTTAATGTCTTGGCACATTAAAATTAATGATATATTTTGTAACTGAATGAAATCTTTGTCTTTCATGTCCTTTATTTGAACATTGCTGATCTGTTCCGTTGATAGTAAGTTAATATAATTATAATCTGGAAGTAAATCTTTGTATTCTTTATTATAGTAATAAACGTAAGATGAGTGCAACTCTATAGGTCAATGGTCGATTTGGTGAGGTAGGAAAGAATTCCGTGATAGGATTGATTTACATGCAATAGTTGTAACCAATAGTTATATAAATTCTGTCCTCTTTTTAATTACTACTAACATTATTTTGGTCATATTTAGAATATTTAAGAAAAAGCTTGGAATTTTTTTTTTATATTGGGAAGTACATTTAAATTTTGTGCATTGAAATTTCGTGAAATTTAATGATTCCCCCCCTTCCCAAACAAAAAAATAATTGTTTAAAGCAGAAAGTTTAAAATTGGTTAACAGGAATGGAAAATATTAAAGCAGGGGTATTTCAAACTTCATGCCGTGAAAAGATATATAAGTTGCAGAATTATATATTATTGATCAGTCAAGTTTTGACGGGTATTAACTAGTTATTGTTTATAATTTAAAGTTTTTTTTTTTTTTTTTTTAAATGTTTGATTTGGTAACCATTTTTTTTTTTTTTTTTTTTTTTTTTTTTTACTACACACATTGGCCAATGAATTGGGAACGTAAGATTACTATTTTAGTAGACCACTTTTTGCACAATGGACCGCTTTAGATAACAGCTCGTATTCCTGTGGGCATAGATTTTACAAGCTTCTAGAGTTCATTTACATCCAGAGAATGTAATGGCTACACAGACATTAATATTCTGTAAATTGGATGGAAGAAGAAATTGCTGTCGGATTCGTCTTTCCAGTGTGTTCCAAACATTTTCTAATGGATTAAGGCCCGTGCTTTGTGGTTGCGGCGTCCAAGGAAGCTATTGGAATTCATAGTGACGTTCATTCAACCAATCTCGAACAATTCTGGCGCATTGTATAGCTGCATCATCATCCATGAAGTATCCATGACCTTCGGAGTAAAATGTAACATTATAGGATGCACTTGTTCTTCCAATTCTTCCAGGTATTCCATGGCTTTTTGTTCCTCCTCAAGTAACACCAGGAGACCACTTCCATACCAGAAAAATGTTCCCCACATCACGATAACAAGTTTTACATACTTATGCCGCTAGCGAGAATTTGTAGAAACTCTTCAGGTTTCTAGTTCATTGTCTAGTGTGTGTATAAGACTGCATTATAATTTCTATAATAAAAAATGTTTCGTAAAATTTCGAGGGGTATCCATTTCCATTTCCTCATACCATAATTTTCAGAGTTAATCAACTTTCGCGGATTTGTTTCTTTTCAATCGATCAAAGGCACAATAGTCCATAGGTTAGACGCCAAGAGAATTTGAAGGAATATGTTGAAAAGTTATATATTCAATAACTGTATCGGTTTGAACTTTTTCAAAAAATGCAGTGGTAGTTTTCAAATTATGGCTTGTGTTTTTCGTCTCGGTGTATTTTAACTCTTTGGATATCTTAGGAATAAATAAATGTAATTTCTTCTTTGACTACACTTCTCTGCATGAAAATCGACCCTTAACGCTATTTTTGCAAATTCTTATGTAAAATGATCTACTGACACCCATTTTGCTCAATCACCCACCGTTTTTTGGGGACGCTTCCCTATTTTTATTACTTTTCTGTAATTTTATGGCTATAAATTTGATTTGTAGGGGAGGTAAGGAATATTTTAACTGTTAAATATCTTCTGAGGAGCTACAAAATTGAAAAATTCTAAAACAGGAACATTTGTAACAAGGGGAAAATTTAGAGGGGGGGGGGGAATTTGCCACTGAAATTATAAATTTAATTTAATATATTTTATTAATCTATTATTATTATTATTATTTATTATTTATTATTTATTATACATTACATATTTTTTGTTTTTAAGTGTTAAAATGATTCTTTTCCATTCTCCAAATCAAATTCATGGCGAAAAAATTACCGAGCAGTGATAAAAATTAGGGGAGGGGTGGCTTCTCGTGAAAACAGTGGGTGATTGGGAAAAACGGGGGTCATATTCGGATTCAGGAGGTCATTTTACATAAGAATCAGCAGGAGTGGTATCAGAGCTCGAATATATATATATAGATATAGATGTATTTATTTTATTTATTTATTTATTTATTTTCAGAGCAGTATTATTAGCCATGCAATTTTCTCTTGATAGTGCGTTGAGTTGATTTTAACAATTTTTCTTACACTTTTCATTTTTTATGTTCCACTGTAGAAGAGAACTGCGACGATCATAAATGTCTTACTGAAATTTTCTTTGGCGGAACCAGGTTTGCATGTTTTTTCTTTTCGTTTTCAATAGTAAAAGACCTTTTATAGTTGCAGACATTTAAATAAACCCATGCTCCACCAAACTTCACAATGTATTTCCATTTTTCTCCGGCTGAGATACTATTCTTGAAGCATTCTTGCTAATGCTGCTTAAATATTTCATGCATTAAATTCTATTGGGTTAATCTTTTTGAATATACTCAATGCTTCTCAGGGGCAGGGGACGTGCTCCCCATTCTTTTCTGAGGACACTTTCAGATATGAGAAATTTCTGCCTTTTTTTGCTACCAATATCTTTAAAAAATAATCTCTATACTATTTAGTCACGGTACATTACTACAAAAATACGATAAAGATTTCTGTATGAAAATAGTGGTAAAAAAAATGGCGGAAATATTCCAGCTCTGAAAATGTCCTGAAAAGGAAGGGGAACCTCTGCGAGGAGCTTTATGAATTTTTTTTTTTCGACGCAGAAAATAATCTTAAGACATTTCACAACATTTGTTTTATAAAAACAGAAACAAACATTTATATTAATAGCATTTTAACACAATTTAATTATGTTATTCATATGTTATATAATCGTATGAATGTGTGTTATTAAAATTTATAGATTTAATATGATTGAAAAGACTTTACTTATCTATTTTTTTTTACATTTCTTATTTTATTTATTTTTTATTAAAGAAAATTGGTGTTGTTCCAATAAAGACATTTGAGAAATAAACTAAAAAGAAATAAACCAAAAAGATATAAAAATAAATCTCATAAAATTTGCTAAGATAAAATTTAATCCCCGTGCGTTACTTAGACTATTTAGAGACATATTTAAAAACCAGACTGTTCCCTAGAGCAAATTTATGGTCATTTTAGAATTTTGATGACAAAACTGTTTTTATAAATACCATTAAATATTTTATTATAAACCTTATAATAGCTCGTCATTTGATCAACCATTTATTGCATTTATTTATTTTCATCAATTAAAACATATTGCTCCAGTAAAAAAAAAATGTTCCCGCTTTTTACTGCTTAATAAATTTCTCAAAATCATCGTAAATCAAGAAAATACATGATAACAAAAGTACTTTAATATTTATTACTTACGTAATTCATGAATAATTTATAGTGTAATTACATCCAATCATACTATTATCATTCAATCACCGATTGCAAACTATTCAGTCATCTCAAGACGTAAGTAATTTTCCACCACTAATGACGATTTCTGATTCCAAAGATTTACTTAGTTGCCGTCTTTTAGTTTACAGAATGCTTTGGTTTTAATCAAAGTTTGAATAATAAAAATTATTTTAATGTACAAATCATTTAGAAATCAACAGAATTCGTAAAAAATTGCTAATAATATCAAATACAAATAATTGCTGTATTTAAAATTACATTTGATACTTTTGGTTATTATTTCTAGTAATTTAACTAATGCGTGCAATATAGCAATGAATAAAAAAATAAGTAATCATTAAGTATTAATGTTAATTCTGTGAAAAAGAATTGTCTAAAAATAATAGAAAATTATTTTACATTATATTATGTTTTGCTGTAATAACATAAAAAATATCAGTCTATAAACTGGTTGATTGAGAATTATTGCAAGACCAATTATCTCTTAATATTTTCAAATTACAAAATACATTCATATAAAATATATATTTGAATCTCAATATCAGTTTTAGAATAGACTATAATTCTAATAGTATTTTAATTTTAGTTCTTTTTAAGGTATTAATCTAGATCTTACGGTAAAAAAAAAAAAAAAAAAAAAAAATGCCTCATCTATGGAGAAAAAACTTTATATTAATGTGTGAAATATTTGCACAATTATATCTAATTTAAAATATAAAATTTGTTCTAAGCTGTAATGAGATGCTTAAGAAGTGTGGAATAAAAGCTATTTTTATGATTTCCTGTGCATTTCTTCTTTTATGATTGAAGCGTAGTTCTTATTTTTAAAAATTAAGCCATTTTTCTATTTTTTTAAACATCGTTGCCATTACAGTTGCTAACTTTTACATATTTTTAAAGCCATTTTTTTGCTTTTTTTACAGACTAAATTTCTTTAGTTAAATAAGGTAAGACAACGAAAACTTTTTTTAAATAGTAGTACTCAAAAAGCATAAAAGTTGGCAATTATACGTCAATATGATTTAAAGTGAGTTATAAAGGGTTGGTTGGTTGGGTTTTACGTCACACTAGTGCCGCGCAGATGGACAATTGGCGACGGTCTGGGACTCACCCCTAGAGGTGGACCGGAGACATGCCATCGCAATTTTGATCCTCCACGGAAGGGATGGCTCTCCCGCTTCGGTGACCCCCAGAGGTATAATTTTTGATGGGAACATGGAGGACATTGCGGCCACGACAGATTTTACGTGCACCAGCCACCATTAGTGTACACGACGGTCTTTGGCCAGCTAGAGAGTTATAAAGGGATTTTTCAATTCGTTATTCCTATTTGTTTTTTTACTTCTTCGTTTACAATCCCCTTTCAATTTAATTAAAGCATTGAAATAGGTTTGTATCCTGTTTGAATGAATTAAAATAATATATATTCACTTAAATAAAATCATTAATTGACTTTTTCGAGCTCTAGCTATAATTCCTATATAAAAAAAGTACACTTAATTCTGCTTTGTTAAATAAATCCTTGTCGAGTCATGTTCTTTGTCGATTATTGTTGGCGCTCGAAATAATTTTGTTGCCGACTGTACATCATCCACATTCATTGAATTGGGGATTTTATTACATTTTGAAATAAAGGCGTGTTTTCATTTTTATTTTTATATATTATTATTATTATATGTCTGTGTTATTTAATCGGAAATAACTACTGCAAACAATTATTAAAATTTTCTATTTAAAAATGTGGTATTCAAAAAAGTGACTGAGCCGACCCCTGGGATATCAAAATAAAAATTTCTCAAATCTCCAAAAATCCATGACAGGTATCTATAATTAAGCCTTGTTTTGAGGAATATCTTTTAATGAAGAAAAAAGAATTTTCAGTTCAACAGGGCAAGCGTTGATTAATACCAGATGGTGCCACATGATGCACGATGGTGGCTCGTGGGTGAACGGAGGAATAATGTGGGAGGACCATTTATTTAAACAGGATAAAATTAAATGAAGCTTGGGGACAGAAGGAAATATAATTAAAAAATATATATAAAAAATTCCGAACATTATTTTTTAAATTTAATTTATAAAATAAAAGTTCAAAGAATTTAAAATTCATAGATTCTAATTTGGGGAAAATTTAATTAAAATTATTCCTTTACGAATTTTGGCGTTTGTATCACCTTTACTTAACTTACTTTTTACTTAATCATTTGTACGAGAATCGGTGGTTGTGATTGCTTTTGGTACATTTTACAAATCATACAATATGCAACTGTGCAAAATCTTTTTAAAAAAAATGCGATTTCTTAAACTATATCTTCATTTACTTTAAATTAAAAATAAGAAAAATAATAAACGGTTGAAATTCTTTTAAATAATAAAAATATAAATTCGTTCAAATAGTAAAAATGTACCAAAATAATGCACATTTTGCAAACCATAAAACTTGCAGCTGTAGATACTCTTAAAGAAAATGCAGTTTATTCTAAAATATCTGCATTCATTTACTTTAATTCGTTTAAATTAAAAATAATCTGGTGTGTCCCTCACACGACTTTCTTTTACCCCGCATTTCAATACTATAAAAATAGATTGCAGATTAAGTCATAAAAACATTAACGTAAGACAATAAAGTTCAATGTACTTCAAAAATAATCTAAAATAGGTTTAGGAATAGTTTTATTTGACATGTAATTGTTTGTGAGGGGGACTACTGCCCCTTCAACCCCACGTTCAATTATCATGCATACAATTAAAAAAAAAAAAATGTCAAAGCTCTTATTAATATTCCATCAAACTTTAGTGCCAACCTAATACGGACTTAAAACTGCCAAATTTAAATTTCCTGCAGCTATTTGTTTTGAAGTTATGCTGATAACAGATATGCATACAGGTCGACCGCTAAAATTTCGACTTTCGTAATCAGAGCACCTGAAAACGTGATTTTATAAAAAAATAAAAACAGATTTGATTTTTTTTTTTTACAGCATGCGTATGAAAAAATAATTTTGCTTCCTGAGCAATGTTCGTGGACATAATGAAGTGTACAGACGGCAGCAAAAGTATCTGAGTACTAGCAATAAACCTTGTCTAAAAAAAGTACACTTAATACTGCTTTGTTAAATAAATCCTTGTAAAGTCATGTTCTTAGTCAGTCTAAGAACAGGATTCAACAAACATTTATTTCACAAAACAGTATTAACTGTACTTTTTTGATATCGGAATTATTGGCTAGTGCTCGGATACTTTTGCTGCCGACTGTAGCAAAGCCCTTCCACCAGTTACATTCGATTGAAAAGAACATTTAAATTAATTTTGAATAGCCCTGTATATTGTCTATAAAGAATATGCACTATAAATAATATTTTGTACTTAAATTTATTCTTACTTGAAAAATATCTAACACAAAAGAAATTGCAATTCCAGCAATTTTCAAGTATAGCCGTAATATATCCAAATTACTTTGGGTAGCCCATGAACGATAAATGATTTCCGTACAACAATCTTTACAGAACATGTTTTTATGCATGTTATAAATTTTGTTGTTTCCGTTTTGTTTAGGTCAGCCTATTAATGTTACACTGTACTTACCAACAATTCCCCATAGACATAATGTATTTGAATTCTTTTGGATATCCCTGTATACGAACCATTTGCTTGATCTCAACGAAAAGTTTGAAGTAGCATTCCTATATGATATAAATTTAGAATACCAACTTTGGACTTTCTGCTACAATTTGTTTTTGAGATATGCTGATAACAGACACACACACACAGACCAACCGCTAAAGACATGATTTTTGGATCCAGGGGACCTCAAAACTTGTAAATATAAAGAAAGCTCAATTTCGAAAATTTGACCTAAAATTTCAATTTTGGTTCAAAATGAAATTTGGGTCAAAGTGAAATTTTGGAAATTTTCGAAAATTTGACCCCAAAACAATACTTTCTCTACCTTATAAGTAAGAGAAAGTAAAAAATGATAAAATATCGAAATGGTTGCGATAGCACTTAGCGGTATGATAGTCTTTTTTGTGCCGCAGTTCGATTCATATAGAACTACATATACAGTCGGTAATAAAAGTGTCCGAACACTAGCAAAAATTCCTATGTAAAAAAAGTACACTTCATACGGTTTTGTTAAATAAATCCTTGTCAAATCCTGTTCTTAGTCGATGTAAGAACATGATTCGATAAGAATTTATTTAACAAAACCGTATAGAGTGTACCTTTTTTACATAGGAATTTTCGCTAGTGTTCGGACACTTTTGTTACCGACTATACAAGAAAAAAAAAAAAATCTTAAATGCTTCCTAACAAAACCAAATGTTGATTGTTAATTCAAGATAAAATATTCATTAAAAATATCAGTTTGCATATATTATAAAAAACTTCCCAAATATGTATTTGATGCACAGTTTAATTTTCATTACTTTTTACCTGCTTTAAAATACATTTTGTTTTTAATTATATAGGAAGAAGTATTACAAAAGATATCCTTAAAGATTTACTTTCAAAGAGAAAGCATAAAATATTTTCTCTTAATATCAATTTTTCTTTTTTTTTTTTTTAACTGCATGTAACTGAAAATTTTGTGAAACGTACACAGTGTGGACGCTGAAACTAAAGAGTATAAAATAAGTTAAAATATGCACTTTTTTTTTTTTTTTTTTTTTTTAAGTTCGTGGAATTTCATTTAGAAATTAAAATAGCTATTATGTTTAACAATGGATTTTACAATTCAAATAGAAAATTGCCTGTTTTTACCTTATTAAACTTTTTGTAAGGCTATTTGAAAGAACTATTTTACATAAATAAACCTCGAATAACTTTCAAAAAAATCTTTTAAACACTGAAGACAAAATTAGATATTTAAGATAATAAATCTTGAGTATGGCTATGAAAAATGTTGTAGAAGGAGCGTTAATTTAAATTCATCCAAATAAAGCTAATAATATTTTTTTTAATGAAAAATATCCTTTTTATGCATCTGAAAAACGTACATAAACTTTATTATGTTTACCTCAACGCTAATAGGTTGAATGAAATTAAAAGATATTATTTTCTTAGATCGTAGTGTGTTTCAATTCTTTTGTGAATTCCTGTACACCAACCAACCGCTTTAAGTGTGCGATCATCAAAAAAAAAAAAAAAAAAAAAAAAAAAAAAGTAGTTAAACAGCATAGCATATATCTGTTTTAACATATATCTGTTTCTAATATATGCAAATTATATATATTCTTAATATATACAAAAATGAGAGCGTGGTCAAACAGGCAGACAAACCGATGTACGCTTTTTAACGTTGTTTGAAAATGTTCCATTTAAATCCCAATGTGTATTTTCTGTAAAACCAAGTAAAGCAATCATAAATAATAATTATACCTTATTATATTGCATATAATAAATTTATTGTGTTTTTGAAATATAAAGAATGTGCACAGTGTAATTTTGCATGTGCTTTAAAAAAATTATATTAAGGTTGTGATTACTAGAAATCAGATATTACATTACTCAGGATTATGAATGCATATCTATTACAAAAGTCAAAACATCAATATTTGTAACCGTAAAATAAGCATTAAAAATTTCACTGTAATTCATTTGTACTGAAGATATACAACATATTTTTTAATATATTTCTTATTCTCTTTTCGTATTTTTAGCAATATTAATAATTTAATTGTAAAAAATTCCATGTATAAAAAAATTATTAGTCATTTTTACACTGTTATCATAAAAGCAAACTATTTTGTCAAGAGAAAGCAATCGTTAGTATCATAAAATTTAGTTTTCAATTACTTTTTCCGTTGTTAATATATATATATATATATATATATATATATGTCCTTAAAGTTTATTACATTAGTTAAACATATATACGTGGACAAAATGCATATTAAGCAGTAAATATATCATTCAGTTGCATACCTATAGCCTAGCATCCTTAAGTTCTTGAGATTTTCATGGAAAAACTAGTATGTTGTGGCCACCACGAGACTTTCTTCTATATTTTCCTATACAAATTCACTCAGTAACAATAATTAAAAAAAAAAAAAGTGGGACTTTGACAAAATTTTGGGTAAAATGTGAAAATTATTCTAAGTTTGTCAAAACACGGAAACTGGGACTTTGACAAAATTGGGGGAAAAATGCAAAAATTTGTTTAAGTTTGTCAGAACACAGAAACCGTGGGAGTTTGATAGAATTAAGGGGAGAAGAAAAAAAAAAAAAAAAAAAAAAAAAAAAAGTGGGACTTTGACAAAATTTTGGGTAAAATGTGAAAATTTTTTAAAGTTTGTCAAAACACGGAAACCGTGGGACTTTGACAAAATTAGGGGGAAAATGCAAAAATATGTTAAAGTTTGTCAAGACACGGAAACCGTAGGACTTTGACAAAATTAGGGGAAAAAAGCAAAAAATAGTTTAAGTTTGTCAGAACACGGAAACCGTGAGAGTTTGATAAAATTAAGGGGAGAAAAAAAAAAAAAAAAAAATTTTTTTCTAAGTTTTTTTTCGTAAAAAGTAAAAAAAAATCGATATCTTTGTTTTAAATTATCACAGATTTATAGTTCAACCATTCGTTTTAAAGGTACTGACGAGACCTTTCGAAAGATACCCATCTTGAAAATTTTTGCCCTATATCACCCTGTTAAAAATTTAGAAAAAGCGGGATGGCAACGCAACCTGTAAGACGATTTTTACCAAAAGTTGATAGGCACTAATTTATGTCAAGGTGAAACTACATACCAATTTGTATGAAATTCTGTGCAGTAGTTCCAGAGATACAGTTGCCACAAAATTTTGCCACACACAGACAGACAGACAGACATTTTCTAAAAATGGTAAAATCATGTTCTACAGCTCTCAAAACGTGTAAATCCATCAAAAACCCGAAATCGAAAATATTTACGAATCCAATACTTTCTTCTATTGAAGATAGAAGAAAGTAATAAATTTCCAAGTGAAGGAATGCGCATACCACTTGAGGAGCGTACATACCAAGTTGCATAATTTTTTTTTTATTATTTATTTTTAAATTTAGGACCTTCATAAATTGTTTATTCATCATTGATTAAAACCAAAAAATGAAATACAATGTAACGAGTTGTTATATAACTGGTGTTGAATGAAAAATAAAATTGAAAAAAGTAAAGAAAAGGAAAGGAAAGAAAAAAAAAAATGCAAAAGTTTTTTGGGTTACAATTAATTAAGCATGAGGGGAAAAATGTAGGCAAGAGTGCAACTCATAAGCCGCAAATATCTACCTATCTATCTATCTCTCTCTATATATGTATGTATGTATATGCATGTATTACAAACGTCCTATTCTACACGATACGTATATGGTCTCTAGTGCTATAAACATATTTTTCCTTAAGACCGGATAAAAGTTATCATATACCATTAAACATATCATAGTTGCCTACTTTTACGCTTTTTGGCCACCAGAAAATTTTAATGAATTTTTTTATTCTATTTGATCAGTGGAAACTGTTACAGAAATATATTATAAATGTCCATTAAAACTTTCTTGTACCAAAACGCATAAACTTTGTTAACTATGACATATATATGTTTAAAATAAAATATCTTCTTGAATAGTATTATAGGAAATCTCATAGGGTACTTGTTCCCAAATTACGTTTATATGTTTAATCATAAATTTAAATATAAATGTCAACTTTTAGGTTTGCTAAAAATTTCTAAAATTTTGCTATTCTTTTGCTGAAAATTCTAGTAATACAGCTTCAGGGAAATCCGGAAAGTTTGGCAACTATGCTATACATGATTCAAAATTAAAGAATTAGACAACTAGAAATGCAATATCTTTGTTCCATTACTATCAGAATTCTAGAAAAGTTACTGAATAAAATCATGAAATTTTTATCAAAGAAAGTAGCAATACAAATTAAATTTCATTACGCAATTGGACTGCGGTAGCCCAGTCGGTATAGTGCAATGCTCGTGATTGGAAGATTGCGAGTTCGATACTTGTGCCGGCCAAAAACCGTCGTGTACACTAATGGTGGCTTGTGCACGTAAAATCCGTCGTGGTCGCAATGTTCTGCATGTTCCCATCCAAATTATACCTTTGGGGGGGGGGGGGGGAGCACCGAAGCAAAGGAACCATCTTGAGTTTTTTGAAAACTTATTGTAACTTTAAATTTATTACTTAAATTTAATGTTTGATAAATTTAAAAGTAAAATAATCAAATTTTGCACAACTTACTGACATATATATATATATATATATATATATATATAAGGGGAAACTAGGAGAGATTGCGCACATAGCGGATCGGCAGGAAGGAGTAGAGTGGGCGCGCAGAGACTCCAGGCGGTACAACATCGATAATAGAGTGCTGAGTTGATTATGCATCTCGATTGCTTCAAGCGTCTAAGATAAAAAATAGTTATTTTGTCTCGTTATCAAAATTGAATGTTGAATTTTCATAACTCTTCCTATGAATCTCTATAGAATGGTAATAGTACAAAATATTTTTTAATTAAACGTTTTCTTATGGATTAGTTTATACATGTTACTTGTGGCAGATGTTTTCACGAAAGCTACACCATTTACAAACATAAGTGAAACGATTGTGGACAACGACAAATTAGGTCAGCAATCAAGAAAACATTTAATATGAAAAGGAAATGTACTAACTTTATTTAAACTTGTTATCTAGTAACTTAATGCTATTTTGCAATTTTATCTTTTTTTTTTCTTTTTTTTTCTTTTTCTGATTCTTTACCATTTTTACTTTGAATATATTTTTTAAATTCTTCTTAAATTTCTTTTATTATTATCTTTATTATTTTAATTATGAAATAGAAATATCCACACCTAATGCAAAAATATTTGTTCATAAAAACCTAACAACGATGCCATTTAAATGCAATTACTTTTGTTATCAATTTAATTTTAGTTACAATTCAGCGCAATCAATCTTGTCCTGTAAAGAGAGAGAAAGAGCAAAATAGCTCTCTTGCTTTTATTTATAGCATTATAACAAAACAGTAATGAAAATGCATACAAAACGAATGAACTCAAAATTATTCAGCAATAGTTTAGCAAAAAAATAATATTTGGATTTTTCGTATCATTCTGTTGAATTGCGCGCAAACACTCCAAGCTTTACCTTATATATATATATATTTGATATTTCATAATATAATTAATAGGCGAAAATATTTTTAAAGAAATATATTCTAAAAATAATTTAAAAGACTTAAAAATAGATTAATTCACAAAAAAAAAAAAAAAAAAAAAAAAAAAAAATAAAATAAATAAATAAATAAATAAATAAATAAAAAAAATAAAGAAGATTAATGTCTAATCCATTTTAAATCTTTTCTTATGCAATTTTAACTTTAGAACATGCACTTGGATTTATAAATATTCTAATAGCTATTCAAAAACATTTCAATACTTATTATATTCATGGGATTATTTGTGAATGGTCCCTAGCTACCGGAAGAACTCACCGTGTCTGAAGTTTTTAAGTTTTGTGTCCAGTGCATTATTTATGATTCGTAGCTTTACCAAAATCCGCAAAGCAACTGAAAATATTTTGCTTCGAGAACTGCGATTTAGTGCATTTAGCAACCCCTACATACATTTGAGAGGGGAGGGTGGGAAAGAACTGTAGCTCTGAATAACAAACAGGGCAGAGATTGTTTCCCATTTTGAATATTAGCTTGTGCCGTCTGTGTTTGCGCTCTTGATTCCGTGATGAGAATAGCTAAAAAGAGTAATCTGGAATGCAACGCTTCCCCACGCATGATTTGGGTAATTAGAGCTCAGAATGATTTTTTGTTTCTCAACTGCAATGGAAGTGTTTTTGATGTCCCAGGAAATTTAAGGATTCTTCTGCATCGAACGCTCCTAGAATGCGTGACCTTTAAAAAAAATAAGCACCCCTAGCAAATTAAAGCAGCAAACTTTACTCGGTTCAAATTTTGCGTGTGGCTAGAAATTTTAAAATGACGAAAAACAGTATAAAAACAGAAGATTTAGTATGGAAATACTTAATGTAAGTAAAATTTTTCGCTCGGAACTCGCTCATACAATTGTGAATTCAAGAAAATAAAACTTTTACTAGGTGGATTTATAGTCCTGAATAAACAGATATGAATATTAAGTTATAATTCAAGTGAAAAAAAAAAAAAAAACTCTTCTAAATAGTTTTTGCTTAAACACGTTTAATGCTTCTTATTAAAAACAAGTTTTGTGTGATGCTTAGCATCATCATATTGTAATGTTATATTTTAACTTTTTTTTTTCTTTCCCCTTTCCAAAATAAAAAGAAACGCACGAAGAAATGCTGAATGCGTCGAAGCTAAAATCAGAAGATTCGTTTAATAAATATAAAAATATAAAATACTTTATTATAATTTATTGAAAAAACGTCTTATCATTAGGTAATACATATAACTAAACTTAAAGAACAATCAAGGTTAATAAAAAATATATTCCTTTAAAAAGCTTAATTTGAATTTGTATGATTTCACATTTTGAAGTGTCCGTGAGATTAAGCTCTGCGTATAGTAGACGGGAGGTGCTGGGTTCGAACCCAGGTCGCGTTCTTCTTCCAAGCCGTTCGGAGTTTACCGTGACTGTCTCTGAAATCTACTCATCCGAATTGCTGTTGGGAATGTTTTGTGTCAAACGATGTTTAAGAGTATACTTATTCTTGTACAAAATTTCAAAGATTTATAATAACAGGATTTTTTTTTGTAAATTGTGTAAAATAAATATAGAAAAAATTATAACTTATAAAATTAATATGCGGTATAAAAGCACATTAACCCTCTTTGAGATATATTTTTTAATTTAACAGGGCTTATTTAAAAATAAATCATGTTCTGAAATTTTGTAAAGTTGAATATCAGAATGCATGATTTTGCGGATTGTTTTTTTCAATCACCATCTATTAAAATGTATATTTTTCACTAATTTTTTAATATTAATGAGTAAAAGTAGATGAAATATGAGATTATATATTATTTTTACAAAAAATATTAATATTTATGCTACAAAATATAAATATTAAATACTTTTTATTTTTACTTTTATTTTCTTGTTGTGTTTATGTAAAATAAGTAAAAAATGTCGACGAAAAAAATTGTATTAAAAGTATTTAGCAAAACTTCAACTTAGAAATGATAGATTGAAAAGTAAATCAGGTGTCTCTTAGAAAATATGATCTGAATAAGATACGGATCAAGATAACTGATGTAACACAAGGAACATGGGTATTTATTTCTAGCGAAAGAGAAGTGTGCCTTCATAAATTCAAATACGTTTTGAAGATGACATTGATAGATATTTGTTAGATAACTGAAGGAATGATAGAGTATCAGTTAGAAGAAATGGGGTATTACAATGTCGTTTGCACGAAAAAATTTTAAGAAACATACCAAGATAGCTTAGTAAATACACGTGAAGATGTGAGCACATAATCACATTTTTTCCATTTCTTTAAAAAGAAAAATATTTGGAAGAAGAATTACTATATTAAAACAGAGTTTTTAATTTCTTTGCCTCTATTATAATAAAATTAATGATTTAATGGTTAATAAGTTGCAAGAATGGCACAATTATCAAGGAGTTAGTAAAAAATGTGAACAATTTGGTGTCGGTGTTCATGAATTTAAATATTGCGAAGATTGATCAAATTGGTCCTTTAATTTTTTTTAGAGCGACGAAATGTTTTGATGTTGGATCATCAAATAATAAATATGATCATTTTTGCTTGAAAGATTCATTTAAAATATATTTTTTTCGAAAATACAAAAGTCAAAAGCAAACAGTTGTCTTTTGTAATTGTCATTTACTGCAAGTAAAAAACGAAACAACTAAATATCCCTGATTATCTCACGCAATTTTATATATCTTGAATGGTTATACCATTTATTTAACAAATTAAAGTAAAAAAACTAAGGTAGAGACACCAGTGCTCGTCACCCCTAAAATCTGCACCAGTAGTCGTCACCCTCTTAAAAGAAGTGTTAAAATAACCGTTTTATAACCTGTATGAATTTGAATCTACCCGCATAAGATTCTCCAAAGCCTTCTGCTTCTTATGACATAAAAAGTTCGATTTCAACTATTGGGGAAGAGTAGGGAGAAACAAAATAAGGGAAGTATACGTTAAATTACAATTGAACTGAGTCAACGTAAAGCAAATGATTAAGGGAATAGATATGCATTTCTTG
Source organism: Salticus scenicus (assembly GCA_963930645.1). Taxonomy (NCBI): domain Eukaryota; kingdom Metazoa; phylum Arthropoda; class Arachnida; order Araneae; family Salticidae; genus Salticus; species Salticus scenicus. Next base: position 179,560,460 of record OZ005651.1, read on the forward strand.
ATATATTTTGTTGTTTGCTGCATTTGACATTGCTCATAAAGCATTGTATGTAATGCTTATGAAATGCAGAATACGATTAATGTGCAATTTTTTAAAATTTGACATAATATAAAGTTTTTTATGGTATGACGACTACTGGTGCATATTTTGCACGTTTTACCAGTGCTCGTCACGCCTGACGAACACTGGTGTTTTAACATTTTTAATAACTGGGTAACTTTTTTTATGAAAAATACTATATTTTCGTTTAGAATTATGATGGTATAATTTTTACTTTAATTTGACTATCGGCACCAGTAGTCGTCAGGGGTATTCGTAAATGTAAACAAATGTATTTTAACCTCAAGAACGTGAACTTTATTGCACTTGTAACTTTTGCATAGCTTGTTTAAATAAAGTCAGTCATGGTACCTTTAATTCACTATGACTGACTTTAAACCACCTAAAATTTTTCATATTATGTTGCTGGAAAAATTAAACAATGGCACATAAACATATTTAGTTATAAAGAGCTTTTTCTAGTTTTCTGTTATATATTTTTAGAAAAACAGACATGATTTACTCCATACATCTGTCTAATGTATTTTTAATTTTTATGATGTCATGCTTTTGCGAAGATGTATTTAAGTGATGTTTAAGTTTTTTATTGACCGTGATAATTTAATTTTAATTCATATATATTTCGAAAATGATAAAATACAAAGGCTTAATTTCATAGTTAGCATGACTGTGAGCCGGTTCAAAATTAAAAATTATGTTAAGGCTTTTTTGTTATGTTAGATGCAGGTGAATAAAAACTTATATAGAAAATATTAAACATTAAAAACATTTCTTAAGCAAGTTTTCTGTTTATACACTGTATTAATTATGTAAGATAAACAAATAGTTAAAATGTTGATTAAAGTTACCCAGTTGACTGTTCTTAAATAATTAAAATTGTAAGATAATATTTGATAACATTAATTAACATTAACATTTGATAACATTAATATCCATAATATTTGATAACATCAGCTTGATATGTAGAATAATACGAGCAAGCTTTGCCACTTTCGCTGATCCCTATATTTAAATAAAATAGGGAAAAATTCCTATCATTATAAAAAAAAAAAAAAACATTGAAATCAGTCGAAACCGCAGTTAATGTTCCCGCTGGCTTCTGTAATAGCTTTCCATCCCGCAATATGATGATTGGCGTCTACTGCCTTCGGCATAGACTTAACCGCTTTTTATTCCCCCGCCCTCTCTCTCACGGGTAAATTTAGAATTTTAACGAAATATTATCAAATTACATATTGCGTACTTTCAACCAATACCCACACATCAAAACTCGCCTTTCTGAGTTAATTTGGAGTAGAGCTAAGGTTAAAAACGTGTTTTTTGTCCGGCGGCCGAGGGAAGAGGGGAAGGGTAATTTTGCAAAATCGCCTTATAATGCGTGTAAGGTACACACACACAACCAACCAACGCATACAAAAAATCCCCTCCTGAAAATAATTTGCTGCAGAATTGTGCTTGAAAACATATATATATATATTTTTTTTTTCACCCTCACATAGACGAAAGATCTTCGCAAAATCTCTTTATACTAGGTGTTGGATGCATATGACCACCTCACACATCAGGAATCGCCTTTGTAAGATTATTTAGAGCAGAATTATGCGTAGAAATACGTTTTTGCTACCCTTTCTCAAAATTTGGACGGAAAAAATTACACAAAATACCTTTACAGTATTTTTGGGTACGCATAACCAATCAACGCATCAAAAAATTGCTTTCCTGATATAATTTGCAGAATAATTGCTCTTGAAAACGTGTTTGTGCATCCACCCCACACTTAATGAGGAAGGAGAGGCGAAGAATTTCTCAAAATTCCTTTATAGTATGTGTTAGGTACGCATAATCAACTCATACGTTTAAAAAATAAATAATTGCAATATAAAAATAATTTTTTCTATACCGTGTTTTAAAATTTTCTGTTGAATCATATAAATGCTATTGAAGGCAGCGAGAACCCGAAACAATTGGCTAAAAATATTTAAAAAATCCATTGTTACCGTCTTCTGAGCTTTTCTGAAAGTTTCAAATGTCTAGCTAGTCGAGAAGTCAGTTATAAATCGATTGCAAGATTTGTACTGATAACGCTGCCGAAGGCTGCAGGGACCCGGAGCAGTTGGCTAAAAGTATTTAAAAAATGCATTTTCATCGTGTTCTGAACTATTCTGAAAGTTTCAAATGTCTAGGTAGTCGGGATGTTAGTTAAAAATCAATTGTAAGATTTGTACTGGACAAACAAACAAAAATGCACGTTAATAAAAAGCATGTCAATCTTACTGCGATAATTTGGAACAAAGTCACTCTTAAAAACGAGATTATTACCCCCTCCCCTGATACTTATCCTCTGCTTTAAGTAAAGATATTTTTGAGAACGAATAAAAATTTGAAAACTTTTCTTAAAAGCAAAGAATTTTCAAATTATTTCACATATGAATTTGTTTTATTCGCAATATTTTGAATTTTACCATTTAATGTTTTGTGTTTTAAACCCTACTAATGGAATTGGGTTCTAAATATGTTCCAAAGACATTCTGTTTCATTTAATTTTGCAAAACCGCAATTAAAATCAAACTATTGAGCAAATTGTTGCGTTTTATTTACATGACGACCACTGGTGCAAACACCTGACGACTACTGGTGAAACGCAGTTTTCAAGTGACGAGCACTGGTGCATTTTTATAGGGTTAATTTTTATTTAAAAAAAAAAATTGGCTTAACGTATTGAAAAATTGAAAGTGTCTAACAGCAACTAGAAGAATCAGTGTATAAAATAGACCTAATTATAATATTGATACATAAATCCCACATGAATGCCACGCGAAAAAAACAAACATTTTAAAAATAAGGCCTTAAGAGTGACGAGCACTGGTGTCGTTACCTTAAATATTAAACAATAAATAAGTAACTGAGAAGTTATGTCACAACACTGCTAATCGCCTTCGAGCGTAGGAGAGCGGGTTCGATTCCCGTGGCTCTGGGTGTTCTTCCAATTCTCGGTACTGTATTTCTGTCATGTTCTATCTGTCTTTGGGTTACGTACAAACTGAACGCTTGCAACTTCGATGACGTAAATTTTGCAAGTTTTTTGCAAATGCAGTCGGCAGCAAAAGTATCCGAGCATTAGCAAAATTTTCTATATAAAAAAGTACACTTAATGCAGTTTTGTTAAATAAATCCTTGTCGAATCCTGTTCTTATTCAGTCTAAGAAGATGATTCGTCAAGGATTTATTTAACAAAACAGTGTTAAATGTGCATTTTTTACATAGGAATTTTTGCTAGTGCTCGGATACTTTTGCTGCCGACTGTAGTCTTACATTAGGAATGCTTGCAAACTCCTTTGCAACCGGAAGTGTTTCATTTGTATGTACCCCTTTATCTGACGAAGATTTACAAGCGGGCTTCGAAAGAGTCTGTGAGGTCGTGACGGTAAGTCACCACAGTTTGTTTAAAGTTAAGCTGGATTCAGCAAAGTATTCAGTTGGGATGGTTAAATCGCTTTGGTGCCAGTGACTCGGCGAAATTTTAGGTCGGATTAGTTTTGTGTCGGCATGATGCTGCAACAAAGGAATTAAGTTGCGAGATGTAGATGAATAGGAATCAATTATAAAAATTTGATTGAAATGAAGAGAAGGGAAGTTGGAGGAAAGTGGTATAAGATGGAGATGGTTTTCGTAAAAGAGGTGGTGTAGTGGAGTCTCGTCCGACGTCTGTCTACGACAAAGTTTAAGGCTTAGAGCCTGAAGAAAGTTATATTTCGTTAAAGGAGATTGAGTTGCACTTAAATTATGTAGTTTAATGAGTGTTGTTGTGTTTCGGTGTTAGTATTCGTGAATGGAAAATTGAAATGGCCAGGAATCCGCTGATCTAATTGGAGTCACGGTATTTGAGTAAAGGAGTGCATCCGTCTCACAGATTATCATACAGATAGGACAGTGAAGCTAAAACGCGAACCGGAAATATAGTAGCACCACTAGTGTCAACAGAGGGGAACTGCATGTGTTAAGTCTACATGAATAACATCTTTGATCGAAAATTGTTTTTCTATTTCGCGAGTAGTTAGTAGCAGGTTAGTATGGGAAGTTTTCGTTTTCTTCACTTTCTATTGTTTTTGAATTCACAAAATTATCCTCTAAACATTCACAGCTATTCTTCTAAGAAATAAAAATTATTTTTTATAATGTTTAAAAATATGCTTTGTGAAACATATTCATATTCAAGTACAAATTAAAATTACAAACTGTAATTCTGAAATAGCAGTATGAAATCATTAAATTTTTAACGTTGCTTGGTTTAAAAAATGCCTTAAAATGAAAAAAAAAAGTTTTTATTTTATGTATATTTTCAAAGTTTATTTTCTTAATATTTAGCACTTGCTTCTTTAAATAAATTGCTTTTGACAATCAAGTTTGTAAACAATAATAAAGTTGCCAACGAAAACGTATGTGCAGTTTTCTTTCCTTCACTTTTTCTACTACTTTTAAATTTACAAAATCATAACATTCACAGCTATTTTCTAAGAAATAAAACTAATTTTTATTATGTTTGAAAATAAATTCTTCCAAACACATTCGTGTTCAAGAGTACAAATTAATATAACAAACTGTAATGCTGAAATAGCAGTATGGTATGAAATCTTAAATATTTAACATTGCTTGGTGTAAATAATACAAAATGCTTTAAAATGAAAAAAATATTTCTGGTTTTTGTATATTTTCGAACTTTATTTGCTTAATATTTAGTACTTGATTCTCAAAATAAATTGTTTTCGACAATCAAATTCGTAAACAATAACAAAGTCCAAACGTAAACATCTAAAAATGGTTAGTCGGTTGGATGTTCGGTTTAACGCTGCACTAATATTACGATATGAACATAGATACAATAAAAATAAGACGAGTGATTGCGTAAGCTGGAGAGCTCGAGAAACTTACAGCCGTTCACAATAGGGTCGTTGCAGTCAAATTCCGGTTACCGAAGAATATACTGGAGTGTCCTATCTGTATAATAATCTGTGATCCATCTCTACAACTTCTACTGTTTCTGGGGTGAGATATTTAAAATTACCTAAGCTAGTTATTATATTTAATTGCTAAAATATTTAATTCTGCTGACTGAGCTACATAATTCAGACCAATCCTCCCATTATTCTAGTTGAATAAACTCTTAGTTTTATTTTATATATCTGAGTCTTTGTGCTTCTTATACCTAATACTTAAGTTAACTAAGTTAAAATGGGGTCTGCGTCAACGCAAACCTCACAAGTCAAGCATATAAATCTGATATATATGTTATCAATAAATAAACAAACAAACAAACAAACAAAAACTGTATAATTCACGAGAGTAAGTAAGTTAAACTTTCTTTGACAGTTTTTTTAAGCATTTTTAAAAAAACTTTTTTTGAAATAACACATTGTTGCAGTATGAAAGATTCTTTTTTTCTTTTAATTTCCTCAAATGATTTCTAAATGTGCGCAATTCCTTTAATCTGTAGGTTTTTAGCAAAATATTTCTGTAAAAGTCTTGAAGATTTTTTTTTTTTTTCAATTTTCTGAGCTCATGGAATTCTTTTCTTTAGAACAAAAAAAAACTTTTTCTTCTCGTCACTTTCTTTTTTTATTGTTTATTTTATCTAACCGTATGTTGTCAAGAAAGCTACGTGTTTAAATGTGCGTATTGGAAAAGAGCTAAATTGACGTGACAGCTCCAAACGTATACTTTCATCAAGATAAGTCAATTCACTAGTTCTTTGTTTCTTAAAATGTGAGTATAGTATTCTTTTCAGTGCTAAAAGAAAATATTTATATTTTTGAGTTTTAATCATAATAGTGTATCACTTTTTGAAATTCTTTTATTTAGTTTGAAAGTTCTTTTGCATAGGTAATATGGTATACTTTTACAGAATTTAAGTTTTAATCTACTCAATAAAACTGTATGCTGATCTCTATCAAGTAAATTTCACGTGATACATATTAATACAGAAATTAGTTAACTTAAGACAATGTATAGAGAATAATTAATTTATAAAAAAGTATTCTAAATGAAATTTTTGTTCAGTTAAATCAAATCTAAATCCTGCATATAAACTAATTAATAAAGAATTTGCAGATATATTTCTGCAATATACTACTGAAAGAGTAAAATTTTCTGACAACAGAGCATGCATCTCTGTTATTCTTAGTCGTCTCATTAAAATACTTTCAGAATTATTTGGCTACAATTATAAAAATCTTATTCCTCTTTGAATTCTTTTAATGAGAATTTGTTGCCATGGATATTTTTTTATTTGTCCCGAAGAATATTTCTTATAAAATTAGCATACCAAATCTTACATTTTACTATAAAGTTAAACTACTTCATGGTATAAATAAATCTTTTTGCAGTGTTACAAAATTTAGGGACTTTTTTATTCAATTTTCACCAATAATTTTCAGGAGTGATATTTGATATACATAATAAACGATTAATTTTCGCCGTTACAATTAAAATTTAGTGGTTGATATTGAATGAAAAAGTCCCTAAGCATATGAAAGCTGTACCAGCGTCGATTGAAAAGTTCTTGCCTTCAATTTATTGTTCTTAATCTAAAACATCTTTGCACTTAATTTCAAACTGCTATTTCCATCAATTAAGGAGAAATAGGGGTAGAAACCCTAAATGTTAAGTTTGATTTTTTTCCGAAACTATTTGAGCTATCTTATCGAGGTTGAAATTATTTATAAATGACTTTGAATTGCCTATTATATATATATATATATATATATATATATATATATATATATTTCGGAATTTTCGCGCGATTAAAAATGGTAAAAAACGCCTTGTATATTTTTGGGGAATGATTTTTTGTACTTACACATACTAAAAAAATATAGTTTCTTTGTTTAATAGATAGCTATTATATATAAAAATTGCAGAAGGGTCAAACTGATAGAACATAATTGGAAAAAAAAATCCATATCATCTGTCCGTATAAAATAGTGTATTTTGACAGAATCAATCATATAAAGCACAGATATAACCGCAAATGGAAATTATTTAGAAACAAAAGTTGATCATCGTCATTATTTTATTCAATAGTTGTTTTAGTTACACTAATTTCATGAATTATGGAGATCAATAATATCATTTATTTCATAAGGTCTGATATAACAACATACTTACCAACCATCTCATTATGAACCGTACAATTTTTAGTACTCGCCTCTTTTTCACACAAGTCATTTTTTTTGAGTAATTTTATTCTTATTTAATCGTAACAACATTTACAGAGAATTACTCTAAAAATAAAGTGGTGTGAAAAAAGGGGCGTTTTTTTCAAGGGGCGTTAACAATTGTACGGGTATTAATGAGATGGTTGGCAAGTGTGCAACAACAGAACGTAAGTCTTCGCCCATTTTTAAGGAAAAATATAGGGATGAGAAATCTCTGCCTTTTTACTACAACTATTTTCATACAATAATCTCAATGCTATTTAATTACGACACATTACAACGGTAAAAATTTCTGTAAAAATACAGTAATGATTTCTGAAGGAAAATAGTGTTTACGAAAAAGAAGAAAATATTTCATCCCTGAATCTGCCCTAAAAAAAATGGACGGAGGCTTCAAGCTCTATCCCAAGTAAGTGCCTGTGGTATAATCATTATAATCATTGCGTAAAGTACCATTATTTTTAAACAGTATTTTCGGTAACATATTAAACACCGATACAGAGCTAGCTGTTACCACATTTATCTGTAAGAAGGAGCGTCAACGCAACAGTACAGTGCAAGGGATGGTTGGAAACCAGAACAAGAATCGGCACAAAAATCTCTCAACATATTATCTCCAACGAGTGTGGTAGATTTTCCAGAACTCACTAAAAATAATCTTAAAGTATTATTCACTGGCACTTTTCATTTGTCACAAGCAATATGCATATCTGCAACATTCCTGATTTATTCTGGAGAACTGGCAAATTTTTAATTTAACCCATTAGTAGTCGCTAGTTGGTCGATTTGTCGCCCATCCTTTCAGTGTTTATTCAACAGCCACCAAAAATTTTTAAAAGTGGCATTTGATATACATAAAAGGCAAATCCACTGGAATAATCGCCGATTATGTTTATCAAATGCCACTTCTAAAAATTTTTGGTCGATGTTGAATAAACACTGAAGGAATGGGCGGTGAATCGACTAAGTAGCGACTACTAACGGATTAATCCTTAACATTGTTAGTACCCGCCTTTTGTGTAACAGCTATTTTTATACAGAAATCTTCACCGTATTTTTATAGTAAAGTGTCGTGATTAAATCGGATAAAGATTATTGTGTAAAAATAGTGTAGCATAAAAAAACAGAAATTTCTTATCCCTGAAAGTGTCATGAAAAATGGGCGGAGACTTCGAGTTCTGTACATAGTTATATCAGATATCATGAAATAAATGATATTTTTGATCTCCATAATTGATGAAATTAGTATAACTAAGACAACTATTGAATAAAATAGTGACCATGATCAACCTTTGTTTGTAAATAATTCTCATTTGCAGTTATATCTGTGCTTAATATGATTGATTCTATCAAAATATACTATTTTATACGGACAAATGATATGCATTTAATTTTTTTTCAACTATGCTCTACCAATTCGACCCTTCTGTAATTTTTATATATAATAGCTATCTAGTAAACAAAGAAACTGTATTTTTTAGTCGATGTTGTCACTTTGGTGGTAAGTACAAAAAATCATCCCCAAAAATATACATGCCAATTTCCAACATTTTTAATCGCGCGAAAATTAAAAAAAAAAAAAAAAAAAAAAAAATCAAAATATATAATATGCAATCTATAGTCATTTATAAATATAGTTTAAACCTCGATAAGAGATCTCAAATAGTTTCGGGAAAAATCAAATTTAACGTTTTGGGTTTCTTCTTAATTATTGGGGAAAACAGTCTCAAATTAAGTGCAAAGATGTTTTAGATTAAGAATAAGAAACAGAAGACAAGAACTCTTCAATCGACGCTAGTGCAGTTTTCATATGCTTAACCGGCTATACCCTTTGGCAACACTGTTGCAAAATCTAGGGGTGGAACATTGGGGCATAATTCATACTACTATTAACCCCCTCCCGGCTTATCCAGAGCTCAGCTCGGGCAGCCGAACAAAAAAGTGTGCAAGAAATTCCGACTGAAGATGGAACACTGACACCATTATTCTTTATCAATAATTTCTATCGCATATGTGCAGTAATTTATTTTTTAGAAATTATTGATAAAGGATACTGGTGTCAGTGCTCTTTTTTGAGACGGAAGCTCTTGACACCCTGCGAATAAATTGGGCCGGCAAGGGGTTAATGAAACAAAATTTTCTTCTTTTTAAACCAAACATAATATAGGTAGAGATTTTTTTTTAAAGAAATTCTGGTATGAGTTTTGCGCCAATGCCCCCTCCCTCTAAATCGTACAATTTACTTTCACTGAATTAAAAAAAAAACCTTTAGTAATTAATCAAAACAAATAGTTTTGTAAGTATTAAATTAATTATAACTCTGTAAGTAGCTTTACACATTCGTTTTCAGGAATTTTGATTTTCAGTTGGTATAATGCTTTCATTTAATTCTGCTTTTAATTTTTAGCGTTTTTTTCTCTTTATGGTCATAAACTTAACACCTTGTCGGCTCGATTTATTCGCAGGGTGGTAAGTGTTTCCGTCTCAAAAAGGAGCAATGACACCAGTATTCTTTTTCAATAATTTCTATCACAATAAATTACTGCGCAAATATGTTAGAAGTTATTGATAAAGATTTCTGTTGTCAGAGTTCCGTCTTCAGACGGAGAATCTTGCACATTTGTTTGTTCGCCTGCCAGAACTGAGCTCGGGATAAGCCGGGAAGGGGTTAATAATGATTTTAATCTTTGCTTTTCAAAAGAAAAAATTAAAAATTCGTTAGCAGATTTCAATATTTTTCAAAGAGTTTAAAATCTTGAATTTTATTCTTTTTAAATTTTACTTGCCAACATTTTGAGAAATTTTAATAAATGCAATGTTATTATTTTTTAATACATGTGGTATGATTTTTAATTAAAGTTATAAAACTTTGAAAATATATACATTAAAATATAACAATATTAAATATATTAAAATTTTTCGGAGGTATTTAAATTTAAAAAAATTTAATTCAAAAGTTGATTTTTTTTAAAAATCTTTTGAAATGTACTCTCATAACTATTTTTATTATTTTTTTTTTTCATAGATGTTACATTAATATAATTTAATAGTATAATATATTCCAAATATCTTTGAAAATTACCTTGTAGATTTCTTCATAAGTTAATTTTTTAAATCGCTTTTATGTTGAAATCAGAAATGTTTAGCCTTCAAACATTAAAGCTTTTTTTAAAATTTTACTTTTTAATGAATTCATTAATGCACAAATATGTGTAGAATATACAGGGGACCTCAACAGGTTATGTCAAATGGCAGGCGTGGGTGCGTCAGATCATAAGGAGTAAGAATTACGTAGGAACTCGGGGTCGGAAATGGATCGTGACAGTGTAATTGCATCATGACCGTCACGCAAAGAAAAAATAGCAAACGAAGTAAAAAGACCTTTATTTTCCTAGAAACGTAATTGAAGTACAAAATAAAAATGAAAAATGTTAAAACTCATAAGAAATGCTAAAAATGTGCCCCATTAACTGCGATGCATGTTTCACATCGTCACTTGTGTCTTTTTCCTGTCAGGTGTGAATCACTCCTCAAAATTATTGGTGATAATTGAATAAAGAATTCCTTAAATTTGGCATCACTGTGCACTTTCCTGCTTATAATCCTTTTATCAATAATTTTATTGAGTTGTAAATTGTAAATTGTAAATTTGTCCTTTTCCTTTTTCTTTTAAACTGTTTTGTAAATTCCAGTGTGAAAGTACTTGGATTATATTATTTTAAAATATTGAGAGGTCTTCTTTTAATCTTCAAAGATTGAAAAAAAAAGTGAATTTATTACATACCTGGTAACATTTTAAAATTTATTCCGGAGTACTGTTAGCCCCGCCCTTTTTTCACATCAGTATGTTTTTAAAGCATACTTCTTATCCCATCGTAATTACATGTAGGAGAAAATTTCTCTGAAATCATACTGGTGTAAGAAAACGGCTGGGCTAACAGTACTTCGGAATAAATTATAAATATTACTAGGCGTGTTATTATTTAAATTTGTATACGATACATAAAATACTTAATTATATAATTAAAAAAGAAGTAAATTTCTATAAAATAATAACTTGCATTAATAATAGCTGCTCTTCAGAAATAATTAACACGGCTTGTAGTTGCTAACATTTTAATTTATTCCGGAGCATTTTTAGCCCCGCCTTTATATCATACCACTTTTTTAAGATTAATTTTTTCTTAATTTATCGTACTTATATATCGGAGAAAAATATTCTATTAAGTGGTGCGAAATAAAGGCAAAACTAAAAATCCTCCGGAATAAATTAAAATGTTGACAACTATGAATTTTTAGAAATCCAAACGATTTTAATGTTTTTCCGGAACATTTTAAGTATTTTTTCACACCACATTTTAATAGTAGTTATGCCCAGTATGGAACTGTGACTGTGTATAAGAAGAAAAAACAAGACCTTAGTTCGCGCCCCTCACAATGCTCCAGCTCCAAGTTCCGAAGGTTCCTTCTAATGCGCATGAGCAAGAAACTTTGAGATAGCATGCATTGGTAATCTCTATACTGGATTCGTCATATTGCGCTATTTGCAGCGATTAATTTAAATAAACTAAAACTTTTTTTTTAAAAGATTTTTATTCAAAGTTCATTTTTATAAAGTTAACTTTCATTAATTAAAAAAGGGGGTTAAGAAATGATTTAAACAAATATTTAAAATACTTTTTATTTAGTATGAAAATATTTATGGGAAAATGTTCGCAGAAATTTTTATTCAATAATCTTATAAAAAACATATTTTTAAAATAACAGAAATTGATAAGGAGGATGAGCTTGATCTTATAACTTAAAATCAGATTTATTAACATTTGTGTTTTTCTTTATATTATTTTTCCACATAATATATTTAATATGTAGTTTTAAAATTGATCTAAACTAATTGATGAAATAAATTTAAATTACACGTGTACATTTTCTTATCCTTTTTATTAATATTGTTTGTTATTGTTACCAGTTTATTTTTACATTAAAAAAGAAGTAGTTAATTTCAAAATTGCACTACATTAACTTTGTAAATTTTAAAGAAAATAAATTTCAATATTCAGCTATGCATAAATGCATTTTCCTTAGACACAGAAAAATTAAGTTATTACCATAATTTTAATATACTGATATTTAATTTTAAAAAGAATTATTTCACATACTCATACCAATATCAGAATTTTATTAGATTTAGAAAGTACTTAAGGTTGAGGGGGGGGGGGGGTTAAAGCCGATTGACTGCTCTAGGGTCTTAGGCCTATGGGAGGAGTGCCCTCCTTGGGGGTCTTTCTAAATGGTTCTAACCCGTATATATACAAGTTTAGGAGAAAACTCTGAACGACTAGGCCAATGGGGACAGCCTGGGATCGAACCCGGCACCTCACGTCTACCAGCTTTGAGCACAGAACCACTTGGGCGCTGGTGGACTTGGAAAATACTAACGGAAATATTTCACAATATTTAACAGATAACCTAACCCAATGTTATTATGTGGAGAAATTTGTCTTGAGAGCTACTCATTGACAAATGTACTTTTTTACATTTAAAAAATTCACAATTACAAAATGCACAACCCTTCAAATGTTCTTATTTTTACAAAAGTTGATTTTTTAATAATTCATTTTGAAGCTATTAAGTGCAACAAAGGCTTTTAATTTATTTTTCGCACTTTGCAGCTTACAAAATGTTTTTAAAAAATATATATATTTAAAAAATGATAAACATTTTATCAGTTGTGAATTTTCTAAATGTGAAAATGGGATTAAAAATTTGTTAAGGATTTGTAAATATTAAGTCTTTTTATGTAATTTCATTCAAAGAGGTTTAGTCAGGTTAAAAAATCTTAATTTTCTGCATTTTTCTAGCTTGTTTTCACATTAAAAGAGCTTTATATATATATATATATTGGAGGGGGGGGGGGAACTCGTTAAAAAGCTTTACCAGGGCAGGTAATGTCCTTCGTTCTAAATTTGGCAACTGTATCAATCCTTGGTGGGCCATAAGAGACATAAATATTAGAAATGAAATAAATTCATTTCTAAGACAACGATGTTATGTAAACCTATGTTAAACAATTCAAATTAGGCTTCGGGAGAGATTTATATGATAATTAGTTCTGTGCCCCCCGTTTCATTAATGCACCTACATTTATATAGAATTTAATTTGGTTATTAAAAAATAATTCTGTTTTTAAAAAAGAATTTATTAAAATTATTATTTAAAAAAATTATCTTTTACGATAATGCAGACGATTTCCATATTAGAGAAGTAGTATAACACCAAATATCCAAAAAAAGTCCATTTTATTCTCAATATTGAAAAAAAAAAAAAAAAAAAAAAAGAGATTTTTTTTCTAAGTTTTTTTTCGTTAAAAGTAAAAAAATCGATAACTTTCTTTTAAATTATCGCAGATCAATGATTCAACCATTCGTTTTAAAGATACTGGCAAGCTCTTTTGAAAGATACCCATCATGAAAATTTACTCCCCTCGAGGGGGGACTTCCCCCCCAGGGGGGGGGGGGAGGCGAGGCTCCTACATACACAATATTTTTTCTCCTGTTGACTATCTCTATTACAAAAAAAATATATTCGTTTCATTTGGTTTAGTGCAGTCTATAGATGTTAAACTCTACTTACCTGCAATTTCCCCCATAGACGTAATGTATTTGAATACTTTTGAGTGTCCCTGTACACGAACCGTTTGCTTGATCTTAACGAAAAGTTTAGTGTAGCATACTTATATGATACAAATTTAGAATACCAAGTTTGAACTTTCTGCCATAATTTGTTTTTGAGATATGCTGATAAGAGACAGACACATACAGAGACACACACACAGACAGACACACAGACCATTTGCTAAAAACATGATTTTCGTATTCAGGGGACCTCAGAACATGTAAATATAACAACAACTCGCGTTCGAAATTTTGACACAAAAGCAATACTTATGGGTAAGAGAAAGTAAAAAAAAGATTGATACACTAAACAAAAAATATTTCTCAGTATTTTTGAAGGATAAACCGTGATTTATACCATTTTTTCGTACGTTTAACACTAACGGCAATAGAATTTAAGGGAATGTTTTGAGTGCTCAGTTGAAAGGACACGAGTTAAAGGGACCTGATACAGTTACTTCACTCTTTCTCCATTGAAAAGCGGCTCTCGCCGTCTCCATTCTTATCCTTCCTCCGAGATTTGGAACGACGAATAAGTCTGCGCGCATGCGCATTAGAAGGAGCCGTCGGAGCTCGGAGCTGGAGCATTGTGAGGGGCGCGAACTAAGGTCTTGTGAAGAAAAATATTCTCCAAAAAGTATGGTATGTCGGATCATAGCCTCCTAAACTAGATGCATGTGGTGTTGCTCTTAAACGTGGCAACAGTTGAAGTGGTAGACAGCGCCACCTGAGACAGATTGCGCGACTATTTTATTCAACAGCCACCAATAATTTTTAAAAGTGGGATTTGATATAGAGAAAAGGCGAATAGAATCAAAGAAACGTCGATTATATATATCATATATCACTTCTTAAAATTATTGGTGACAATTGAATAAAAAAGTCACGAAATCTGTACCAGGTGGCGCTGTCTACCGCTTCAACTGTTGCCAAGTTTACGAGCAACGCGACAGGCATCTATTTTAGAAGGCTATGGTCGGATACTAACAATGCTACGGAATAAATTAGAAATGCTGGAAACTCTGAATTCCTTGTGGGTCACGTAAAAGTAGGATATTTAAGAAGAACGAGCTCCGTCTTTAGGCATTTACACTTTTTTGTATTTAATAATAAAAAAAGATTTTACATATTCAGGTTTAACACTTTACGTGCTACCGATGTATATATACGCCAATGTCGTTTACGGTATCGATTGCTGAGGACAAATTTCTAATATTTTAATCAGAAAAGCGTAAAATCATTTTGTTAAATAATATAACGTTTTAGAGGAACGCTAAAACGTGGAGCTTGCAGTTAAAAATTTGAAAATGCCCTGACGACAATGCATTAAATAAAAGTACAACTTTCTTTGTGTTTTTTAAAAAGGTATTTTTCTAGTGGGATTTGCAGATGTATTACATAGCAATCGTTAGATTATCTTTGCAGAGCTGCCACAGGCGACATTTTTTTAAATTCTTTTCGCACCACTCTTTCCAAAAAATAAAAATTTTATTATATTTTCGCAGGTATATCTGCACTTTGCCTCCATAAATTTATTATAAATTTATGTTAGGGAAATAGTTGTACAATAATAACAATAATAATAATAAAGTCGTCTGTGGCAGCCCTGTCTTTGCAATTTAAAATATAGTATGTAACTTTTCGATTGAGATCGAAATCGCAACTCTCTAAACATAAAAAGCTAATGTATGCGAATTTATTTTGTTGTTATACTCGGAAATATACCAATAATCTTGGCGATTTATATGCAACTTTTACATTCAACTGTCTCATAATCTACTTATCCTACAGTTTAAAGTGACTGATATAAGCTAAATTATTCAAACTGAATATCATAAAATTCTAGGAAAATAGTCTACTTTGGCGTCTCTACATTTTATTGAGCTTGAGTTTTATTTTGTTTGGTTTATTTTCTATATAAATTTTCGTTCAATTTCTCTGAGGCAGTTTAAGATGCTTCAATTTATTGAAGTAGAATGCATTGTGACCTAACAGTAATAAGAAATTTTTTCAATAACTCAAAATCAGTCTTTCATTTTTAGTTGTTACGAAAATTCATAAGTTGCGTTAAATTGATTTCAATGCATAAGAGGTATATCAAAACGCAAAAAGTTAAATTATTCCAAATAAGAAAATAATATACATAACTATAAATTATTATTAAGATTCTCGAATTAAAAAAAAAAAAAAAAACTATATTTTTAACCCTTTTAAGGTTAGTGAAATACATTATTCCCACCTAATTTTATGTCTAACTGCAAGAATTCATCCCGGAAATTTTCAACAGAATTTCACTTTTATAATTTATTCTAAAACAATCCGTTTACATTGATGCCAAGTTTTTTAAATTATTCCGGAATGTTGTTAGTCCCGCCCTTTTTCCCGCACCGTAATATTTGTAGAAAATACTTCTTCAATGTATAACTACGATTAACACTTTCGCGACCGCTGACGTAGATTCACGTCATTTGAAAATCTGTAACGCCGCCAGTGGGCGTTTCTTCAGCAATTTGTATGTCATTTCTTTCTTAAGAATATACACAATATTCATATTTTTACAACCAATATGCTATGGATGCAAATGGTTTGATTAGAAAGAGTATAATTATAATGTAATATCCATTTGTAATATGAATCTGAATATAGAAAATTTTGTTCTGAAATATTGTAACTGGAGATTATTATCTCCAGTTACAATATTTCAGAACAATATTTCAGAACGCCCACAGGCGGACCTTACTGTCAAAAAGACAAAAACATGCGGCCGCAAAAGTGTTAAATATGAAGAAAATTACTCTAAAAAGATTACGGCGGAAAAAAGGGCGCGATAACCATATTCCAGAATAAATTAAAAAATTTGGCAGCTATGAGTTTGTTTCTTTTTCTAATTTTGCTCATTAATTCTAGTGGTTTTCGATATTAAATGAGCTCAATTAAATAACTCACGAAAAAACTAAATTACTTTCATTTTTCAATATAATAAATTAGTAGTTTTTGCTCATGCAAATGTAAATCAAAATATTCTATGAATTCTAAATGGATAATATAATGTTTCCTTATTACGCGACTTTGAATTATCAAATTGAAAAAATAGTGGATTTTTTTTATCGGGAGCCTCAATTTATCATTTATATAATTTAGTAGTAGGGTTCAGTCACGTAACTAGCCACTATGCTCAAAAGAATTTTCAAAAAAAGAAAAGTATGCCTATTTCTTATATCATTTTATAAATAAAAGCTAAAAAAAAAAAAAAAAAAAAAAAAAGAAAGAAAGAAAGAAAGCGAGAGGGAGAGAGAGAGAAACCCATTGAATTCATTCAAAACCTCGCTTCTGGTACTCGCTGCCTCAATCAGCGTTTTCCCCACCCTCACTTCGTCGGCTCCAGGTTCCACTGCCAACAGCAATACCTTACCCGGTCATTTCAATTTGAATGTTTATTGGATGACAGGTGATGCTGCCGTATTCAAGAACTGCGATTTTACAAATGGTCACACATACCTGCGAACATCCTAATCATGAATTGTAAGATTTGTAGAGTAATTATCTCCAAATGTAATTACGATTAAATAAGTGTAAAATTACTCTAAAAAAAGACTGGTATGAAAAAAAGCGGGTACTAAAATTTTTCTGTTTATTAATGAGATATTTGACAGGTATGTGATCATAACTCAGTATCTACTGAACATTTTAGTTTCGACTCTATGTGAGACCTTGTAATACGGTCTTTTTGAGTCTTCGCTCTGTGGTAATAAAGATATAACATAGCTACTAATTCTCCTACTTAACTCATACCATTATTTCTTTATAGTTACCATAGTGTTATTTAATTACAGAAATTGGGTCAAACAAATCAAAAATTTCTATAAAGATATAGTTTCATGTGTTAAGCGGGAGACTTGGAAACTATGATATAAGTGCAATAAATTTACAACTGCATTACTATTAATTATATTATAAAAATTATAAATATACTCAATTGCTAAAGATTTTAATTAAATTAAAAATTTAATAAGTTTGATTCATTCTACTATATTACCATATGACTCTGATAAATACACCACATTATGCATATATATATATATATACAGGACTGGAAATTTCGCGTAGAACTTGCAGGAGTATTCGTTTAAAATATTTCTCTATCTATAAAATCGTTGGTTTAGTAAGAAGAAAATTTTGTTTAATTTATTGTGGTATGAATTCTGCACCAATTTTCCACCCCTGTATATATATACTTTCCCTTATAGTACAAATCTTCGTAGGACATTCTCACGATGTCCCAGAGATGCCCTGTGCTCCACAAGGCATTTTCAACATGTCCTGAAGAGGAAATGGGTGTATGGTTCCTTTCTTTTGTCTCCACATAAATAGTTGTTTCTAATGGCATCCTTTGAACTGAAATATAATATTTTATACAAAAAAAAAAAAAAAAAAAATGTAACTTTCGTATCGCTTAGCAATTTACCGTAATTTCTGGTAGATAACCCGCAGGTAAGATGTGTCATTTCTCCATCAGAAATTTTATTTAATAGAGAAATCTATACTTTTCGAAGGAAGAGCTCGTACAAATATAAATTTATTTATCAATTGAAATTTCTGGTGAAAAACTGGATTTTATAACCTGCGGGGTATCTACCAGAAATTACGGTATATAAGCAGATTGAGAAAGGTTTTCTTCATCAAAACGCAGTGAACTAGGAAACCATCTCATACGGTAATCATAAAAAAAAAAAAAAAAAAATCTTAGCATTAATCGAAATAGCATATGTAAATATGTTTTTTTACGCATAAAACAACAGCCCTCGTCAACTTATTTTCTAGTTATAAATTCTGAAAGTTCGCTAATAATTGGTGCAACCACGCCTGAATCGATAACACCACGCCTTACTGCAATAGTGAATGAAATCCAAAATAAGCAGAAATCGAAAGAGCATAGACAAACGTGGTTTTTGATGTCTTTATTAGTTACCCACTTCAGCTTTGAGATATATTCAATCGAGATATAATGTCTAAAAATTCGCTGAAATAGAATCTAAAAATTGATATGTCATGGTTCTGGAAGGTTTTAACGGGACTCCTCTCCCACTCCTTTCTCGTTACTACATTTTTACTCAAACTTAAATATACATTTCTCGAGAACGGGCTTACGAGGGCTAACAGTTTATGCGTCAAAAATCACGTTAGATTATGCCCTCTCGAATGAGCATAATTTAATTGATTTCTGTTATTACACTATTGGGATGGTTTCCTGGTAAGCAGTACTTCCATATTAAAATCGTGTTTTATACAAGCAACATTTAATCACATGACTGACTTTAAAAAAGAAATGCTAAGGAACGTAAACGGTTGAAGTGAAAAAGTAAATTTAAGAAAACATAATAGAAAAATCAGCGGATAAAATTAAAAATAATTAACTTAAACAATTTAAATTAATCATTCAAACCTAAATAAAGCATGCCTGCTAGGTCCAAGCTACTCCTTTCCCAAGTTTCGTAGCTGTGTGATCTGTGGCTTGAGCTTTAGAGAGCACACAGACAGACAAACATACAGACACTTCTTTTTAGTTGAATAGATTACTGAGCAGTTAATTTTTATTTTTCTATATTCTGCATATCTAATTCTAACTGATTCAATAATAAAATACATTTCTGTGTGGAAGAGCGCCACTTTCAACTCCCCGTTAAATATATGCTTTTTCTACTCAATATGAATTAAACATTAGGGAAAATATACATGCAGTATTATCGTAAATAATATAAAACGTATCAAAACTTTTTATTTAACAGTATAAATCAATTAACCCGTCAACGCCCGAATTAATTTAACGAAATATTATTAGCTGATTATTTCACTTCTAAATTAATACAGACAATTGACAGTAAAATATATTAATTTAAACAATTCGTCTGATAGTTTTAAATTTAAAGCCTATCCTCATTTATGGACGTTTAGTGTTCCAGCGAGAAAACTTCGAGATAGAAAAACTTTGAGATAACAGATTAATTTTCTATTATATGTTGACAAAGATCTTGAAAGTAAAGTATTATAATATACATTATTATTCAATTTTATTTAAGTTAATATACCTAAATATATGTGCAACGAATGAAAAATCATAAAATGACCAAATTATGAAATAATAATTAATAGTTGGCACATAAAACTTTCAGGGATCATTTAGAGTGACGCTATAAACTGTTAGTAAAAAGCAGAAATCATTCCAAGAAACCCCAAAAAATATACGTGCCATTTTATTAGCTGTCCTCAAATGAGAACACTGGGCGCTAACGGGTTAATTAAATTCTGTGCTGAACCATTACTTTAAGCACGTTAATATTCAGTGGATGGCGCGGTAATTTTTTCATACCACTATTTTTATAAAGAAATATATGTATTATTCAAACGAAGACAACTGCTGCATGTCTTCGATTGAATAACACAAATATTGCTTTATAAAATTAGTGGTATAGAAAAGTGACCCTGAATATAGTATGTTAATTTCATTATATTTATTGCAATCTAACAATGTTAAAATTCACTTAAATTTCACCCTCACTTCCGCCATAATAAGAAATTGTAAAATTCTTATTAACCCTTTCAGGTTTGATTTTGTATAGTCGTGATTAAATCATTTAAATTTTGCTTTCAGTAATCGATGCAGTAAACGCCATTGGCGTTTTTTGTATGCCAGCGATATACAGACAAATACGAATATGCAAAATCACTTTTTAATAAAATTTAAGTAAAAAATCATTTTTTAAAGTTAGAAGCTTTTTATTGTGAAGCCCTAAAAAGCATAAAATAAAATTTGTTCTGGCAAAGACATGCTACAAAGAAATGAAAGTTTCTACACTAAGAAAATTTAGAGAAAATATAGGTACTTTCCTTTTGCAAGAGGTGAAAATTTTTTAATGTTCAAAATATTTTAAAAAGCTTTCGAGTCCAATATTCTTAGTTATTAGTTTTTGTATAATCATTCGTTAGGCCAGAAATTTCAAATGTTTCGAAAGCTTTTTAAAATATTTTGAACATTAAAAAAATGTTCATCTCTTGCAAAAGAAAAGTACCTACATTTCTCTCTAAAATTTTCTTAGTGTTGAAACTTTCATTTCTTTGTAGCATGTCTTTGCCCGAATAATTTTATTTTATGCTTTTTAGAGCTTCACAATAAAAAGATTCTAACTTTAAAAAATTAATTTTTGCTTAAATTTTATTTTGTGCTTTTTAGTTACAAAAGAGGAAAAAGCTTCTTAAAAAAACTAATAAAAATTTCTTAGGACATTTTGTAGACAACGGAAGATTTTTGTTTATCAATTGACATTTTTTTTTTTTTCGATTATTTATCTGCAAAAATTGTGCTATATCGCCTTTCGAGGACCTAATCCGCGACCATTGCGTTATCAGCATGACGCTCTAACCAAAAGTCGAAGAACTGTCAAGAAAATTCATAGAATATTATACAAAAATCTAACAAATACTTATACAAAGGGAATATTGTTTTCGAATGCTTTTTAAAATATTTGGAATATTTAAAATTTTTCATGTTTTGCAAAAGTGAAATATCTATATTTTTCTATAAAATTTTCGTGTTGTTGAAACTTTTATGATTTTATAGCATGCCTCTACAAGAATAAATTTTTATTTTAGGCTTTTTTGGGCTCCACAATAATAAAAAAACTTTCAGTATTATTATTTATTTATTTATTCATATTTATATTTATTTATTTATTTATTTTTAATTATATTTTTTCTGAAATTTTTATTTATTTAAAAAATTAATAGTCATAATTCATAGTTTTTTCGAATATGATATTATTAATAATTTTCATAATTCAAAATATGTTTTTTAATCTAAAATATGCATGGAAAACGTTTGGGTCCGTTCATTCTGACGCATAAAAAAGAAGAAAACTTGAACATAATAATGTTTTGGGAAGATATGAATTAATATTTGTCACATTCGTTTAACATTAGCATCCCCATACTTTGACAGCTTACTCTATGAAAAATTGAGCGAAATATATAAATTATGCCATTTTCCGTGATGATTTGATCGAAATAATTAATTTAAAAAAAAAATCAAAAATGGGGGGTTACCATTGAAAAAATTGAAGTTGATGCCAGTTTTCATATGTGGACGACCCCCTAAGCAAAATCTAACTATACCATTATAAACTAGACGGTATTACAAATCGACAGGTACCAGCCGCATGTTTCTAAGATAATTTACAGCGAAATTAGGCGGTGGGGGGGGGGTATTATTATTATTATTATTATTATTACAGAGCTGCCAACCTAATCCGGCAAATTGTTAGTACCGCCCCTTTTTCTACACCACTTAATTTTTAAAGTAATTTTCTTCAAATATATTTGCGATGAATTAAGAAGAAAAAACTCTAAGAAATGACTGGTGTAGAAAAAGGGGCGGTACAAACAATTTGCCGGATTAGGTTGGCAGCTCTGTTATTATTATCTTTCTATTTGTCAACTGTACATTACTTGCTCGGTACTTAGATTTCTGAGGTTATGGAATATCTGTTAATTTGCTTTTTATAAATGTAGCACAAACTTTGTCGTGTTTACCGAAATTTATATCTATCCCCAAAGCTAATTATTTACCTGTAATTTCTTTTACGTCAGCATAATTTCTATGGCTAAGTCGTTTGGGCCATAGCGTGACGCATTTCTTGTTATTACAATCATAAGTTAATTTGTCATGTTGATCTAAATTATTGTTTTACTTCGTACAAACTTTCCTTTTTTCTCCCTCAGGAAAGTTTTTTTCCATATTTCTCTAAGTGACATTTCTTTTTCTCAAAAATCAATGTGGAACCGTTTTTAGTAGCTTTACTTACAGAAAGTAAATTCATTTCAAGTTCAGGTACGTACAGTACATCCGATAATTTTATTTTATTTGATTCCCCTTGATAGTTTAAGTGTTTATAATTATGTCACCAGAACCTTGTGACGATAAGACGATACCATTGACATTTGATAAATCTGTGTGTTTCAATTCTGTGAATAATTATTTGTGATATGGGCGGACGAGCCACTGTCGATTATCTAATTCGAATTATTTTTATCACTGACAATAAATGTCTTTTTTTTTTTTTTTTTTTTTTTTTTTTTAATTTACCGTCATATACAATTATTCATAAGAAATATTTGTTTCTTTTGTCTTGCTTTCTCATTGGTTGGGTCATACCTGGTAACAATTATAATTTATTCTGGGGTACTGTTAGCCCCCAGCTTTTTCTCACACCAGTATGATTTTAGAGAAATTTTCCTTAATATGCAGTTATGATAAAACAAGAAGAAAAACGTTTTAAAAACTCATTGGTATTAAAAAAGGGCGGGGCTAACAGTACTCCGGAATAAATTATAAATATTACCAGGACCAGGCATGATTGACAGTGCTGCCAGATAGAGGGAAATTTTTATTTAACACCCACCACAAAATTTTAATTGAAACAGTTTGCTAATTGTTTAGAATTTTTTTTTTTTTTTTTTTTTACAAAAATCGTCTATGTAATTAGCTAATCGTTATAAGTAAAATTTAACGGTGGATGTTGAATAAAAATTTCCCTCAAATCTGGCAGCACTGATGGTTGAGTTGTAGTTTTAAAACATAAAAATGAATTGAATCTTTTATTTCTGAAACCTTTATTGTTATAATTTGCTGATAAATTTTATAATTTGCTGAAGAGTTCTTAGGATTTTTATTTTTCAAATGCCAACACTCATTGGTGTCATAATTTTTTTAATTGCAATAGGTGCAAAATTTATTTGTGTGATTTCTATTATTCGCGTTTTTACTTTTATACACAACCTCATTTTTTTCAGATTGAGAAGTAGTTATATTTTTACCTAATCTCCGATTATAATCGTCTATGAGTTTGCCCTGTGTATAAATTCGGTGTAAGATCCTCTTCAGATTTAGCTTCTAAAGTAGTAAATATCGGATCATATGAGGGAGGGAATGAGCAAAGTAATGAAGCAGATAGATGGGAATCATTTATATTTTCGCCTACTGCATTTAGTTTTTTTTTTTTTTTTTTTTATAATTTCTAAGATTTTAGTTATAACATACCTGCCAACATTCTAATTATAAATCGGAAGATTTTTAGAATACGCCTCTTTTCCTACATCACTTTATTTTTAGAGTAATCATCTTCAAATATAGTTACGATTACATAAGTATAAAGTTACTCTAAAAAAAGACTATTGCAGGGATGGAACACGGGCGCAGAATTCATATCGGTATTTGTTTAAGTAATTTTTATACCTATAATATTGTTGATTTAAGAAGTTGAAAAATTTGTTACATTGATAGTGGTATGAGTTCAGCGCCCATGTTCCATCTCTGCTAGTGTGCAAAAATAGACGGGTACTAAAAATTTTCCGATTATTAATGAGATGGTTGGCAGGCATAGTTATATGCTTTACCATGTTTACACATTCTGTAATTTTACAGGTATATAAGTTTTTAAGTAAATATAACACAGGTCTGCGAAATCATACTTTTCAATTTTTTCTGCACTGCGTTGCCTGTCTCTCACGTATTTTGAAACGCTGAATTCAGAAATGATTGTCTTTTTTCCTATCACGGAAGAAATTTTCATAAGGTAAAGATGATGATCCGAATGAAATTACACAGAGGCTATAACAAATTCGAAACAATTTATGCCTAAAATACATTAAAGTAGACTATTATTTACATATTATCTTTAAAATGTATTTCTTTACATCAAAGTTCCATTTAGAGAATTTTAACTTGTGAATGATTGGAGGGCATTGTGGTGGTGGTGGCGGGGTTATTTTTTTTTTTTTTTTGAAGCATACAACAATAATCTGCTAGCATTTTAATACTTCATCGTCCATGATACCTGCTTTCCATTTCTTTGAGGTCTTTATGAAATAGGTTTCCCTGCACTTCATTCACATCATACAGATTTTCCGGGAAATAACTTATGTGAGAGTTAAAAAAATGGAACTTTAAGCTCAAACTATCCCATTTTTTGTTGACACTGTACGTGAAGGAATTTTTGAATAGTTTCTCCTTAATCGGCTTAAAAAAAAAAAAAAAAAAAAAAAAAAAAAAAAAAAAAAAAACGTTACCTTGGAGAAAAATATTTCATCGTCGACCTGTGTAAATTTTATAGCTGCCAAGTTTTTTAATGCATTCCGGAATGTTCTTAGTCCCACCCTTTTTTCACACCGTAATATTTCTAGAAAATGCTTCTTACGTTTAAATATAATGAAAATTACTCTAAAAGGATTACGGTGGGAAAAAAGGGCGGGGCTAACAACATTCCGGAATAAATTAAAAGACTTCGCAGCTATGAATTTGCTACGTTCATGTAAGTATTTTAGCTTCAGCCAAGTGGATAGCAAATTCTTTACACGCATAATCTAATCACCATTTATACACAAGTTTATCACTGCTTTGGATTTACTGCCCTTTTTAGACCAATCAGCAGTTATATGCTCCGGTTGAATATCAGTGATAACATCAAATAAATCCTCCTTGGTGAATAACACTTTTATTTTAACACTTTCACGACCGCATGTTTTTGTCTTTTTGACAGTTAGCCCCGTCTGTGGGCGTTATTCTTGTATATTATATTATTTAAAATCAATTTTTTCCATATTCATATTTATAGTATAAATGGATATACATTCTAGTTATACTCTTTCTAGTCAAAGTATTTGTATCCACTATGTATTGATTGTATAAATGTGAATATTGGGTGTATTGTTAAGCAATAATGTAACCTATGTAATCTGTAGAAACGCCCACTGGCGGAGATACAGATTTTTAAATGAGGTGAATTCACGTCAGTGGTCGCGAAAGTGTTAAATGACCAGGTGGATTAATTTGAAGCATTTAATTTATCAATAATAGTATTATCTTTATTTGAAGCCATCATTAAATTTTAATTTTGAATACACCCACCTTTAAATGAACTTTTGCAATTCTAACTCTAGTAAGTATTGGAGACATTTTCTCCATGTCTCATAATCATATTAAATATTAAAAAATAATGCAGTTAATTTCTCAATAGTACAGAAGTATCATAATAAAATCAAGGTAAGACTTGAGTATAAAGATTTTCTCTTTCTTTTATGTGATCCGCTGTCTTCTAGCTACTACCACTGTCATCTCTGGAATTCTTATTTACAATATATGTATCTGTAATTTTTTAATTTTTTTAATTATGCTGCTATTAATGATAAAAATAGCGTTGATTAGAGTTAGTTTTAAAATAATCATAAAAACTTTGTAACTGCTAGATATGTCCAATTAGATTTTGAGGAAGCATTCTTAAATGCATTCTTTCTCTATGAGATCAGAATACATACTGATATAAAACATACAAATCTATTTTTAGTATAGTTACACATACCTACCAACATTATAATTAATATTCTGTAAAATTATTAGTAACCGCTCCTTTTCCACACCAGTTTATATTTAGAGTAATTATCTCCAAAAGTAATTACGGTTAAATAAGAAGAAATAGTATGTTCTACAAAAAAAAAAAAAAAAAAAAAAAAAAAATAGACTGGTGTGAAGAAAAGGCTGTTACTAAGAATTTTACGGACTATTAATTACTAGAATGTTGGCAGGTATAGTTACATAATCATTGGTGATTTTAAATTTATAATATTCTTTTAAAATAAACAAAATATTCATTTACGATATGATATTCTTAATCACATACATCTGGCCGACAACATAGAAAGATGTTTTAAATTGTCCTTTAAATCAATCGACAGTTAGATAAATGTGTTCAATCAAGCCTATTATATAAGTAAAATGTAATCAAAGTTCACTTAAAGAAAATAAATTATTTCACACCATTGAGTAACTTGAACACTTATGTTCAAGGTTAAACTTAATGTTTTAACGGGGCAATCAAGTTGATTTGATGAAAATCTGTTTCATATTATGTAGTGGGTGATAATCGCTTTTTTTTTTAATGTATATATAATCGTGAATACATATTTAAATCTGAAAAGTAAATTTATTTTGCTTTTTCGTAGTTCCGTGAAAATTTTTTTCCATGTGATGCTTTAAAGGTAAACGCATGTGCATTTTTTTCTTCTCTTTTATATAATAGCAAAATGCATTCATTCTTCTAGTTTTAAAACAGTAACCAAAAAAAAAAAAAATATATTTTTTTTTTTCATTTACATCCCACATTTTCCTTTTAACAAAAAAAAAAAAAAAAAAAAAAAAAAAGCATAAGTAACACTTTAACACAATCTACAAAAAAATCTCTCTTGTTAACTACTTAAAAAAAAAAAATAAATAAATAAATAAATAAAATGATCTGTCAAAGTAACTTCCAACTATGTAAGTTAATAGCCCTATAATTTAAAACCTCGACTTTCAAATATTACTGTAGAAAATAAGGGAAAAATAATCTTTTGTTTTGGACCTTTGATCCATTGATCAAACGAATTCGGACAAACTTTGCTTAAACTAAAAAAAAAAAAAAAAGTCTTGACATCATTCATATCACAAACAAAATAAACTTCAGCTTTTGAAAATTTTTATTATTCATGAAATACATTGGGTCATTCTAAGACGCTAAGTAGAAATTTTCTGCTTCACAATCACTCTGAATTGGAGGCCATTTTTCCTGCTAAACAAAGGAGCCGTTCAACCGATTTTACTTGAAATTTATTATGTCTTCTGTTTCAATATCTATTCAGCAAAAAATATCAATTTAATATTTTTGTTAGAAAAGAAAGAATGAAATAAAATAAGCCTATAAATATAAGTGAGGGAAATTTAGTCCCAATTTTTCAAAGGCAAAACCTGCTTAGACGAATAGATAAAATATTTTATTATAAACGGTAAGGTTTTGCATTCAGTATTTTCTTTCTTTCTTTCTTTTCTTTTCTTTTCTTTTTCCATAAAAAATATTATGTATTAGGTTAATTATTCAAAAAATATCTTTATGCATGTATTCAATAACATAGCTGCCAACTATTACGCTTTTTGGCTACCGGAAAATTGTAATAGAAATTTTTTATGTACAGTCAGCAAAAAAAAAAAAAAAAAAAAAAAACACCCCTCCCCCCCCACACCTAATTTCGCCGTAAATTATTGTAGAAACATGCGGCTGGTAACTATCGATCTGTAGAAATGTCTGTAGTGTCTAGTTTTTAATGGTATAGTTTTGCTTAAGGGGTCATCTACATATTAAAATAGGCATAAACTTCATTTCTCAAATGATAACCCCTATTTTTGACCTCATATTCAGATTTCTGAGATCAAGTCGGTTCATAAACATACTTATTTATATACTTTAAATCAATTCTAAATAGAGTTACACGTGAAAATGTATTAGGGGTCTGATTATACATTTAGAAAAAATAAATCGTGATCTACCACGTATTAGACATTATTTATTAAATTTCACACAGGAAAAAAGTACAGAAATGTTAATTATAAAATAAAAAAATAAAGCTAATTCGCAGAATGTAATGTGTTAGTTTATGAATTAAAAGTTTTTTAAGTGTTTATATTTATTAAACATCGAATTAGTTAAATACATCACTCCATACGAAAAAAATTAAATAGCTTGAGCCATATGAACCCTAGAATGTTGAATTATAAAAATCTAGATACCAAGATAAAATAATAATAGTAATAATGATAATAATATTAATAGCGGTAAAAAAAAAAAAGAAAAAAAAGTGTTTAATATTGAAGAAATAGAATTATCTACTTCTGTTGGGTATATTTTTATTTTATACAGTAAGCCCCACATGAAAGTGTTACTATAAAGTTCTACATTTAATTTTAGGCGTATAAACCAACAATATATAATATACAAAAATATAGATAACAAAATTTAAGCTAAAATCTGAGAAAGGATATTTAACACTTTCGCGACCGCTGACGTAGATCCACGTCATTGGAAATCTGTAACTCCTCCCGTGGGCGTTTCTTTCACAATTTGTGTGTTACTATATTTCTTAAGAATATTCCTTATATTCATATTTATATTAACAAAATAGTATGAGTACAAATACTTTCACTAGAAAGAGTATAATAATTATGTATATTCATATATAAAATAAATATGGATATAGAAAACCTCGTTCTGACATAATGTAGTTTGAATGAATAACGCCTACAGGCGACACAGAGTGTCTAAAAGACAAAAACATGCGGTCGCGAAAGAATATTCAATAAAAAGGAGATACTGTTCAAAATCATTTCTATTTTGAGTAATACGTCACGTCTTTATACGTTTCTCTAAACCATTTCAGAAATTCATGATTAAAAAACTGAAACTTTGTCATCAACAATCGAAACGGTAAATTTCACTCCTTTATATATGCTAGAGTTCTAAAAAAAGTCAAACAAACCAAAATTAAGGAAGCAAAACAGTTTTTTAAAGTAAAGTATTGTTTCAGAAAGAGCAAGAGGGTGGGGTTTATTACACTTTTGGAATGCTATCAAAATTTTCCGCCTGCAATGCTTTAATTTTACGAAAATAGGTTAATGTGTATATTAAACATCGAAACCTTACTTAGAAACTAATAAAAAAATAAAACAAAACAACAAAATATAATAAAATAAAAATTTTCTGTATTGAACTGAATTTGCATAAATTGGTCTGATAATGTATGTCCCACATAAAATGGTTTCCTATTGCTCAGAACATATATTCGCCGTTCTGCAGACGTCTACTGTACTTGAATTCTTAATTTTAAATGTGTAAAATCTATATCTTTAAAAGTAATAAGACATATTATTTTGTTTTAAATTCTTTTTCCACAATAAATGTGACGCCAGTTTTACGCCGTGATTAGAATAATCGAAAATAAATAATATTGCACTTTGTTTCAATAATAGATTTCATAATTAAAAAAAAAATTCCCTATATTATTCAATGTTAAAAAAACATTTAATAAAAATTTAATATTTTATTATGGTACGTCATGCGATAAAATTTAAATAGCATTAGCTTACAAACGGTACAGTAAACGAATGTGAAAATGTCACAACAAGATTGAAACAGAAAAATTTTAAAAAATATGATAAAAATTAATAAATTATAATTATATTAATTTAAAAAAAGGAAAAAAAAATATTGTTCACCGCGTATTGCCAAATAATAATGCCACTGCGTATTGCGGAAGCCAAATAATAATTCTCGTCTCACCGCGTTTTCTAAATCATGACATTTAACTTAAGGTAGACGAATCCTAGAATATTCAAGTAAAAAAAAAAAAAAAAAAAAAGACAACAGGGATAACATAAAATTTTAGCAGTGAGAAACCAGGAAAAGTTACGTAATATTTAAGAACAAAGACTTAACATTTCAGAATCGAGTATACTCCTTTTGCAGCGGAAGCCACCCCTTTGCACAATTTTTCTAAAACTTTACATTATAAAACAAAACTATTTTACATACTTCCAATTAAATCATTTAAATTTTGTCTTCAGCATTCGATGTAGTAAATGCCATTGACAACCATGCATACCAGCGACACATATAGAGTCATATACGAATATGCAAACTAGTTTTCTTTAATATTGTTTCCGCAATATAGAGGCGGGGCTTCATTTCTTTTGAAATTCTTTCACAATCTCTCGCTTGCATTGCCATAATTAAAAATAATAATAATAATAATCCAATTTGTATCATAAACATCGAAATGTTGCTTATAAAACAATTGGAATAACATAAAGGTAAATTAAAATAGTTTTTCGTCAAAATATATACAAATATTTACTCACAGAGGATACATATTATAACAAGTGACGGCCTCCTAACAACAGTAAAAAATGAAATATAACTGTAACTCAATTAATAATGTTAGGAACGAGCTGTAAATTTGGAAACCCATGTTTTTGATGATGCCTGTTCTATTCGTGCAAACATTGATATATGTCATTATTCATAATTTTTTCGAATATGAATTTATTAATAATTTTCACAATTCAAAAAATGCTTTTTTATTAAAAGTACGCAGGGAATATGTTTGAGTCACTTCATTCTAATGCATAAAAAAAAAAAAAAAAAAAAAAAAAAAACGCAATTTGAATATAATAATTTTTTGGGACGATATGAATTAATCTTTGTCACATTCATTTAACATTAGCATCCTCATATTTTGACAGCTTATATCTCTATGAAAAATTGAGCAAAATATATAAACTTTACCATTTTCCGCGATGATTTGATCCAAGAAATTCAAATAAATTATAAAAAATGGGAGTTACCATTGAAAAAAAGGAAGTTGATACCAGTTTTAATATGTAGACGATCCCTTAAGCAAAATATAACTACACCATTATAAACTAGACGTTATTACAAATCGATTGGTACCAACCACATGTTTCTACGACAACTTATGGCGAAATTAGGTGTGTGTGTGTAAGGGGGTAGGTGGCTTTTTTTTGCTGACTGTGTAGCTTTCATAAGTTAAAATTTTCTATTAAAATTTAGCCGAAACGCGTAAAAATTAACAACTATGGCAACACACTAAAATCAAAATAGAAACTAGTGTTGTGGTCACCACAAACTTTCTTCTACAATTTACTACACAAATTAACATAATTTAGACCAAAACAGTCATCACAGCATTTTTCATTGTAAAAATGAGAAAAAATATCATGTGAAAAAAAAAAAAAGAACTGTTATATAATACATAACAGAGATTAAATATGCAAGAATTGCGATAGTCTTGAAGTTGCGTTTCGAAATTTGTCCGACACCGCGAAAGCGAATGGATAGCCTTCTTGCATTATCACCGCCATCCGTAACTGTTAAAATATCGTAAATGTTTTTATCGCAAAAAATTCGAGACTCGCTACATTCCCACAAAGCTAGAGAAGGAAATATGTGAGACAGGTCACAAATAACGATAATTTATTACACAAAGACGAATTTAAGCAACATTTTTGCTTAGAAGAGAGTTCTAAAGAGGTGTTATAACTTATAATACACGCCTCGCAACAACGACATATCGACAAACGTTCGCAAGAATGCCCAGTCTATTGGCAATAACTCGACGCGCACGAACGACTCGTACTACCAAATCCATATCCAATTCCACATGGGTGTCATACACTAAGGTTATACATGTAAACCTAAAGAAAAAAATCAAGAGGGGCTAGATCTGACGAACGAGGACGCCACTGGATGGGTCCAGCGCGGCTAATTCATCGCCTGGGAAATGTAACGTCCAGATATTGACGTAGAATGCGATGGAACACCGTCACGTTAAAATGCTACGTGTTCGCGTTGTTCATCTTTTAGTCTTCATTTGTGTTTCGAAACGTCCGGTTTCGTTCAATCGATTATGCAGACGTCCAAAAATATTGTGAGCAGAGATATGTCTGTTGAAAAACCAGGAACAGTACAATTCCGTAGCGACTGTTTTACAGCAATCAGCTGCCCATAAACGAGATGCACATCCGCCATTTCTCCATTCGTGTAGCAAATCATCCTTCCTTGCTCATACGTATAAAATACGCCTTTTTTTACTTCATCTTGGCCATTATTCTTCGTGACCTTTAGCATTCTCTTGCGCGTCTGAGTTGTGCATGCGACCATATATTCCTATATGATTTTTGTTTTACGTAAAGTTCCTGACATTCATGTAAATTTTTGAACGATAGTTCTGAATCACACTTTATATATAGATATCAGAAGAGTTTTTCATGTTACAAAAAAATATTTAATTCGTGTACATAATAAACACAAGCTCTTTTCTTAGAAAAGAAAATTTCATTCTTAAGAATGTTGCCATTCGAATATTTTGTTTTACAAATGAATTATTTCAAAAATATTTCATTTGTAGCACACGATAATTGTTAATATTTTCAAGACCTTTTAACAAATAAAAAAAAATGAGAGTTATTATTATAAAACTGGTTCATTTAATATAGAGGCCAGTGCAGCGGGCTAAACCAGCTAATATATTATAAAAGTGCTCTAATATAGTCTCTAGCATAATTTGTTGTTTACAAGTCAAATACTTTTATTGATTATTAAAATTTATCGCCTTTTTTACCTGTATTATCTTTAGTACCTTTATAATAAAACTAGCAGGCTACGCCCTGTTTTGCTGGTCACTATCTTTAAATGAATCAATATAATTAATGAATTCTCAAAATTGCATTAATTTTTATCATGTGAAAAAAAGAGAAAAAAAATGTAAGAGAAAAAAAAATGTCGCAACGGGTCCCCACTGTCTTCGGCAGCGCAAGCCGTTATGCGCAGCGCGCGCGCATTTATTTTCGACACTCTTAATGAATCACTATAAAATTCTGATCGGGAAAAATGAGGCACTGAGTCCCAACTGCTTTCGGCAGCGGAGGCCATTGGGCGCTGCGCACGCGCATTTATGTTCGACACTCTTAATGAATCACTATATTATCGTAAGGGGAAAACACAAATATAAAATACAAAAAAAAAAAAAGTTCTTCTCTCATCGGTGGAATAACAGGTCCGGGCCTCCACTGACTGCAGCAGCGTATACACGCGCGCACAGTGCGCTTGTTCCTTCGCTCACCGTTCCCACCCCTCCTAAATATTTTACACTTTCAAAAATATCCGCAATCGTTTTCTCGAGCTTTTAAACCTAATAATACTAATTTCCAACGTTCTATCTGAATTTATTTCTTTTTGCCCGTGCGTCCGCCCCTCGTAATAGTTCTACACTTTTGAAAATATCCGCAATCGATTTATCGGGCCTTAAAACCCAATAATACTAATTTTCAACGCTCTAACTTTTATTTCTATATTTTTGCACCTTCGCCTTCCTTTCTATTCTAATAATTTTACAAATTCGAAAATATCCAGAATCGATTTGTAGATATCAAAAACCTCTATGTACCAATTTTGAACGATCTAACTCTATTTTTATTTTATTTCCCTTCCGCCCCTCCCCCTTCCCGCCCCTCTTAATAACTTTACAAATTCGAAAATGTTCGCAATCGATTTGCAGGTATCAGAAAACCTCTATTTTGAACGATCTAACCATAGCCTCCTAAACTAGATGCCTGACGCGTGACTCGGAAATTTGGCAACAGTTGAAGCGGTAGATAGCACTACCTAGTATAGATTGGGAAACTTTTTTATTCAACTGCTACCAATAATTTTAAGAAGTGGTATATGATATATATAATTGGCATTTCTTCGATTCCATTCGCCTTTTATGTATATCATATCCCACTTTTAAAAAATTTTGGTGGCTGTTGAACAAAAAAATCGCGCAAACTTTACCAAGTGGCTCTGTCTACCGCTTCAACTGTTGCCAAGTTTCTGAGCCACGCGACAGGCATCTAGTTTAGGAGGCTATGGAAATATTGATAATAGGAAATACTGATAAAAAAAAGTACTGGTGAAAGAATTTCGTCTTGAGATGAAAACTCTTGCAATCTTGAGTACAACTTTAGTGTAGGACCCCTATGACGGCTTTTAATTTTTTGTAAATATATTGACAATGCATTTTTAGTTATTTATTTATTTTGGCACATATTTTGTTAAAAAACTTAGCACCTACTTTGATAATACTTTTTATTATTGCGATTTTTAGTCAATTTATGACAATATTCATAATCCGTTTATATTTTTAAATTATTGCTAGGTTTAAGATGACGCTCGCAAGAATGATAAAGATACAACTTTTAAAAATACGTTTTTCTACAAAATGATCTAATCAGACAAATGGCGAATGAATTGAGCTCGCCTGCTTAAATATTGCCCAAGTATAAATATCATTTTTCATCCCTACGTATTTTACTTTTCGAGAAATTGGCAACGCTAAGTAATAAACAGCTACATTTTTGCCGGAATTTAACACAAAATACTGAATAACACGAAAAATATTCGAATTTCAGAACTTTTTTTTCGGCTATAGCTTACATTCGGCACAATCATTCACTATGCTGCATATGGTACTTTAGAGACGAGTGCGGTAAGCTTGATTTCCTCCAGAGATTTCAGAATTAGAAATCAAAGGACATAGCTCTGGGCAAAAGGTTAACACATTGTTCATGACTAACTCTGATAATCTATCCTTGAAAGGTCAAAGCGAGTACGCCTGAAGTTACAGAGATGTAATTTATTTGTTGCTGAAGAAGGTTTATTTCTTTGCGCTGCTATCTGTTGTTTCAAATTAAAGTGTTTGCGTCGTTTGTTCGCACGACGTTTGACTAATCACTTCGAGGATTGATAGTGTATTATATATATCAAATGCCACTTCTCAAAATTATTGATGACTATTGAATAAAAAAAAGGCCAAATTTGGCAACCCTGGATCATGGTCGCCAATTTAGTGACGAGTGCAGTAAGCTAGATTTGATTCAGGGAACTAATGATTAGAGATCAAAGGACGTAGCTTTGGACAAAAGGTTAACTTATTGTTCATTGCTAATATCGTTGATAATCTATTCGAGAAATGTTGACCGCTACAGTTCTGATTCATCCAATTTTACATGTATAAATACTTGCTTTTTTTTTATAAACTCTATTTTTCATGCACTTGTTGCCATTCGCAGTGTAGAAATATCGTTGATTTTGGTGTTGGATACGATAGTGTAAGATATATTAGATAAATGTCAAACGAATAATTATAATGGTTACTTTAAACAAATATTCATCGTATAATAAAACTAAAAATTAATATTTTTAATTAAGTTGCTAAAATTAATAAAGGAAGCTAATAAGTATTTAAATTTTTACTTACTTAATTATTTATAGAATTTTTTCAAGTTCAATATCTAAATATGTGTTAAAATATATATATATATATATATATATATATATATATATATATATATATGTGTGTGTGTGTTTTAAAATGCACACGATGAACATTATTCTTTACGCAAGAAAATGCATCAAGTAAGAGGTATGTAAACTTAAATATAATGTAAAATAAATGCAAAATAAATGCAACCTGAAAACAACAATGAAACTAGACAGATAATATTAATTAACCTAAAAAAACATTCAGGCCATCATCAAGGAGCCTCTCCCCCCCCCCCTCACCCAGGTGGAAAAACAATAAGATGTTTCAAGATTTACTAGCAGAAACAAAATTAACTTGAACCCTTAAATTTTACAAAGAAAAAAAATAATAAACACTTGCAGCTCTAAATGCCAAATGAAAAGTTATTTAGATATAAAGGAAAAATTATAAAGTTACACAAACATAAAATCTTATAAAAACATTGCAAAAATCTTTTACCGAAAACAACAAAATTACGCGAATTTTCAAAATATTTTACATTTTGCATCATATATACAAAGTTAAATATTGAGATGACGTCATTTACTCAAACAGCTTATGCTCTATTTTATGTTCCAAAGAATCATCCTGAATTTAGGCAAATGAAAAAGTACTATAATCTGAAAACCTATATAAAGAAATTCCAGAAGAGGGAGTTTTTTTCTTTTTGAGGCAACAAAATCTATCCAGACTGTATACCACAATTGGAAGTTTTATTTTGGTATCCCGAAATAACATTATCTTCCTTCTTATTACCTAATTCGACTGTCACCGATGCAGAAGGAAACAATAAAGTTCGTAAAATATAGAAGCTTCGAGAAACAATGGTAATTTAGTATTGAGATTAAGGCTGGACTAACGGAGAGTCAATGGCTGTCTTAACTGCCTATCTGTCATGTACAATGTCATAAATCTTGCTTGTAATACGTTATTAATTTAAGAACAATTTTTCAAGTTACATAAAAACACTTAATCCAATAATAATCCGGTTGTATGACGATAGCAGTAAAAATATATAGATTCAACCTAAAAACAAATAAAAAGTATGTTACACGAAATTATTTTATGGTCTTTTTAATTTTCTATTCCAATATATATTTGTATTTTTTACAGAAGTAATAATAAATCTTAAGTAAAATTAAATTGTGATTATTTTTAAATAAGAACCGTTATTAAGAGTATGAAATAAAATAATTCTAACACATGTAGTGTCACTTAAATATAACAATAGATATCTTGAAATAAAAATAAAGTAAAACATTAGTTTTTTTTTTTTTTTTTTTTTTTTTAAGCATTTTCTTCTATAGAGGGGTTTAAATATTTTATTACATACTAGCTGGTTTTGCTTACTTCGCTGGTCACTATATTCAAATAAATTATTTACATAATAATACAGTGTTGCTAGACTTGGGGACTTTCTTATTCTATAGTCAGCAATAATTTTGAGAAGTGATATTTGATATACATAATAGAAGATTAATCTTCAAAGTGATTAGGCAACCGTTACATTAAAAATTTAGTGGCGGATATTAAATAAAATGTCCTCAAATCTGGCAACACTGTAATAATCAGTCTGAATTTCTCAATTCCTATATTTATTAGTAAGCCCTAAAAGTATGAACAGTTATCGTTAGTTATTTTTTAAACAATTGATTTGTAAAACAATACTGGATTGGCAATGTTCTCAAAAAAGAAAAAGTGTTGCTCTAAGAAAAGAGATTGTTTTGTTATACAGACGAATAAAATATTTATCTGTAACATGCAAAAGCCTTCTTATTTTATATTATAATTCGGAGTTGAGATTACTATTTTTTACTACTTATTCTACAGCTACTAAATAACAGCTCCACACAATCATAGTAAATTGTAGTAAGGCCCTGGAAAAAGTATAAGGTCGCAAAATATATTAACAAAAAAAGTATAAAACATAGTAAAACTCGAAAAATTTAATATCACTTTTTCTTAGAAATGAAATTAATAATATAAACATAGACTATGAACGTATGTAATATTTAATCAAAGCATTAAATGACAATTTAGAAATCTGATAGCATTTCATCTTGGAAATAATTATAAGGTCGAGGAGTTATGAATGAAAATATAAAATCAACATCCTACAAATTGACCTTTTTTTTTCAATGTTATTTATCAGTCGATCAGTCATTGTTGATTCAGGTCGAGATGTAGTTTCTGTTTTGATATTTTCCCTTGTATATCTGATCGCATTGATGAGTTTGCCTTTCCCTTCGATGTTGACAGATGTCTTTATAAACAGACTGTGCAAGTATGCTCCAAATGTTCTCCAATGGGTTTAAATGCGGAATGCAGGATGGCCAATCAAGCAGACGGAACTCATTTGCTTCAAATCAAGGTTTTGTTGAAGAAGCAGCATGGATACTGGCATCATTCTGGCTGAAATATCCAATATCCTGATATAACTAGAGTGGCATTAGGAAGCAAATTATCACCCAGCATATCTTGATACTTTTTTACATTCATTTAGGTATAAATTACCACAACTAGCAACGTACCATTACTAACAAACGTTCCCCATACAATTACTAATCCCCCCTCCATATCGCCGCTTGGAAAAGTAGCGTTTTATTTTTTTTTTATATCATACAATTATTTTTTAAAGCCGTCTGGCCCATCAAAATAAAATTTTCTCATCCAAAAAAATTAAACCTTTCCACTTATCTCCATGCGAAACATATTTTTTAGCAAATTCTTAGCGAGCTAATTTATGCTTCTTTGTCAAGTGTTGTCGAGGTTGTAAATTTACGAACTATGCCCTCGGATTGGAACTCAAAACACAGTTCGGCTAGTACATGGTAGACTTAAACCGCGAACTATTTCTAAAGAAGATATTTATTTAATCGCACGTCCATCGAAAAACGGTCCATTTTTGGCGCTTTGAAAGTGAATTTGGTTTTCTCGAGCGCTTACATTTATTATATTTTGAAAGATTTAAAAAAAAATTATTGACTGCCGATTTAGACTAACCGATAGACCTGGAAATAGCTGCATCACTCATTCCACTCGCTTTCATTCCAAGGATTTTACGGCGTTCTGCATCGGGCAATTGTTTCTGCCTCGGCACCGTTGCCAATAGCACAGTGGGATATAATATACATAAACATAAAAGGCGAATAGAATCGAAGAAGCGTCGATTGTATGTATCATATATCACGTCTTAAAATTATTGGTGACAGTTGAATAAAAAAAGTCGCGCAATCTGTACCAGGTGGCGCTGTCTACAAGAAATGACGTCATCTTCAAAGACGACAGTACTTCATTTGGGAGATTATTTGAAAATGACGTAATTCTAATATGTTATAATAAATTATTTTGATTTTATTTATATTAAGAAACTATGTCATCTTGATGTATTCACAGTAAAATTTTTAAATCACATGTATGAAATTTTGACGAAAGCATAATTTTAGAACATGTTTTAAATCGTTATACTGCTTTTAATTTCTAAATTTTAAAAACCTCTACTTAGGGAGAACGTATACATTAGAAGCAACCTACATATCAAATGTGAAGATTCTAGCTGTATTATTATTATAGAAATCATACAAAAATACCTTTTCGACAGGGTTTTTCCTTACTACCTCCCATTTCACATGCGCTAGAAATAACTAATACTCACAGTACATTAACACTTGTCTTAAGCTGTAACTACTCTAAGCGACAAAAAAAAAAAAAAAAAAAAAAAAAAAAAAAGCCGCACTTGGATATTTTCCTTTTCCCTTTTTGCAACCGCCAACTTTATCATTTAAAAAGCAAATTCTCGAACAGATTTTATTACGTCGCCCTCCACGTACACTTTAGGATTGAGCCCAGTGTTAAAAATAAAATGCAACTGTCAGGAAAGTTATAATTTTAGATAAGTATAATGGTAAAACTTTAGATAAGTATAATTTTAGTAAAAATGGTAAGTATAAGGCATTTAACGATGTCACAAAAAGTATTAATTTTAGAATGAAAGTCAAAAAATATTTTAATACGTGAGATGGCAAATTAATTAAATGTTAACGAAATATTCCTGAGATGATTTTTAGGAACATACAATTTTTTTTGGCTGTTTAAACGAAAAATGTGTCTTTAGGCGGCCATGTTGCCCATCCAAGCGAGATGGTGGCAAGTTAAGAAACAAAAGTTAAAAAAAATCGATTTGTACATGCTCATAACTTAGAAAAGATTAAAAAAAAGTGCATAGCAAGATAATGTCTTCAAAAACAGTGCTGGAACAATTAAACAAAGTAAGTTAAAAACCTGCAGATCTTAAAAAAAAAAAAAAAAAAAAAAAGTCATTACTAAGGAAAAGAATTAAAAAAATAAGACATCAGTTGACCAAAAATTTAAAAATTTATCAGTTAATTATTAGGCCGAACTAGTTTTCTCTGATAAGTCAAGTTTAGTTTACTTCGGTCTGATAAAAAAAAAAAAAAAAAAAAAAAAAAAAAAACTAGTAAGATGATAAAAATGTGACCGAATTATTGAAAATTGCATTCATAAAACAGTGACACATTCTCCGTACATTATGGTACAGAGGTGCATAAATTTTCAATGAGTCGGGTATGCTCAAGGGATCAGTTAACTCCAAATAAAACGCGGCCATTATAAAAACGGCGCCTGACCGACTATTTTGAAGGTATATCAGACTTTCCCGCAAACGGAATTTCAAGATGATATTGCACCATACTAAAGGGCGTCAGTGGTGCGTTTATTCGATTCAAATTGTTAAAACTACCTATCCTATCCCATGAGCACCTATAATTCTGTAAGCAATCATATCTTTTTTAACTTTAAGTTAAATCCCACAAAAAATATCGTAGAATTTCTTTTTCATGAGACTTGGAAATAGCCCTAATCTCAATCTGCTCGAAAATATTTAGTCTATAAAAAAACGCGGAAAAGGGGAGAGGATTAAAAAATTGCAGCCTACAACTTTGCAAGGACTAGAAAAAATTATTTATGATATTTGGACAGAGAAATTTCTGATATTTATATTAAACACTGCATAATAATATGATATTGCGCATTAAAGCAGTAATTCCATATAAAGGTGGAATAACTCAATGCAGAATACATACTTTTATTAAAAAATTGCTTAGATCTAACGAATAAATAGTTTTATTTCATGTATTAAAATATAACTTGTTTAAATCATATAATAAATCATAATACAGTACAAAGTATATGTTTATTATTTTACGTTTAAAAAGAATGTTTTATGTAGATTTTTAATAATTACTTCGTAGAGTGTAATAAAGTGAATTATTAAATTAAAAATGTACATAGGTATCATTTCATCTCTCTGATATTATGCAAACATGACAGTTTTACTTGTTTCAACCATTAGTTTTGAAGTTATTACAATTGAAAAAGATATAAGTAAATTTTTCTGGGGTGCGGCTTTTTTTTTTTTTTTTTTTTTTTTGTCGCTTAGTGTACATCAAGAAGGAGGAAATCGGTCCAGTGGTTTGGGTGGAGATGTGAAATATACCTACATACAATAACCCCTCGATTTCTGTAGTTTATGTTATTTGGATTTCAATTAGCGATTTAGATTTTTCTAGACGCTTGTTTGAATAATGCGGGAAATCTTTTTTATTAGTGTCTCTACAATTAGGTGTTTCTTACATTTTTTCATT
This sequence comes from Salticus scenicus, assembly GCA_963930645.1. Lineage (NCBI taxonomy): Eukaryota > Metazoa > Arthropoda > Arachnida > Araneae > Salticidae > Salticus > Salticus scenicus. Next base: position 179,601,842 of record OZ005651.1, read on the forward strand.
AATAAATGTGTGAATGAACTTCCATGTTTAGGAAAATATTACGCAAGATGTATGCCAAAAAGAAGAAAACAGTAATTCTCCCGAGTTGCAATAATTAAGAGCAATTTTTCATTACTCAAAAAAGAACAATAAAAAGTCGAATGTAGAATAAAAACAGCGACTATGCGTTAGTGTTTTGCTTAACCTTCTAGCGGGCGCGCTGCTTATACGAACATGAAAGGTTTTCACATACACTACTGTAAAATGTGTATTTTAAAGTATCTGAATATTGTAATTATACTATAACCATTTGAAGATTAATAAGAACATTCAGTTGGAACTTTTATTCATTAAAACAAAACTGAAAGAATGAAACTGAAAGCGCAAAATCAATATAAAAAAAATCAAAGAAACATCGGAATTATAAGTTAATTAATTTTAAAAATATTTAAAATAATAATGTTTAAAACAAAAACAACAAACAATCGTTTTTAGCAGTGAAAAAAAAATGAAATATAACAAAACGTTACATGAAAGGTCGCGCGTATTTTTCAAATACAAATAGCAAATATTCAGCTTCATATCATTGTCTCGAGGTTCAAAAGATAACTAAAAATAGATCAATATATACTGAGTGAATAGCCAAAGATAAGTGTTTCAAATGCTCTCTGACTTTAAGATATACAACGAGATTTACCACAAGTGTATCTCTCAGATACGCGCGCCCGTTGGAAGGTTAATTAATCCGTTGCCGCTTTAACCGTTTGAAATGGAATGTAATTCCATTTGTTTAAAATATACTGCCACCGAAATTTACGAACAAGTCTAAAAGAAAACAAATAAATGAAATTTTTTCTCTGTGTTAATAAAAAGTTGAGTTAAATTTTGGGTACGACTTTTGCAGTTGACAAGGGTCGAAGTCTCTGCCTTTTTTTTCAAGACACTTTGAGAAATGAGAAACCTATGCTAGAGTTCCAAACTTTTATAATTTGTTCACGAGCATTTTTAGACCCGCCTCTCTTTCATACCGGCAATTTTGAAAAATGATTTTCTTTTTATTTACTCGTTGTCACATATTAAAGAGAAATAATCGCCAAAATATCTGGTGCGAAAAGAAGGCGAGGGTAAAAATGCTCGTGAATAAATTATAAATGTTGAGAACGCTGATCTATGCTTTTTTTTTGCTATCACTATTTTTACACAGTAATTTCTATACTGTTTAGTCATGACATAACCTTAAAAATACAATAAAGATTTCACTAAGAAAAAAGGGGTGGCAAAAGGGGCGAATATTTTTCAACTTTGAAAGTGTCTTGAAAAGAAGACGGAGACTACGACTTTTGAGTTGAGAATTAAAATTAGGTGGGATGAAATGTATCTCATCGCCCCTGAAAGAGTTAATGCTGCAAATTTCCTGGTAAATGACCGTTTTTAGTTATTTTGATCCGAATCAATTAATGCTTATTTTCTCAAAACATGTTGTTTTACTCAAAGTTTTTATCATTTTTCATTAAAAAACAGCTTTTTTATTTTCTTTCTTTCTTTACTTTACCTTTTATTTTATTTATTTTTTTTTTTAATGAAATTAAATCCTTCTCATTCCAGAAATTTATGTTTCAAAACCAGTTCATTAACAATTTAAGAAAATTAATGTTTCTCAAAATTTTAATGATGATCTTCAATGTGCAATGGTATTTTGGGTTTGATTAAGAAGCTTTAAACTTAGGCTTCGTTTTATCCAGTGAAGATTTCTGCGGCCTCTATCTGTATAAAAGACTTTAAAAATATAGCAATGTATTAGTATAATATTTAAGTATATCCTTCGTAATTTACATGATAATGTTCTAATTTTCTTTCCACAGTAATTCATATCTACTGACTGATTACAATGTATGCAGCTTATATCCGATAAATGAAAATCCAGAGATGCCAAGTTACTGGTAACTAAAAATACATTTCATACCACTATTTAGGAATACAAACTTCGTCTTATTTAATCGCAGTTAATTATTACTTGAGTATACTATTTAAAAATTCCGAAATGAAGGTTACGGACAATCCGGTAACAACTTGGCATGTCTACAAGACCCATTAAAATGAAATATTTCTAATTCTAACTTCTTTTATTTTTGAGAAAATCTTAATATTCTTCGTATTTTTAAATTGTTTATAAAAGTACCTTAACAGCAAAACTGTACAAAAATATTAACAAAATCATACGTACTAAAATAAATTAGTTTGTTTTAACATAATATAACACTTTCTGTTTTCAAGATTTTTCGAATAAACTGCGTAAGATAAATTTATATTCACTGTCATTTGTAATATTCCTGCATAAAGAAAGAAAAAAAAAACTACTACAAATGTTCTTTTTTTAATGTAAGCAAATAAATAATATTTTCTTGATTATTTAACACGCTTTCAAAAGTATTGAAAAAAAAAAAGCACGTACCCGTAGCATTGTTAGTCCCCTCCACTCCCACCCCCCTTTTTTTTCACACCACATTTCTTTAAAGAATGATTGTTTTTAAACCTTAATTACATATTGTAGAAAAGTACAGTACAAAAAATGTTGTGTGAATAAACGCCGTGCTGCCAGATTGGGGGAAATTTTTATTCAATATCCACCACTGAATTTTAATTGTAACGGTTGCCTAATCACTTCGAAGACTTCTTTTTAAGATGTACTCGTAATGATTAAGCAACCGTTACAATTAAAATATAGTGGTAGATATTGAGTAAAAAAAATTCCCCCAATCTGGCAGCACTGAGTAAAAGGCGAGTACTAACAATGCTACGGAATAAATTAGAAATTTTGGCTACTATGGTTGTCGTATATCAAACATTTTCACATATAGAAATATTCCTTATATGTACAGTCACTAAAAAAAAAAAAAAAAAAAAAAAAAAAAAGGCCCCCTCCCCCCCACCTAATTTCGTCATAAATTATCGTAGAAACATGCGGCTGGTACCTATCGATCTGTAATAACGTCTAGTTTTTAATGGTGTAGTTAGATTTTGCTTAAGGGGTTATATTCATATTAAAACAGCCATAAACTTCATTTTTTTTCAATTACGACCCCTGTTTTTGACATCATACTCAGATTTCTGAGATCAAGGCAGTCCGGAAAACCTACCTATTTATATACTTTAAATCAATTCTAAACAGAGTTACACGTGAAAATGTGTTAGGGGACCGTCTACACATATAGAAAAAATAAATCGTGATCTACCACCCAATATACATTATTTATTAAATTTCACACCGGAAAAAAAGTTTAGAAATGTTAATTATAAAATAAAAAACGATTATAATTCGCCGAACTTTCTGTGTTAGTTTATGAATTTAAAGATTTTTATTGGTTTCTATTTATTAAACATTGAATAGTTAAATACATCACTTCATACGAAGAAAATTAAATAGCTTGAATCATATGAACCCTACAATGTTGAATTACAAAAATCTAGATACCAAGGTAAAAGAATAATAGTAATAATGATAATAATATTAATAGCGGTTACAAAAAAAAAAAAAAAAAAAGTGTTTAATATTTAAGAAAAAGAATTATCTACTTCTTGTTCGGTATATTTTAATTTTATACAGTAAGCCCCGCATGAAAGTTTTACTATAAAGTTTTACATTTAATTTTAGGCGTACAAACCAACAATTGATAATATACAAAAATATAAAAACAAGATTTAAACTAAAATCTGAGAAAGGATATTTAACAGTTTCCCGACTGCTGACGTAGTTTCACGTCATTTGGAAATCTGTAACTCCTCCAGTGGGTGTTTCTTTCACAATTCGTGTTTTACGATATTTCTTAAGAATATTCCTTATATTCATATTTATATAAACAAAATAGTATGAAACAAATACTTTCACTAGAAAGAGTATAATTATTGTGTATATTCATATGAAAATAAATATGGATATAGAAAAAACGGTTTCCTATTGCCTAGAACGAATATTCCCCGTTCTGCAGTCGTTTACTGTACTTGAATTCTTAATTTTAATTGCGTAAAATCTATATCTTTAAACGTTATAAGACATATTACTTTGTTTTAAATTCTTTTTCCGCGGTAAATGTGACGCCAGTTTTACGCCTGATTAGAATAGTCGAAAATAAATAATATTGCGCTTTGTTTCAATAATAGATTTTAAAAAGTTTAAAAAAAAATTACCACTATATTATTCAGTATTTAAAAAACATTTAATAAAAATTTTATAGTTTATTATGTTACGTCATGCGATAAAATTTAAATAGCATAAATGGTAGGGTAAACGAATGCGAAAATGTCACAACAAGAAAATTTCTTTTAAAAAATCTGATAAAAATTAATAAAAATTAATTATATTAATTTAGAAAAAGGAAAAAACAAAAGTATTGTTCACTGCGTGTTGCTCTTTCAAATAATAATCCTCGTCTTACCGCGTTTTCTAAATCATAATATTTAACTTGAGGTGCATGAATCCTAGAATATTCAAGTTAAAAACAAAAGGGATAAAATAGAATTTTAGCAGTCAGAAACTAGGAAATGTTATGTAATATTTAAGAGCAAAGACTTAACATTTCAGAATCGAGTATACACCTCTTTGCAACGGAAGCCACGCCTTTACACAATTTTTCTAAAACTTTACATTATAAAACAAAATTATTTTACATACTTCCAGTTAAATCATTTAAATTTTGTCTTCAGCATTCGATGTAGTAAAAGCCATTGTCATTTATGCATACCAGCGTCACATAGAGAGTCATATACGAATACAGAAACTAGTTTTTTTTAATATTGTTTCCGCATTATAGAAACGGGGCTTCATTTCTTTTGGAATTTTTTGACAATCTCTCGCTTGCATTGCGATAATTTTATAAAAGATAATCCAATTTGTATCATAAACATCGAAATGTTGCTTAGAAAACAATTAGAATAACATTAAGGTAAATTAAAATAGTTTTTCGTCAAAATCTATACAGATATTTAATCACAGAGGATACAAATTATTATAAGTGACGGCTCCCTAACAACAGTAAAAAATAAAATATCACTGTAACTCAAAAAATAATGTTAAGAACGAGCTGTAAATTTGGAAACCCATGTTTTTGATGATGCCCGTTCTATTCATGCAAAAATTAACATAGGTCATAATTCATAATTTTTTCAAATATGAACTTATTAATAATTTTCATATTTCAAAAAAAAAAAAAAAAATTATCAAAAAAATGCATGTATTATGTTTGGGTCACTTCATTCTATCATATATATATATATATATATATATATATAAAAGAGAGAGAATTTTAATATCATAATTATTTTGGAAGATATGAATTAATGTTTGTCACATTCATTTAACATTAGCGCCCTCATAGTTTGACAGCTTATAACTTTGTGAAGAATTGAGCAAAATATATTAACTATACCATTTTCCGCGATGATTTAGTCCAAAAGAATTCAAATAAATTATAAAAAATGGGGATTACCTTTAAAAAAAATGAAGTTGATGCCAGTTTTAATATGTAGACGATCCCTTAAGCAAAGTGTAAGTATACCATTATAAACTAGACGTTATTACAAATCGATTGGTACCAACCACATGTTTCTACGACAAGTTATGGCGAAAATAGGTAGCGGGGGGCGTTATTTTTTTATTTTTTTATTTTTTTTTTGTGACTGTACTTACCAGGAAACCATCCCAATAGCGTAATAATAGAAATCAATTAAATTATGTTCATTTGAGAGGGCATAATATAACGTGATTTTTGACGCATTAATTGTTAACCCCCGTAAGCCCGTTTTCGAGAAATCTACAGGGTTGAATTACGCCTTTTATACTTAAACTTCCCCTATAAACATAGTTGCCAAGTTTTTTAATTTATTACGGAAAGTTGTTAGCCCCGCCCTTTTTTCACACCGTAATCTTTGTAGAAATAATTTATTCAATATATAATTGCGATTAAATATGAAGACGATTACTCTAAAAATTTTATGGTGTGAAAAAGGGTTGGAACTAAAAACATCCCGGAATAAATTAAAAAACTTGGCAGCTATGTCTATAAACAATATCCTACAGTGCAAACAGGTGAACTGAATGCAACGAAATTTGGTATATAGACTACACACGAGGTGGGTTCCCAGAATTTAAAAAAAAAACAGTTTTATTTCTAAAATGTCCACCAGAGGGTGCCTTTTCAAGAAAAACATTAAATTTAACGCAATAAACGACCAAAATGGAATACAGAAACAATATTAACAATCCAGAACAAGAATTATGATTAATAAAATGTAAAACCGGGAAAAGCTGTCAGTTCTAGGGAAAAAAATGTCGAGATTTGCATGCTTGCGAAGAAGAGGTAGCTTCATGCAAAACAGGTTAGAGTATAAAACGTTTGCAGTCGACAAAAGTTTGCGATGACAAGGTGATCAGAAACTAGTGAATAAATGTGAATATTGTTTCTGTATTCCGTTTTGTCGTTTATTGTGTTAAATTTAATGTTTTTTCCGGAAAAGGCGTCCTCTGGTGGATATTTTGGAACTAATTTTTTTTTTCGAAAATCCATGAACGCATCTTGTGCATAGTCTAAATACAGAGCCTGATTAAGGGGGAAGCACACATTATTTATACTTACACCGTCATTTTTTAACAAATACTTTCCTCCTATAATAAACACAAAATTCTCATTAAAAATTATTTTAAAAGAATTCTGGTGTCTAATAACGGTGAGTAAATTGGATTGTTTTACACCGTTCATTTTTTATAAAAAATATTTCTTCGTCAAAGCGTGGAATTTCTATGACATGAAGTAAAAAATAATTGTAAAAATATTCCGATGAGAGCGGAGATAATGTGTGCTTCCCCCTTAATCAGGCTCTGTCTAAATACCAAATTTCCTCGCATTCCTTTCACCCGTTTGCGCTGTAGGATGCTGTTTATAGGGGAAGTTAATGATAACCACCCTGTATATTAAAGTTTGGGTAAAAATATAGTAATCTTAAAGCAGTGGGAAGAGTCCCGTGAAAACCTGCCAGAACCATGATTTTTATCAATTTTTAGATTCTGTTTTAGCGAAGTTTTAGACATTATATCTCGATTGAATATATCTCAAAGCTGAAATGGGCAACTGATTATTCCATCAAAGAACATATTTGACTGTGCTCTTTCGATTTCTGCTTGTTTTGGAATTTATTCATTATTTCAGTAAGGCGTGGTGTTATATATTCAGGCTTGGATTCCCCGATTATTAGAGAAATTTCAGAATTTATAACTCGAAAACGAGCTGACGAGGGCTATTGCCTTATGCGTCAAAAACATATTTATATATGCTCTTTCAATTAATGCTTGTTAAGATTTTTTTTATGATTACACTATGGGATGGTTTCCTGGTTAGATTAGTGTGTAAAATATTCACCTTAGTCAGGGGCGTACTCTCCACCCTTTTTTCAGGACATTCTCACGAATGAGAAAATTTCAAACTTATTGCTACCACTATTTTTATAAAATAATCTCTACCCTGTATAATCATAGCAAATTGCTATAAATGTACCAGAAGTATTTCTTCAGGAAATTATTGGTGACAAAAAAGTTGGAAATTTCTCATCTCTCAGAGTGTCCTGGAGGAAGGGCGGAGAGTACGACCCCTGCCTTAGTACATAAGATATGTAGACGCTTAGAAATACAAATATATGCACAAATCACAGCCTCCTAAACTAGATGCCTGTCGCGTGGCTCGGAAATTTGGCAACAGATGAAGCGGTAGACAGCGCCACCTGGTTCAGATTGCGCGACTTTTCTATTCAACTGTCACCAATTATTTTAAGAAGTGATATATGATATATATATTCGACGTTTCTTCGATTCTATTCGCCTTTCATGTATATTATATGCCACTTTAAAAAAATTTTGGTGACTGTTGAATAAAAAAGTCGCGCAATCTGTACCAGGTGGCGCTGTCTACCGCTTCAACTGTTACCAAGTTTCCAAGCCACGCGACAGGCATCTAGTTTAGGAGGCTATGCACAAATAGAAAAAATCTCTTATATTTACTTGTATTAATATTACTAGCTGTTGTGCCCGTTCTTCGCACGGGAATTTAATTCTTATTCACAGTATATTACTAAAAAAATTATTTATCTTACTTGAAGCTTACTATATTATGCTAATGAAGATAGAGAATAGGTTATTACAATTCGTCATTTTTCCCTCATATATATATATACATACATACATATATATATATGCATAATTGTTTGTGCACTGATTTAAATATAAATTTTCTGAATACTCAAAAAACATATTACGATGTACATTCCGAAAATCGGGTACAATAGCTAGTAAAAAAAAAAAAAAAAAAAGAAGTCTCGAAGAGGGTTCTATACTATACTGAAGCTGTACCTTTTCTTCAATATCTTTTCTTCTTTTTCTGCATTGAATTTTCGTCAAATGTTGAATTATGGCGATGTTTGAATCCGATATTGATAATAGGAAATCACTTAATATACATGCATTATAAAATAGAGAAAATAATTATATTTTGTAATAGTTTTAGTAGCCCCTATTGGCGAAATTTGAAATTTGGCAACAAAGTAGCACGGTCGTTTCTGGCAAAGGTCTTTTCGAAAGTAATTGCGATAGACATTTTAATTCCTCGCCAAAATGGAACAAAAATTTAAGTATCAGAAAGAGGGTACTGTACTAAAGCTGTGCCTAACTCATTTAAAGAATACAGTTATTTCTGATAAATTAATATAACTTTAATTACAAATTACTTTTAAATTGGCTAAAGTATATTTCTTTTTTGTTTTGGAATGTAGAAACTAATGTATAAAAACATATTAGCTTTTTACATAGACCTATTATTACATTAGACGAAAATTTTTTGGCAATTATCGTGTTATTGGCGATTATAATCGCCAATAAAAATAAAAAAAATAAAAAACATTTCAAACAAATAATTATTTGTTTGGAATGTTTTTTTTTTCTGTTTTTTCTTTTCTTCTTCTTCTTTTCTTTCAAATTAAAAGATAAAGCAAGCAAAACTTGGTGAAAAACATTACATTTTCAGCTTTACAGCTCTATTTTTCTTTCTTTCTTTTTTCATTTAATACAATATCTAGGCATAAGTATAACTCTCATTAATTATAATATATATATATATATATATATATATATATATATATATGTGTATATATATATATATATATATATATATATATATATATAGTTTAGTACGAAAGGACTATTTCTTTCAATCTGTGATTGTGCGTTGTCGCCATTTGTAGTGTTCCACCAAAATGAAAAAAAAACATGCAAGCATATTATTGCTGAAAATAAAGTTGAAGTTTCTAAAATAATGATGGCAATTTCTAATAAATTAAAATAAATGGAAAAAGACAGAAAAGGGCTAAATGTAATAAAGAAATGGAAATTTCTGGAAGTAAACAAACACTGTGACATAAATTTGATAATAAAAAAATTATTAAAGTTATAAAAACTATATATTGAGAGAGTTTTATGTATGATCAAAACATAAATAAGTAATTATCTTTCTTTTTATGTAAAAAAAAAAAAAAAAAAAAAAAAAAAAGAGAGAGAGAGAGAGAGAGAGAGAGAGAGAGAGAGAAAATAACATGCAGACTTTTTTTTAAATAATTAAAATGAAATTGAGAAAAATCGTTCTAAAGAAATGGAACATATTCATCATAGAACCCCTTGGGGAAATTTAAAATTTTTGACCGAAATAGCTCGGACGTTTCTCACCAGTACGTTTACGATAGCCATTTTAATTCATCGCCAAAACGATAACAAAAATTTTATAGCTGCTAAGGAGATCCTATGTTACAGTTATACCAAAGCAATTTTATGAAATAAATACAGTTAGTGGTACTAGGGAATGAAACAGAGTTACTGCATGCCTTTATTTAGATGAATAGATTAAAACAAGTTCTAACGAACTAAATTAAATTTACAAAGAATGTAAGTAGAATTTTCCGTTTCTTTCTTTCTTTCTTTTTTCTTTTTCTTTCTTTTTTTTTTTTTTTTTTGTTCCTAGATAATACATGTAATCGTTGCTTTTTAATTTAAAGAAATAAATATAGCCCTTATAAGCACTTTACAAAAATAATTACTTAAAAAAGCACGAAATAATAAAATAAAAATGAAAATAAAACATCTTACCTGTAAATCGTCATTGCTTGCTATAAAATATGCTTGAAATACAAAACAATCTATTTTTTAAAGTGAAATATAAATTTTAAAAAGAACTTTCAGAAATGGGGAAAGATATCATCTGCTTAAGAGAATGCCGAGTTTACATAAAAAAAAAAAAAAGAATAAAGAGCCGAGTTTTAATATAGTCATTTTAAAGAATCTAAATACATATGAATATTTTTTAATTTGTTACAGAAAGTTTTTTTGCGCATATATCTGTAAATCTAATTAAAATTTTGAAAGATTCGATGGATATAATTTTAAGTTTTGTACAGATATAAACCTGAGCCAAGTGTCATTGCATTCTGTCCAGCCGTTTTCCGGTGCAATAAAAAATGTTCTATATACCTCCACCCCTCCCATGAACAAAGAGAAAAAAATTCTGAAATCATTTTGTGGTTCCCTGATGTTTAAAACGTAAAGAAAACGCATTTCCCCCCCATTGAATGCGTTTTACTGTCAAAAAACCTTATGGCGCAAGCGCAAGCGTTTTTTACCCATATATCTAAATCTAATAAAAAAAATTTAAATTTCCGATCTAAATATAATTTTAAGTTGGGTAAAGACCTAAATTCCTGCCAAGTGTCGTTGAATTCCGCCCAACCGCTCTCACGTAATACCCGGACAAAAATAGCGTTACAGACATACGGACACAACGACCGACACACACACACACAATTTTCTGAAGTCATTTTAGTCTTTCATGGTTTGTGAAACGTGAAGATATCGCTTTTTTTTTTTTTTTTTGATTATTATTATTATTCTGACAAATTTATAGACAGAAGTCTGATTATATTAATATAGATTATTATTATTATAATTTCGAGATCTTTAAACTTAAAATAGGCATTATTACTATTTTTTAAATAATGCTTCTTTTTGGTATTATAATTTATTGTTCTCTGTATCTATATAGTATATATTATCTATTTTAGTTAAAAAAAAAAAAACTCTATAGATGTGTTTTAGGAAAACATCAAAATATCCTGAAAAATTTCAACTTTTCTTTCGTTTATACGCTGCAAAAGAAGCAGAAAAACATCATGTAAGTTTTTTAACACATATATAAAAAAATAAAAATAAAACCTTTGCTGGTTTTTCACGACAAAAAGTCGGTATTTTAGACGCAGAATGGATCCATAATCTGAAGTAACATTTCAAGCTCTATTGGAGAGCTGACTACACTTTCAGTTCTTTGAAAAAGTTAGGTCTCATTCAGCTCTAGAATGAATGTCTGTATATATTTTTTTTTCATTTTTTGTTAAGCTGCTTAGAGTTCCTATACAAGTAAAACCAAAAAAGCATTTTGGGTAAGTCACTACATTCTTTTTGTAGTTTTCTTCTTTTCAACAAGATTTGTTTTCTCTGCAAGCATCAATTACTAACCATTAGCAAATGAAACAAAATGAAATAGGAGGTCAATTTCTTTTACATTCCCTTACTAAACCTTATAAATTTGTTTGATGAAAAGTTGCGGTTTTATTCTATTTATATTTATTTATTTATTTATTTTATTTCCCGCATTTAAATACTTTTCTAATAAGCTACTTGTTGATAGATAGAAATAATGTTGCTCATGAAGTAAAAATACTGAGATATGTTTGTTAACATAATCATAATGCAAGGCATAATATGCCAAAAAAGGAAAGTTTTAGATTTTTTTTCATATTCTGATAAAAACTAATAATGAGTCAAGATTTTTAATTGTTTTACAAAACTGAAAGACTTTCTTTGGTTGATAAATTAATAAGAAAAAAAAAAATCATTCATCAACTTCAATTAGAAATTGGTAATTAATCGTGCTTGAAAGATATGTTTCAAATTTACAGCAACAAAATATTATTTTTTAAGAAATTTATCAAAGTCTTTAAATGAAATTTGAAGCAGTTTTGCATTTGGTATTAATAGAAAAGAAGAAGTAATAAAACTCATATACTCAGGGCTGCAACAGGCGGCTTTTTTTTTTTTTAATTCTTTTTGTACCACTATTTCCAAAAATTAAAATTTATAACATATTTTCGTAGGTAAATCTGCAGTTTGCCTGCATAAATTTATTATAAATTTTATGTTATTTAAATAGTAGTATGAAAATAATAATAATAATGAAAAAAGTCGCCTGTGGCAGCCCTGTATATTGCCAGAAAAATATGCTACGTTCTGTAAAACAAAGCAGATTATTAAAATAAAAAGTTTCATACTTAGAATTTTTAAACAGAACTAATAGGTTAACGTAACTTATCATTTTTAATTTTGAAAAACTTATTCAGGGGGGTTTACAGAGCTGCCTTTTTTCCCTGATTCTTCCCCCAGAATATTTATATGATAATTTTTACTAAATTATTGGTACAAACATACTATTAAAATTTCCGAAAGAAAAATATTGCGGAAAGAATCAGGAAAAAAATATGGTCTGTGACCACCCTGTTATTAAATGTTATTTCAAAATTGCGAAATTTACGCTTTCTGGCTACAGAAAAAAATTATAGGAATTTTTAATTTTATCAGTGTAAAACTGTGACAGATATAAATAAAATAATCTATTAAAAATTTTTGATAGGTAAAAAGTTTAAAAATTGGCAACTATGTTATTTGAATACAGTTAACACATTACCATCGAGGTACTTTCCTATTTTGAACTGTAAGCCGCGCCTTTTGGCGTTCCTCTAGAAGGTTATACAGTCGAACCTCGTTAACGTGAACACTGTTAAAGTGAATTAATTTTAACATAAACTGTTCCCACAATCCCCGTCAAAATGAAAATTAGTTTAGTTATATGAAGATTAGTTACTAATAGCATGAACTACTGATAACATGAACAAATTTTTTATCCCCCTTTGAGATTCGCGTTAACGAGGTCCGACTGTATTATTTATTAAAGCGATTTTATGTATTCATGATTAAATTATTCAAATTTTATTCTTAGTAATTGAATCTGTAAGTGCCATTGCCATATATATACACCAGCAGCATATATATTATTAAACACGATCACGTAAAATCGTTTATTTAAAGTAATGTATTTTTTAGAGGAACGCCTGAAAGCGGGAATCGTTTTTTATGAAAGACGTCATTGTACGTGACCTGTAAGTAAACTGTTAAACACTGGCATGGCTGCCAACATTCTATTTAACATTGTCTCCAAATGTAATTACGATCAAATAAGAAGAAAAATATTCTAAAAAATAAGAAAAAGAAAAAGAAAAAAAGCAGGTACTAGTAATTTCAAAGAATATTAATTAAAATGTTGGCAGGTATCTTTTGTTTTACAGAGAATAGTAAAGTTAATATATATATATATATATATATATATATTAATTCCACTTTTTTGAAAAGTGGTTTTCTTCTTATTTACTTGCTATTATATATCGAAAAAAAAAAAAATTACTCTACAAAAAAGTAGTGTGTATAAAAGGCGGCTACTAACAATGTTACGGAATAAATTAACAGACATGCCAAAATTTTAATTTATTCCAGAGCATTGTTAGTATCCGCCTATTATTCTCAAAATATTTCTTTCTTTCTTTTTCTTCTTATTTAATCGTAATTAGGTATTGGAGAAAATTTCACTGCAAGTATTGTAGTGTGAAAAAAGGACGAGCACTGACAGTGCTCCAGAAGAAATTAAAATGTTGACATGCCTAAATTAGGAATGTTGGCAGCTATGATCAAGGATGTTTTCTAGAAGAGATCTGTATCAAATGTTACTGTCGTGTATTATTAATAATTTAAAAAAATAGAAATTCAGGTTTGTTTATACTTTTAATAAACGTTATTTAATATGTAAATGGTATAAAATCAAAGTTTAATAATAAATAATAAATGACTTATAAATAAAATTATTTATAAATCATAATCACTTTATCGAATATCGCATCTTATCTTTTTCTTAAATTGATAACAAAAGTTTGATTTTTTACTTATATAATCTGCGAAAAAGTTGTGAGGGATGTAGCGTCGAGCTGAGGTAAAAGGATGTCGCCGTAGGTAATGGGGAAGATGTTGGGAAGGTATAAGCTGGGCCCAGCACAAGTCTTGACGGTAGCGGCAAAAGTGATAAATTGAAGTTGTCGAGTTGGGGTGATTTTAGGTCGGCAAGGAGTAGCTAAAAGAAAATTAGAATCTACGCAGGTTGAGTAAAGATGGTTGAATGCGATTAGTTTTGGAGATGTAAGTTGGCAAAACGAAGTGAAAGATGTGTTCTGTTTTGAGGGTGTTTAAATAGCGAATGTTGGAAAGAAAGTTTGTTGGTGTTGGAGTGAGCAGAGATTTATGCGAGTACTGAGCGATTAGGGAAATTGACGGTATAGCTCAATAACTTGGGCGAGTAGTAGTTCTTAAGAAGTTATAAAAGTAGTGTGTAAAAAAGCTAGCTGGAGTGTGTAGTTATTCTTCATCAACGTTGTGTGATAAACGGAGGCATTTTTCGAGTGAATAAAGTTTAGAGTAAGCTTCTTATGGCAGGCATCTCATCCACCAGCGGTGAGCATATAAAATTCATATTTACTTTAATTTAGTCATTTACATATATGAGTGAGTTTCTTTACATTGCCCCTTACCCATATTTAAAGTTTGAACAAACGTCTATTTTATTTTATAAAAGAGTCTCTGTAGTTTAGCTTCTAGATTTAAGTAATCAGTAAGAATGGGTCTGCTGCAGATGCCGGGGAGCAGACCTTACAAAGTCACATATAAAATATTCTTTAACTGATAAACAAGTAATCAGTTTAATTTTCAAATAACCATTACCGGTTACTATTTACATTTTCACGACTTCTGACATAGATTCACGTCATTTGAAAATCTGTAACTCCACAAGTGGGCGTTTCTTTCGCAATTTGTTATTTATGTCTTAAGAATATAACCTATATATATATATTTGTACAATCAATAATTCTATGGATACAAATACTTTGATTAGAAAGAATATAATTATAAAGCTTATCCATTTGTAATATAAATGTAAATACAGAAGATTTTCTTCTGAAATATTGTTACTTGGGAAATCAACTCCAAAAGGCGGACCTTGCCATCAAATAGAAAAAAACATGCGGTCGTGAAAGTGTTAAAGTTTTTATTAATTACTTTGTAATAACTATTTTGTTCCACTTGCAGATATAAAATGAGGTGTTATCCAATGAAAAATACATTACAAATAATACTCAGGAAAATGTTTTTTAAATTATTCTAATGAGAGTTGCAATTTCTATTATTTTAGATTTTTCCTTTAAGTAGTTAAAAAAAAAAAAAAAAAAACTTTCTATGGCATAAAGAAATGAATATAATTTTATAAATTCCACTTAATTCGTTTCAATCAGATTTCAGTGAGATATATCAGAAGCTCAAACGTCTGAATGTTAAATTATTTTTAGTAATATAACTTCTTATTTTCAAATATCTTCATTTATTATTGGCATTTTGAACTATAAATAGTGATAGAACTTAACATACTTCTTGCATTTTTTTTTTTTAAATAAGAAAAAGATCTATTTTAAAGAAGTACTGACTCAAATAATAGGAAGATAAAATGCTGAAATTTTGAATTATTACATGCAATGCAAATAATAGTGTTCTATCGAATTACAAATTCTATGAAGATATTGGGCGAGTGCAAAAGTTCTACCCGTTTTTATTACCCATAAAGAAGAGAAAATAAACACAAAAAGAACAGTATCTATTATTGTGCATAATCCCCATTGCTATCTATGACCTCTTGCCATCTTTCTGATAGGCGATGAATCCCACGGCGGTAAAATTCGTTGGTTTCGAGTCAAAAAAGTATTGGATGGCAGTTTTCATAGCATCAAGATCATCAAATATTTTCTGACTGAAGAAATTGTTCAACGCATGAATTAGGTGATAGTCAGATGGTGCCAAGTCAGGAAAATAGGGAGGGTGGGATAAAACATCTACACCAAGGCTCAGTAACGTTTGGCGAGTGATGACTGCAGCATGTGGCTTGGCGTTATCGTGATGAAGGATAACACCGCGACGATTGATGAGACCTGGCCGCTTTGCTACATAATTTGAATGCAGCCTCTCTAACTGTAGACAGTAGAGGGCAGCGTTGATGTTCTGCTTGAATGGCAGGACCTCCCAGTGAATTATTCCCTGCACATCCCACCACACACTCAATAACACCTTCTTGGGATAAAGTTCAGCTTTCGAAATCGATGCAGGTGGATCAGAAGGGTGACACACAGTCCTACGACGCTTTACGTTACGGTACATAACCCACTTCTCATCTCATGTCACAATTCGTGTCAAGAATGTGTCATTTTTATAACGGGAAAGCAAGGAAACACAGGTAGCGATTCGGTCATCCCGTTGATTAGCTGTCAGGTTATGTGGAACCCAACGATCCAACTTTCTCCTAAAACCCAACTTAACCAGCCGTCTCTCGACCGTTGTTCGGTGTACGTCGAAGATCTACGCTAATTCTTGCACGGTTGGGTTCGGGTTGTTCCTTATGGCTTGGTTAATATCGTCGTCTCCAACGTGTGATGGCCGTCCACTCCTAGCCTGATCTTGGCAGCTTCTGTTTCCTTCCCTAAATTTACTAAACCATCGACGACATGTGCTTTCGTCTATTGCATCCTCCCCATAAAATTGGCAAACATTGCGATATGCTGCGGCTGCTGTACTCTTTTTATAGAACTCGTATAACAAACATTATATGCTCCTTCTCGCTTTCCATGTTACACACTCTAACATTTTTTTAGATGATTAACTTTGTGAGATACGATGCATTTATATGTGAGGCAGCCACATGTTTGATTGGCCAACGATTTGCGTCATTTGAATGTCATGTGTGACGTCAATTCCATTGCAAATTTGCATATCCAAAAAGATGTAGAACTTTCGCACTCACCTAATAATATAGAGCAGAATTATAATGATTATTGATTCACGTTCTGCTTAACAATATTAAAAATTAAGAAAATTAATAACCTATATCAACGTAAAAAAAAAAAAAAAAAAAAAAAAAAAAAAAAGTTATCTTTAAATCTCTTAAAGGATTATAAAAAGTTTATAATCCTAGTATAAAGTATATAAAGTTTATTTTAAAAAAATTATTTTAACAGTTACATTTTATATTATTTAAAAACTAGATTGCCTAATTGTTTCTAAACAAACCTATACACACATTCTCTTTACTTTATTCGCACGTATATATATATATATATATATATATATATATATATATATATACACGACGTGTTTGTTAAATTACTGCTCAGTCTCATTTTGACTTTAGAATAGATAACGAGATAAATGTATTGTCTAGATATAGTAAAACGACAATGTACTAAATATGTATTGAGATTGGTTAGAGAATCACCTAAAAGAAAAACCGAGTTAGAGTTTCTTATCTCGAAAACGGTAAGATATAGGGAAAGAAATCAATTAAATTAACACCTGTCGCTATTTAAATTAACAGTTATAGCTATTTAAATTAACAGTTATGCAGGGTTGCGAACTTTAACAACATATTACGGTGCATTATAAGATACGGCATTTTTTTATACTAGTATTTTTTACGAATAAATTCATTCTTATGTAATCGCAGTCATATATTGGAGAATATTATTCTATAAAAATTCTGGTGCTAAAAAAAGGCGAGTACTGGCAATGCTCCGGAATAAATTATATATGCTGGCAACTCTGTTTAAATTTTAACCAACCATAGAAATATTAGATTTTATAAAATAAAATTTCTGGTGTGAAACGGGTGTGTCTGGTCTGCGGCCTGTACGCGAGAGATTTCGGTAATCAAAAATATAATCTCCATTATTCTGTTTTATATATTTCCATTGGTCTACACGTTTGCCGATTGCATGTTTGAACAGTGTTGCCTTTTTTTATTCAAAATTCACCACTAAATTTTAAATGTAACGATTGCCTAATCACATCGAAGATCAGTCATCTATTATGTATATCAAATATCACTGCTCAAAATTATTGCTGACTATTGAATAAAAAAATCGCAAAATCTGGCAATACTGATTTTGATTAATGATCTCGGCTTTCCTTGAAAAAAGGTTTGGAGGGACTTTTGTACATCTTCTTCTCATTTTAAATTTATTACACTTAAACTATTCTGCATAGACTAAAACACGTGATAATCATATGGCGAGAGATCAGAAGAATATTCTAGTGGTGAAGAATTTCAACCCTTGAAATTTTCTTAGTATTTGTTGTGCAACATGTTGTTTCACATTTTCGTT
This sequence comes from Salticus scenicus, assembly GCA_963930645.1. NCBI lineage: Eukaryota > Metazoa > Arthropoda > Arachnida > Araneae > Salticidae > Salticus > Salticus scenicus. The sequence goes on from OZ005651.1 coordinate 179,620,253, forward strand.
GAGGAAGGTTATATTGGGTGAGTGCGAAAGTTCTACATGTTTTTGGATATGAAAATTTGCAATGGAATTGACGTCACACATGGCATTGTAATGACGGAAGTCGTCAGCCAATCAAACATGTGGATGCCTCACATATAAATGCATCGTGTCTCACAATGTTAATCATCTCAGAAAAAAAAATATCGGAGGGTGTAACATGGAAAGAGAGAAGGAGCATATAAGACATTTTTTGTTATACGAGTTCTATAAAAAGAGTACGGCAGCCGCAGCATGTCGCAATGTTTGTTAGGTTTATGGAGACGATGCAATAGACGAAAGCACATGTCGTCGATGGTTTTGCAAATTTAGAGAAGGAGACAGAAGCTCACAAGATCAGGCTAGGAGTGGACGGCCATCCCATGTTGGAGACGACGATATTGACCCAACCATAAGGAACAACCCGAACCCAAGAATTATCGGAACCGCAAGAATCAGCGGAGACCCTCAACGTACACCGGACAACGGTCTAGAGACGGCTGGTTAAGTTGGGTTTTTACTAGAAAGTTGGATCGTTGGGTTTCACATAACCTGACAGCTAATCAACGGGATGACCGAATCGACACCTGTGTTTCCTTGCTTTCCCGGTACAAAAATGACCCATTCTTGACACGAATTGTGATAGGAGATGAGAAGTGGGTTATGTACTGTAACGTAAAGCGTCGTAGGACTGTGTGTCGCCCTTCTGATCCCGCTGCATCGACTTAGAAAGCTGAACTTCATTCCAAGAAGGTGTTATTGAGTGTGTGGTCGGATGTGCAGGGAATAATTCACTGGGAGGTCCTGCCACTCAACCAAACCATCAATGCTGCCTTCTACTCTTTACAGTTAGACAGGCTGCATTCAAATTATGTAGCAAAGCGGTCAGGTCTCATCAATCGTCGCGTTGTTATCCTTCATCACGATAACGCCTGGCCACATGCTGCTGTCATCACTCGCCAAAAGTTACTGGGCTTCGGTTGAAAGGTTTTAAACCACACTCCCTATTCTCCTGACTTGGCACCAACTGACTATCACCTATTTCGTGCGTTGGAAAATTCCTTCAGTCAGAAAATCTTTGATGATCTTGATGCTGTGAAAACTGCCATCCAAGACTTTTTTGACTCAAAACCGCCGGAATTTTACCGCCGTGAGATTCATCTCCTACCAAAAAGATGGCAAGAGGTCATAGATAGCAATGGGGACTATGCACAATAATAGGTACTGTTCATTTTGCATTTCTTTACTCTTCTTTATGGGTAATAAAAACGGGTAGAACTTTTGCCCTCACCCAATATGTTTTCTGTTTGACAGGATTGGTTATTTTTCTCGAATATCTGCATCAAATCTAGTGCGTTATTTACAGTACTTGTCTCACTTGATTGTTTTACGACGTTAGAATAGACCGAAGTAAATAATTTTAATGGAGTTAAAACTAACACACAAGAATAATTTTAAAGGGTGCGGCCCAAGCTGTCACTTTCACTTGCTTTTTTCCGTGTTCATTCGCTCCATTTTGCAAGAGACTTCTATCTTTCAAGCGCAAGCACAGACATGCCAACATTTAAATTTATTCCGAAGCACTTTTCGCACCCTATTTTTTTTCAGACCACTTTATTTGTTGTGAAAATTTTTCCAATATGTAATTACGATTAAATAAAAAGAAAAATTACCACCAAGAAAAATGATGTGAAGAAAGAGTGCTTACTAACAATGATCCGGAATAAATTAAAATGTTGGCATGTCTACAAGCAACTTAGCCAAACAATGCGTTGGCAGTTCCTATTGTGTAGAGACCTATCGTGGTAGGAGACTGGACATTCACTCACCAGTCCATCCGCCATGTTTATTCAGTTTCTTATATACGTTAATATTACGCCCTTTAAAAGATTTTAATGGTTTTCTGAAGGTGAATGAAGTTATTTTCCCAAGATTTTAATGAAAAGAAAAGTGTCAGACTTTGGTAAAAATATATTGCATTCTACAGCGATCGAGTAGTTTTTGAAAGAACGTCCGCCATTTTTCTTCAATTTCTAACCTCTCTCCATTCAGGGTTTTTAACTTTAAGTACACTCTAGCGCCGTCTATGAAATCGGATACAAACTGTTGCAATGATCTAATCTATTAAACGAAAAGAATAAATTTTAATTAAAATAATAATAATAATAATAGTTTTTTTTTTAAATTCTGTGCTAGAATACAATATGTCTATTTTATTCTATTATTATAAAACTAAAAATGCAATTAGAATTCATCTGAATCCAATGAAATTAGTTTTTTTTTTTTTTTTTTTTTTTTTTTTTTTTTAGAATCCAATAAATGTATGCAGTGTGTTTATACACCTGATTATTTTTAAAAAGAAACGACCTAAGAAACAATTGTGAGGAAATTTAAAAATAAATTTTTTGATTTTTCTTAATTTTGTAAGTTTTCTTATGTATTTCGTAGAAGTGTAACAGAAGTTTCCTTTACAGTATTAGATTTGACCATTATTTTTAAACGAAATCTAGAGTATTTTCCGCGATAAGGATTTTTATTATTCATCGATAGATATATAATGTTTTATTTTTATTATTTTTTTATTCTTATTATTCTCATCTTCTCTTTCATTCTAGTTGGCAGTTTAGGGATAAAGAAATATTTATTACATTATAAAGTATCAAAATATTCTCAAAAAGATATGTTTTTTTATATAAAATATGAAAAAATGTTAAAATATCATAAAATGTCATGTCGTATTTCTCACGAAGTAGATAATGATACATTTTCAAAGATGATTTACTTTTTCATTAAACCAGAACGTAACGTTTGCTAGCTTTTTAAATTAAACCATTTTACATGTTTCATGGCTCCTTAGTGACATTATGCCATTTTTCTTTTCAGAAAAAAAAAGAAAAAGAACTTTAAATAGCCCTAAGCTGTGAGATCATAACAACAAGTTTTTGCATAAATATCTTCAGATTCTATTATCGAAATATGTAGTCTTATTGAAGGACTCCTAGTCCTCCAGGGCAACTGAAAAAAATTTCATTTTCCCAACCGTCGCCTACTCATTCACAAAGATTTTTCTTTCTGAAAAACCGAAGGCTTTCAAAATTCGAAAATATTATTCGTCTATGATATACATTTACCATTTGTTAAACAAGTCCATATAGAGATTTAATGCTTGTAGAAATATTTTAAATCATTAAATTTCCAAGGAATCATGTTTAAAAGCATTTGAAACATAAATTTATGTAGTGAAATTTTATATTAAGCTATATTGTTAGACATTCTGGGAAAATAATTCATAAAAGATATTTATATCAAACATATTTTTAAAATATATCTTTACGATATTTAATCCACGAATATCTAACCTATAAAACCTTTTAATACTTTATATATTTTATGAATGTTTTTACGCTATTATTTGGCTCTTCGAATGTGATCGGTATAAAATACCTTATACATACTAACAAGTTTAAAAATCCGATCGACTCACTTTACACAAAGAAATTAGATAACAGATCAATAATTAATGCATAAATACTAGTGAAACTTTTACATTATTACTTATTTTAAATGTAATCATGTATATTCCGAACATACTTTCCAACATTCTAATTAATATTCCGTAAAATTGATAGTAACCGCCCCTTTTACCACATCACTTTATTTTTAGAATAATTTTCTCCAAATGTCATAAGAAGAAAAATAATCTAAAAAAAAGACTGGTGTGAAAAAATATTGCAGCTGCTAAATTTTAAGGATTATTAATTAGAATGTTGGCAGGCCCACCAGCGGCCGAGCGGTTCTGCGCTCAAAGCTGGTAGACGTGAGGTGCCGGGTTCGATCCCCGGTCGCGCTCGTCGACCTAGCCGTTCGGAGTTTTCCGTGGTTTCCTCCGAAACTTGCGTAAATACGGGCTAGGACCCCTTAGAAAGACCTCCACGGAAGGCCCTCCCCCTCAGGCCTAGGACCCCAGTGTTGTCAATCGGCCTTAATCCCTAACACCAACATAGAATGTTGGCAAGTATATATTCCATTTTGTTTAACTCAGAGCTGCCCCCTCCCACCCCACCCGGATTTTTTCATACTATTTTTCCTGAAAAGTTATCTCCATCTTATTTAATCACTGAATTTCCATTAATAAATAAAGATAATATTTCCATTAAAAGTTATTGATATTCAAAAATCCGAAAAGTTTGCAACTCTGGTTTAACTGAACTAAATTTTAAAACTTATTCGATATGTTCATGATTTAAATTTCATAGCTGCCAACCATTCTGATTGTTAATCAGAATTATCATCACTATTCTTAAAAATGAATCTGTCGCATATATTTTCGACGATTAAATAAACTGAAAACATTTATAAAATCTTTCCTGTATGAAGCCTCCCTAGAAAAACGGGAGACTTGGTACGTATGAAATTTTCTGGGAAATTATGGATTTACGCATAATTTTCATAGGTGCCAACTTGTGCGATTTTGTAACACCAGTATTTTTTATTTAAAAAAAATCATCGAGTTTATACATTGAAAACTGCTGAAAATATATAATAAAATTTTCTGTTAGCAAACAAACGTACGAGTTGGCAGCTATTAATTTTAAATAAGTTTTTAAGCTTTAGAATTTAAAGTAATTTTGAAAGTTACTCTAGGTAATAATAAATAAAATACTACTTAATATTCAATTAGTTTATTCATCTGTCCATCATACGTATCATCATTTATCGTATGTGTACGAATATGTAAGTAAAAAAATCGCTGGAAAAGCAAATACATTCATATTATTTCCCCCTTTTAGATGTTTATAACGTATGATATGAACAAACATTGTATATTAGTAGCATTGATTTGGCTCAGAGTAAGTATGAAAGCAGTTTATTATATCTCAGGTCTATCAGTTATTATGTATTTTTTCCCACATACTATTTTTCTTCTTCTTCCAGAACTACACAATATATTCCAGTAACATAACTTATACTTCTTTGTGGAAGTATCAGTATGAAAGGAAAGCTACATCTTCATTGCTGTCTTATTTTTCTAAATAAAAGATAGCAAATAAATAATTTATATCATAGATATATCCAATTAATAGCTCTCACGTGTATATTAAATATTATGTTATTTTATTGCATTTAGGGGATATGTGTTTTCAGATATTATTTGCTGACCTAAAAATAACAAATTTAGAGTTATCTTTTATTGAAATATAAAGCTTATTTGTTTTTAAAAGCGAAATTTATATTGAAAACGCAAGTACAAAAGGTGCTTATTTAAACAATTTATTAAAAATGATTTCATTTTGCTTTCTCCAGAAAGTTATTATTTTCTTTTGAATGTGCAAGTGTGTATGTGTCAAAATATTCAGGGCTATTGTAAAGAATTACTAGTATAAAGGATTTTAAGCTTTGACATGTGGCTTTCTGATGATTTAACATCAATTTAGCTGTATGCAACAAAACTCTGTCTAATCTGAAAGGTACATAGAATTCAAATGTGTAAATCGTTTATAAACAAAAGCATAAAATTTAGTACCACACAGCAGGTAGTATGTTGAAAAATATTTTTATAATTTCTTGAAAGATACGCATTCTGTTTGAAATTTTAAGAATTTTGACTGTTTTTTAAAATGTATATTATTCCTTTTGTGGAGTATAAAAACAAATCTATATTGTAATTTTAGACGTATAATCCGCAGGTCAGATAAGTCAGTTTTGCATCAGAAATTTTAATTGACAAATAAAGTTATATTTGAACGAGCTGTTTCTTTGGAAAAATAAAAGTTTTTTTTTTTGTTAACTAAAATTTTTGGGGGAGAAATGGCATATCTTACCTGTGGATGATACGCCAAAAATTACAGTATTTATATATTTGTATATATACATTCCTGCCAACATCCTAATTACTGTTCCGTAGTACAGAGTTGCCAACATTTTAATTTATTCCGAAGCATTTTAGCCCCGCCTTTATTCCATACCAAGTTTTTTAAAAAGTAAATTTTTCTTCTTTTATTGTAGTTATATATTTGAGAAAAACATTCTTAAAATAAAGTGGTGTGAAATAAAGGCGGAGTTTAAAATGGTCCAGAATAAATTAAAATGTTGGCAACTATGCGTCGTCCTGACTTTTACTTTTCCAACCAGTAAATTTGGAGAATAATATTCTCCAAATGCAATTGCGATTGAATAGAAAGAAAAATACTTAAAAAAAAATATTGGTGGGAAAAAAAAAAGTGGAGCTAACAATACTATGGAATATTAATTAGGATGTTGGCAAATATGTATATATAAAAACAATTAAGTCGTAGATAAATCTAAATATACTTTATAATTTTTATTTCATTAGTCGTTAAACCAGAAATGCCAAAAAACTATTAACTGCTAAATTATATAAATTTTGACTTATGAAATTATGTTTTGAGATTTATTTTTTGAAACTGAAATTATTTCTCTGTAAACTGATTAGAAAACAAAACATTTACATCCTTTATAATAACAATAATAATAATAATAATAATAATAATAAAACGTGCTCCTGGATGATGCGTTTACTGTTAAAAAGTGTATACTTTCACCAAACTCAGTGTCATTTTTTTTTTCTCAAAAAGAAAAAAAAAAGTATAAGATGTAATAACTTTTATAGGGATTACCGCTAAATAAATTCACTAAAACCTTAAAAATAGCTAAAAAACTTTTAAGAAACTGCTCTGCATATAATATTGCCCAGGGCATGTTTCATATAATCCAAAAAGTTTTTCACAAAATACAATTTTGAAACCCTATTTCGCTCCAGTAATATCAATACGAAAATAAGAATTAAATTATATACTCTGAAATCGCCATAAACAATTTTAATAAGAGTGAAAACAGGATGAAGAAATGCAGAACTGGAAAAGTTGAGAAGAAATTTATTTTAGTGTGTTTGTCTACCCTTAAGCTAGAAAACATCATGCAGATGTTAAATGAAAAACTACCAAGTAAATCCGCAAGAAAATATGGTAATTGATCAGAGAAAATGTAAATAGAATTAAGAAAAATTGGGAAATGTTTTTAGATTTATTTGTTTTTAGAAAAAGAAATAATTGTGACATAATGGAAATTTGTGAGTTTATCGGTAAAAACAATTTAATACATTAAAATTTAAATAAATTAAATTGCTCACATGAAAAAAAAAAGCGTTTACTAAATTCAAGACAACATTCTTCATTTTCAATATATATGTAATATTATTAAGTAATCTTTTTATTTTTTTCAAATTACACGAAAATTCTAAAAATATCGCAAATTACGTTCAAAACAAGGTGAATGGAAGAATTTATTTTGAAGTCTTCCAAACATGTATAGAACACATAAACTAAAAGAAAAATAAATGCATAATTATTTGACTTTAAAGTACATCATCTATTACAAAATATATAAAACACATAAAACTTGTTTAGAATATTGTTATCGGAGACACATTTTCCAATATCTCACCCTGACATCTGCAATTAGCAAAATATATCTAATTAACACTGTTATTTCTGCTTAACGTACTCTTAGTCCCTTAGACAAAAAGAAAAAAAAATGAAACTTGTAAGAAAAAGGAAATTTGGAGATAATTATTATATTTCATAGATTTCATATTTTTGAATCTTGGGTTTTTTTTTTTTTTTTTTTTTTTTAATCTATTATAAATTGAAACATTTCCATTTTCCATCCCTGCATATATTTCAATTAAATTCGATTCATATATTATTTTAGTTTTAATGTATTAAATGTATCCCTTTTTTTTTTTTTCAGTTTATAAAATGGGAAAGAAAGTTTGTAATATTATAACATAAGGATTTCCATTTAAAGCAAAATGGATTTCAAATCATGACGACAACTCACGTCTGAACAAGAATTTGAATATGGGAAAAATTGCAAATTGTAAAAAGGATATAATAATTCTGATTAATTTTCCAGTAGTTCTTCAATTTTAAGAAAAGCGAAATCTTAAAATTAAATAAATAAATAAATAAATAAATAAAAGCAGTGAAATCGCAAATAGTCACAAACATAGCTGCCAACATAACTGCTGGACTTTAATGGATACCTTGTATATACCTCTAGTATATGAATCAATTTCGCTAAAAACGGGAAGACAGTTTAGGCGTAGCTCGGAAACTAGGCAACAGTTGAAGCGGTAGACAGCGCCACCTAGTACAGATTATAAGACTTTTTTATTCAACTGTCACCAATAATTTAAAGAAGTGATGCACGATATATAAAATCGACGTTTTTTCTATTCGCCTTTTATGTATATCATATCCCACTTTAAAAAATTTTTGGTGGCTATTGAATAAAAAAGTCGAGCAATCTGTACTAGGTGGCGCTGTCTACCGCTTCAACTGTTGCCTAGTTTTCGAGCTACGCGACAGGCATCTAGTTAATGCGGCTGTGGTTTAGGTCCTTGCAGGGGTGAAAAAATGGCACAGAACTTATACCAGAATTTGTTTGATTTTTTTTTTCTAGTTATAAAATCTTTGGTTTAAGAAGGATAAACTTTTTCTTCGTAAATACCGGTAAGAATTCTGCACCAATTTCCATCCCTGTCCCTGGGTTTTCTTTGTAATCACCCTGTCTCTGGTTATCAATCCTCTCTGTTTAGCTTAAATTTTAAATTTAACTTTTACAGATTAAAAAAAAAAAAAAAAAAGTTTTTTGACGATTATATAGTATGCCTTAGAAAAACTATATGAATACAATAGAATAAACTCTTAACGGGAAAAAATATTAAAAACAAAATTTTATTTTTTTTTCAGTTTAGAAAAAATGACGATTAATGTTGGAGAAATAACAATAAAAAATAAGGGATATTTATACATATTTTTATTGAAAAGAAAAAAAAAAATCCTATTATATCTTCCATTGTTAGGTTGAAATGACAATTGAAAAAAAAAAAAAAAAAAAAAAAATACAAATTTGAAAATAAGAGGGATAAGGCGGCAAGTGCCAAGGGTGAAAGCAAAAGCGTACTCAGAGAGGGTATCAGAAGGAAGAAGAAAAGCTTTCATAGGCAAAAAGAGAGAAAAGAGAATGATAAATATATCATGAAAGACATGTTTGTTTAGTTAAAACAAAAAACATTTTTAGATCAATATAATAAAACTAGTGATTTTTTTTTATTGTAAACCCCTATTATTATTTTTTTAAGTATGTGATGGGCAGAAATGGATAATCTATATTATATCTTCTTGTGAAAGATTTTACTAAAGAGTAACCTTTAAATTAATGTAAATAATAAATTTGTAGTATTCTTCCGGAAACCTTGAGGCGAAATAATTTAAACAGATGAATTTTAAAATTACTTTACAAAGAAAAAAAAAATGAAAAAAGCTATATAAACATCTATGTTTTGTACAACAAAATTTAATTTTAAGATATTTAAACAAATGGTTGTAGCACGAATCATTAAACAATATTTATTAATTTTAATACCTGTTGTGTACAACATTTTTTTATGATGCTTCTCTACTTCTTCTGTTCCCACTAGCGACTGATTGGTTCTGCGCTCAAAGCTGGTAGATGGAAAAAATGCCGGGTTCGATCCCAGGTCACGCTCATCGACCTAGCTGTTTAGAGTTTTCCGTGTTTTTCTCCGAAACTCGCGTAAATACGCGCTAGGACCCATTAGAAAGATCCCCACGCAGCGCATTCACCCATAGGCCTAGGACCCTAGCGTAATCAATCGGAATTAAACCCTACAACCAACCAACCATCTTCTTCTTCTTCTTCTTCTTCTTCTTCTTTTTTCTGTGCAGAATATACGGCGTATTTATATGTTATAGATAGATGAAATGACAAAAACGAATTTCTTCTTAAAAGTTGAAGATTTAATTACATCTGACGATCAAAAACAGAAGCATTACTTAAATTTTTATATTTAATTAATTTTACTCTACATACTCTACGAATAAAAGTTACAAATTGGACAGATTTTGCTTTAGACAAGTTAATTAAGGGGTTACATGGTTTTGAAAGATAAAAAAAAGTATGTTTTCTCTCTCTCTCTCTCTCTCTCTTTTTTTTTGTATGTGTGTAATAAATGAAAAAAAAAATGTTCAATATTTTGAGTGCGTAAACGAGTACAATTTAAACAAAATTTTATAAAATTTTCATTAAAAAATTTGGAAAATTCAGACAGTGGATCCTGATTTCGAGAATGCCCTTCAGAAAAGCAATGAACACGATTTCTCAAAAACTAAAGCACCGATCTTATTGAAATTTTGCATTTTTCTTCAAAATAGAACTGACAAATCCTTAAACAAAGGATTTAAGAAATTGCACTTTGAATTTTTGCCAGAGTTGAATGCAAAAACAGAAAAAATTTTGGTACATTTTACTCCAGGTTTAGCCTTGTAAAATTAGTTGTAATCGAAAAAAAAAAAAAAAAAAAAAAAAAAAAAAGAAAGAAAAAACCTTCATTAAGCACGAGTCAATTCCATTTTGAAAAAGTGTGCAAAACTTCAATAACATTGGCGCATTAGTTGAGAAATCGTGCGTTTCGTTTTTCTGGAAGGTGTCCAGAAACCTGTATCCACCGGCTGAATTTCCCAACATTTTGAATGAAAATTTTATAAAATATTGTTTAAATGCTGCTTTTTTTATATGCTCAAAATTTTAAATAAAAATTTTTATTTATTATAATGAAAAAAATAGAGAAAATATGCTTTTCTTAGCCTTCAAAACCCACGTAAGCTCTTAAACCTGAGAGTAATTTAATTTCTAAATTTTCTCATTTTTCCGCTAGATACTAGAACCTACATTGTATTAAAACCTTTCGATTTTACAATTTTGCTTTGAATACTTTTTTTCAGTGTACGTATATGGTACAGCTTTCTCTGACTCTCTTACTAATATATTTACATTGCAATCGTCCGTTGTATGTTTTCACGTTCAGTTAAGGTGAAAATTGTTTTATAAATATAAGAGTCAGGGAGAGTCAGGGCAGAGGAAAAAAAAAAAAAAAGCGAAACTGTTCCATTTATGAGTGTAACAGACTTACCACTATTGGGATACATTTAATATTTTTTAACTTATTATCCGTTTTTTACTCTAGATTTATTAAAGAGTAATCTTAAAATTAAAGTGAATAATAAATTAGTCTACTAACAAGCATTTAAAAACAGAGATTTACAGTCAGCGTTACTTGAATAAAAGTCATTACTCTTAATTATTTTGCTATCAAAGACTGTGAAAGACATGTTTTGGGAGTAAAAGAGTTCGTTTTTTTATTGCTCTTTTGATTTATAGAACTTACCTAAGCTTCAATAAATATTTGGCATTTTTATTGCCTGAAAAGTGTATCCCTTTTTAGATGAATTACTCTATAAAATGTCTATTTTATTGTATAAATTTATAATTTCTCTAATACATAAACAATATTCTTATTATTAAAAATAAATTATAGATTAAAACACAAAACATAAAGAATTCTATTTGATAAAAAATGAAATTTTTAATCCAAAATGACATTTAAAAATTTATGTACACTAGCACTGAAATATTGAACTTATTGTTATTTACAAAGATGTACACTTATGAGATGCAACTATTCTTCCATTAAAACGTGTTTTGAAAGTCTTAAAAAATGTAAATCTTACATTAATCTCAGAAACACTAGATTAATCTTTTACTATTTATGTTACCACAGTGGCGGAAAAAAGCCTCGCTTTTAGGCGTTTATGCGTTACACTCGTTTTTATGTATTGTTACAAAATTGTAAATAATTGTGTTTATTTTTGTATAAATTCTTTCAAAGAGGCTTAGTAAGTTGATAAAGTGCTAATTTTGTGCATTTCTAGTTGTTTTAGCGTTGAAATAGCCTTAATTTCCCTTAAAAACGCATTAAAAAGCCCTAATAAGGCAGGTAATGGATTTGGCGCCAAATTTGGCGACTTTTTCCCACCTTGGCGATTTTTTTGGCGACCTTGCATCAGACATTTTTCAATAGGTCATTTTTATTTATTCCTTATTATATAATGGTATATATTGATTCGATCAACTTATTACCATAATCAGATACATTCCTGAGGGGGGCTGCCGCCCCCCTCAACCCCCCAGTGTATCTCTCTTTGTATACCTATTTGTATATCATATAAAGTGTTACGGAATTGTAAATAATTGCATTTATTTTTGTATAAATTTTTTCAAAGAGGCTTAGTAAGTCGATAAAATGCTAATTTTGTGCATTTCTAGTCGTTTTAGCGTTAAAATAGCCTAATTTCCTTTAAAAACGCATTAAAAAGCCCCAATAAGGCAGGTAATGGATTTGGCGCCAAATTTAGCGACTTTTTCCCACCTTGGCGATTTTTTTGGCGACCTTGGAGAGAAAATCCTTATATGGGATATACCAAATATGGAAGCTGTAAGTTGATTGGTTGACCACTTTCTAGAGTTTTCTCGAAAAATCTGGGTTCCATGGATCAGTATATAAGGAGCGCTTCCTCACCAAGGCAGTTAGTTCAGTTCAGATTTCAGCCAGCTTCGCTAGTGCTTGCATTGCTCTTGAGCCTCTTTGGAAGAGACTTGCTTTATGTGTTATTGCTATACAGTTTGTACTGTGGATTTGCTATTGACAGCTGTTATTTAAGCTGTGTTTACTGTTTGAATTGAAGCTGATACTTGGTTTATAGACCTGTATTTTTTCTGGAACTTTCTGTGAATAAATTACTGAATTTTTGTAAGTTTGGCCTTTTATTCTCCGACAACTCACGAAACCCCAAGTACGCAACATTTTTGGTGTCAGGAGCGGGGTTGTCTGTGAATGGTAATAACGAGAGCTATGGAGCAAGAGATGAAAAAACTTCTAGAAAGCTTAGCTACCCAGATGAATGAAATGAAAGCTGGACAGGAAAGGATGGAAACCGGATTGATAGAGAAAATAGAAACAGGACAAAGAGAGATGAAAGAAAGTATGGAGACATCGCAAAGAGAGTTGAAAGACGGTTTGACTGAAGAAATGAAGGTAGCACAAGAGAAAATGGAAACATCGCAAAGAGAGTTGAAAGACAGTTTGACCGAAGAAATTAAATCTAATCAAGATGAGATGAAGAGAGAGCTTTCAACGGTGAAAGAATCAATCCAGGGTAAATTAACGGTGATGGAAAATAGAATGGATGGAATGGAAGAGAAAGTTATAAAGATAGAAGAACAGTTTGAGGAGAAAGTTATGAAAATAGAAGAAAGTTTTGAAGAAAAAGCTATGAAGATAGAAGAACATGTTATGAAGGTTGAAGAGAGTGTTACGAGGATAGAACGGAGTGTAGAGGAGAAATTTAAAGAAAACTTTGATCAAGAGCTGAAAAGAAGGTTTTCAGAGATAGAAAGCAAGTTTAAGAGAATGGAGGAAGATCTTGAAAGAAAAATGAAAGAAGAGTGGAACAGAGAAGTAATAGGGAATGAACTGCAGAGCAAGATTCGGAATCTCGAAGAAAAGTTAGAATCCATGCCTCAGGAAACTGAAAAGAGACATAAAAGAATCCAGAATCAGGAATTTATTAAGCTATCCACCTACGACGGCAGTTCCTCCTGGCATGTATATAAGACGCAGTTTTCCATCGTTGCTGAAGCTAACGGCTGGGACTCTACCGCCAGGTCAGTCCACTTAGCAGCAGCATTACGGGGAGATGCAGCTGAGATACTGAGAAATGTTTCTAAAGAAGAAAGGAACGACTTCGAGGCCTTGACTAGAGCACTGGAGCTACGGTTCGGAGAGCAGTGTTCTAAGGACTATAGTCGCCTCCAGCTAAAGTCCCGTTACCAGAAAACGGGCGAAAGTTTGCAAGAGCTGGCAGCGGACATTCAGAGATTGTCACACCTAGCATTCTTAGACTGTCATGCTGACACTCGAAACGACTTAGCTCTTCAGTACTTTATCGATGCTGTTCGTGATCCAGAAATTCAAAAAGCGCTGAGACTCTCCAACATCAGAGACGTAGAATCAGCTTTAGGCTATGCACTTAGGTTAGAGACAGCCCAACAAGCCTCCCGCAAAGACCGCCATACGATAAGAGCAGTCTCATTAAATGATACGCCTGCTTATGAAAATGAAATGAAGAGAAGTATCGCAGAGATCTTAAAGAGATTGCGCAGCCTGGAGAATAATAAGGAAATAAAGGACCGGAAGATAAAGTGCTGGGGCTGTGGAGGGGATGGTCACTTGAAGAGGAACTGCCCTGTACGACCCTAACTATAGGAAATCACCATTCTTCACCATCACTACAGGCAAACTAAGAGGAGGCCATCTCGCGGGGCGGAGGTCGCCTGAAATTAAAGAGCCCCAATTTACAGTATTTCATGGTTCATCGATGAGTGGTGGCGATAATGGACTTCACGTCTATGGTCAAGTTAACAACACCACCTGCCGGATGATTCTGGACACGGGAGCCAACGTGACCATCATTAGAACGGATTTCGCTCAAAAACTAAAAGGAAAGATCATCTGGACGCCGCCCTGCGTTAAACTCCAGACTGTGACCGGAGACGAAATCAAAATATATGGAAAAATGAACTTGGCCATCACTTTTGGGAATGCCAGTTACCATCATATGGCATATGTGGCTGATATAAGAGATCCTTTAATCATTGGAATTGATTTCCTGAGAAAATTTAACTTTCAATTAGACTTCAAGAATAATGAACTGCATTCGAGTTCGGAAGACATCGCTGTGTTCAACACTGAAAATCAAGACATTCAGACAATTTGCCAGATAACAGCCAAGTCTGAAATTTCCATCCCTCCACACACAGAGACAATAGTTTCAGGAACACCACCTACAAAGCAATACTTCCGCTATGGACTGATTGAATACCCGAATACAGACAATAGCCCAAGAGGAGTTCTGGTAGCTTCATCTCTAGTTGATCTCTCAAAGAGTACTATTCCTGTGAGAGTCGCAAACATTAGCAGCCTGCACTCCTGTAACATGCATAAACCTCCCCATGCAATCAACCGAATCCAAGTCTTCTGAGCAATTAACAACGGAACTACTCAAGAATGCAGAGTTAGGAAAGGAACAGAGATGTGCTGCGGAGAAGCTACTCCAAGAATTTAAAGACCTTTTTTCTCGAACACCTGAAGACGTCGGGCGAACGAACATCACCCAGCACAGAATTGATACAGGAAATCATCCTCCAATCAAACAACATCCAAGAAGACTTCCTTTTGCTAAACAGGAAGAGGTCACTGAACTTCTAAATGAAATGCAGCACAATGACGTCATCGAGCCATCAACGAGTCCTTGGGCCTCTCCCATAGTACTGGTGCGAAAAAAGGATGGTTCAACAAGATTTTGCGTGGATTATCGTCGTTTGAATGACATCACGAAGAAAGACAGTTACCCTCTTCCCAGAATTGACGACAAATTAGACACACTTGCTGGCAATAAATGGTTCTCGACGTTGGATCTGAAGAGCGGTTACTGGCAAGTAGAATTACATCCTGATGATCGTGAGAAGACTGCATTCACCACGGGACAAGGACTGTGGCAATTTAAAGTTATGCCGTTCGGATTATGTAATGCTCCTGCCACCTTTGAACGCCTGATGGAGACAGTGCTAAAAGGACTTTCCTATGAAGCCTGTCTGGTGTATTTGGATGATATTATCATTGTGGGGCGCACCTTTGAAGACCATCTACGAAACATCCGAAAGGTGCTGGAGAAACTCAGAATGGCTAACCTCAAATTGAATCCAGGCAAGTGTAACTTGTTCCGTCGTGAAGTGAGCTACCTCGGCCATATCATCTCTGTCGAAGGTGTGAGAACTGATCCTGAGAAGATCTCTGCAGTCGAGAACTGGAGTCGCCCTGAAAATATACACCAACTACGAAGTTTCCTGGGGTTATGCACTTACTACAGGAAGTTTGTCAAGGGTTTCTCAAACATTGCCAGACCACTGCACAAGCTGACGGAAGCCAAACAGAAGTTCCTGTGGACAGATGAATGTGAAAAAGCGTTCAAGCGACTTAAAGAGGCCTTAACATCATCGCCTATCTTGACATATCCACAGCCCGACAGACAGTTCATACTTGATACAGATGCCAGCCATGAGAGTGTCGGTGCTGTTCTGTCGCAGGAAATTGATGGTCAAGAACATGTCATTGCCTATTGGAGTAAATGCCTGTCTAAACCGGAGCGAAATTACTGTACCACCAGGAAAGAGCTACTCGCCATCGTAAAAGCCATAGAACAGTTCCATCATTACCTCTATGGCAGAAGATTCCTGCTCCGGACTGACCATGCATCTTTAACGTGGTTGCTCCAGTTCAAGAACCCGGAAGGACAGATTGCCAGGTGGATACAACGCCTGCAGGAATATGACTTCGAAATACGTCATCGTAAAGGGACTCTACATGGTAATGCAGATGCCTTGTCACGGAAGCCCTGCTCGGAAAGCTGCAAGTACTGCTCTAGAGCCGAACAGAAATACCTGCCGATAAATCCGGTTGCCTGCCAAGTTACTGTCTCAACACCGTCAGATCAAGATCCCGATCCATGGAGTGACCCAAGAACTTAGAAAAGCCCAGTTGGAAGATCCTGACATAAAGCCAATATTACAGCTGAAGGAGACGACCAGCAACAGACCTATCTGGCAGGACATTTCCAGATTTAGTCCCATTACGAAAAGTTATTGGGCACTTTGGGACTCTCTTCATATCAGAAACGGCGTATTATACAGAAAGTGGGAACCTGATGATGGGAAAAGCTTCAGGTGGCAGATTTTATTACCAAGATCAAAAATTCCAGCTGTTTTAGAACAACTGCATAGTAGCTCTACCGGAGGCCCTTTTGGGGTAATGAAGACTCTGCAGAAAGTTCGGGAACGCTTCTACTGGTGCAAGGCAAAGGAGGATGTGGAGAAATGGTGTAAATCCTGTGATGCTTGTGCGGCACGTAAAGGCCCGCAGAAACGAAGTCGAGGAAGACTGCAACGGTATAACGCGGGAGCACCATTTGAACGGATTGCAATCGACATTTTGGGTCCTTTGCCACGGACCTCCAGTGGAAATAAATACATCCTCGTCGTGATGGACTATTTCACCAAGTGGCCTGAGGCATATCCCATTCCCAATCAAGAGGCATGCACAGTCGCAGAGGTCCTAGTGCAGCAATGGGTGTCAAGGTACGGCACACCCCTACAACTTCATACCGACCAAGGTAGGAACTTTACCTCTGATGTTTTCAAAGGACTGTGTCAACTACTCGGCATAGACAAAACCCGGACAACACCCTTCCATCCCCAGTCGGACGGCATGGTCGAGAGGTTCAATCGTACCATCCTGAATAACCTCTCTCTTCTAGTAACAAGGAACCAGCAAGATTGGGACTTGAAGTTGCCATTGTTCCTGCTGGCTTATCGAAGTGCTGTCCATGAAACCACCGGCTATACTCCAGCCCAGATGCTCTTTGGACGTGAACTTCGTCTCCCATGTGATCTCCTGTTTGGTTGTCCACCCAATGCGCCTTCATCGCCCGAGGAGTACATCCAAGATCTCCAGGCACCCCCCCCCCTTACTTTGTAAATAAGTTTATTTCTCAAACATCCTTCAAGAATGGCAAGCTGTATGGGATGCATCTAACAAAGTGCGATACACCTATGCCCTCATAAATTCCTTGAAAAATTATGACTTTGATTTGTCTCCAGCCATTTTAGCCTTTCTGACGAGTCATGGATCCTTCAGAACTTACCTATATCGTTGTCATTGATCGATGACCTCTTGCTGAGAGGGCGGGGAGGAAGGTTTTTTTCTTTGCATGCTCCCTTGCCGCCCCTTATGATTTAGTTAACCTTCCAATTAAACCCCATAATTGACTTTTTAACATTTTAGAGTATCCCCTTTTAAGAATTAATTTAACTAAAATTTTTGTGAGCCTAATGGAGTTATTCAATTTAACAAACTGAAAACTAACAAACAGTTGTGTACAAAGTAAAATGGAAGTACCTTCCTGGCAACCCTGACTTCAGTTATAATAATAATTGTTTTAACGGTTTATCATGCAAAGTACACAAAACTTTGTTTTGCTGACTTTTGTAAAGAATTATGAGATGTGAATCACATACACCTGTCTTCTTTATATTGGTTGCATTGTACCTAATCACTGAAGTCATACCTGGTTAAAAATAAATAAATAAATAAAAGATGGTTGGGGGGGGGAGGGAGAAAATAAAACGTTGGCTATTTCACGTTATTTTATTATAAAGATAATTTAATGTGGTCTCTGTATAGTTATTGTGACTATGTTATAGTACATTTATAAAAACAAGCGTTCAAAAATATTAAAATTACCTAATTATTGAGACATATTTTTCCATACCGCTATCATTAAAGAGCATTTTTCTTCTTATTTCATCGTGATAAAATATTGAAGAAAATTTCTCTAAAACATAGTAGTGTGAAAAAACGAAGGGTACTAACAGTACTCCGAAAAAAATTATAAATGTTACCAGGTATGCTGAAGTATATAAAACCCTATTGCAGTAATATGTGTTCTGTCGATTTATTAATCACAAAGTACAGAAAGCTTTTTCATAGTGAGCCTCATCTATACCGTTTGCCCTTATTATCGATTTATAGTATGGTAGGATGTACATATGTTCCCGAATTTGGAGAACAGTCACTATTTTGAAATATTTTACCAATGTTGTGAAAAACTGTAGCTAGGAAATTAGTTATGACAGTTATTATCTTTAAGATCCTCATTTATTTAGAATAAAAAATGCCTACTTAATTGTGTGATTGTAATACATTTTAACGTTGTTTTATTATAAAGATAATCTAAATGGTCTCCGTATAGTATTGTGACTATATTATAGTACATTTATAAAAACAAGCGTTAAAAAATATTAAAATTACCCAATTATTGAGGCATATTTTATTCTTAGTATAAAAGGTTCAAAAAGGTAATAATTATCATTTATAATTCCCTCTTAATTATAGTGACGAAGCTCTTTACAGTGATTGTTATATTTCTCAGTCTATAGAGCAAAGCAAATTTAAAACAACATTAAAAACGTTAGAATAAAAAAATATTGCTCGTAAATGTAAGGAGGAAGCGGATTCTAGCATAACCGCTAATATATTTATAAGGATTCTAGTGGAATTACCAATCGGAAATTGAAAAAACAGAGGTATGGAAATGGTAGGTGAAAATTAAAAAAAATCTTATTAGATAAAAATTAAGTAAATAAGCTAGGTGAAAATTACGAAAAACTTTTAAAATTAATTTTCTTAATGTCTACCCATCATTTCCATAGCTCGGTTTTCCCCGATTTACGATTGGTTTATTCCTTCACAGTTCCTACTACCCTATTTGCAGTTATTGCGGTGATAGAATTCGCTTCCTCTATGTGTTTAGGTTGGTTGGTTGTAGGATTTAAGGCCGATTGACCCCTGATGTGTCCTAGGCCTAGGGGAGGAATGCCCTCCGTGGGGGTCTTTCTAAGGGGTCCTAGCCCGTATTTACGCGAGTTTCCCTATGTGTTTAGGAGTAATAGTCCCTCTTGCTATTTTGCACTGTTGACGGTATGCTTAACGCTATTGAAACTGCATAGTGCGAAGTTTATGATATTTTATTTTGGTGTTTTTAACGTTGTTTTAAATTTACTTTGATGCATCTATTCGTGTCAAGACAAGATTTTATATTTCTTAGTCTATTTATATTTTGTTCACTTATTTTACCTGATAAGTTTCCATGAATAACACAGGTTTAACTAATTAACTTTATTTATTTACTTATTAATGTGTTAGTTAATTATTGGGCACTGTATTGTCATTTTAAAATTTTTGGTGGGGATACTCTAAAATAATTCAAAATATATTTAACCTAATATTAAATTATTTGTTTCAAATTAAATGTGCCGTGAAGTTAGAAAATTTAGTTTGTAATTTATAACTGATGCATAAAGTTCTTTCTCAAACAAAAATGACAAATTAAGGCTGTTGCATAGTCACATTCTGAAGCAGCGAGAATAAAAAAATCAAACCGTTGATTTACGTTTTAATTAACAAAACAATTAATTAAACTCTGCTTGTTAATTTTCTAATTTCAAAATAAATGACCATGAATTTAACAAATAAAATGTATATTTCATGAAATATCTCCTATTTTTAGTAAAATTTAATCGATCATTTAAATTATGAAATCTGAAATAACATAAATTTTATGTTTACCATAAAAAACATATTTTACAAATTAAACTAAAATATTTTTTTTTTAAATCTATGCAACATAGTTCTGGTAAAATTAATATAAATATTTTGTACAATATTTAGTTTAAAGTATTGCTTCAGGAAACGTTACATTTTAATTAAGTTAAATTTTACAACATTTTAATTATGATATCTTAAATGATTAATAGTTTTAGTAGGGTAAGTGCTCCAATGATTGACACTTTTAGAACAATCTCTGATGTTTTTAATGTTCTAGTCATCAGAAAATATTTTTAGAAATCTTAAGTTAATACATTAGGCATAAAAGACATTCAGAACCACATATATGTATTTAAAATATATGTATTTGATAACAATTACTTTTTCTTATGAATTTTTGTTTGACACCCACTCAATGTTCCAGTAGTTGACACTGCCAGTTTTTCATTTTATCAGTAATTGTCACTCTATGCTCCAGTGTTTGACACTGCTAGTTATTTATTTTACCAGTTATTAGCACCCCATGCTCCAGTATTTGACATAAAATGTTAAAATTCTTATATGTAAAATATATGATTTTATTATTTTTCATATTTATTAATTATTTCAGGATAGATGTCAATTACTGGAGCACCTACCATATGTATAAGTACTTTTTAAGCATTATAACCAGGATTCGTACTCCCCACATTATTTTCGGGATGCTTTCAAGGATAAGAAAATTCCGCTTTTTTTACTACCAGTATTTTCATGCAGAGATATTTTTGGTAATTTTATAGTAATGTGTTGTGATGAAATAGGTAGAGATTATTCTATAAAAATAGGATTTGAAAAAAAAAAAAAAAAAAAAAAAAAAAATAAGACGCAAATTTCTCATCCGAGAAAGTATCCCAAAAGTGGGGCGAAAAGCACGATCTCTGATTATAACGTATTAGTATTTCATGTATACATTTTTTCTATTCTCAAAGATTTACATGAACTAGCGGAAGCAAATATGTTGATATTTATAATTTATTCCGGAGAATTTTTAATATCTGCCGTTATTTCACACCACTTTTTTGGTAAAGTAATTTTCTCATGTATATAATTATGATTAAATAAGAAGAAATTTACTCTTTAAAAAAGTTTTTTTTTTTTTTTTTTTTTTTTTTTTAAGAGACCAGGCTGTCGTTATAAAATTGCCTGAGGTTTCTTATTAACCAGGATATAAAAAGAATACAAGATTTATTTTAGTATTGGGACAGAAAACACAAAAATAATATGAAAGCATGCGTAGGGAGTTTTAAATATTTTGAATATCTGCCTTTAGATACTAACCTGTTCTGATTATTGTTAAGAATGAGCTACACTGTAAAAAATATGTCCTATTTGCTGCCAGAAATTTTCTATAATTACAAAAAATACGTTCTGACAACGTACTTTTTTAGTAAATTACGCGTATTTTCTCAAATAACACAGAATATTTCTGGCAGCAAATAGGACATATCTTTTGCAGTATACAGAAAATGCATACATTTGTTGACTGGGTAGATTAGTGAGACTATTTCTACTTGAATTGCGTTGAAAACATGCAAAAACAGTAACCCAAAAGAGCCAGTTAATACGTTCTGTTAATGTTTTGTTTTTTTTGCAAAATGTTATGCCCATAGACCTATTATAAGAGTGGACGGAGCGTTCCATTATTAAGGGAATACAAGAAAAGGTGCAAAGATAAAACCACGTGAATGTTGAAAAAGGTTACCTTTTTCTACATTTATCGCGTTGTTGGCGATTTTTTGCTTTCAATATAAATATATATATTATTAATATTATTAAAAGATACAGCAAGCAAAACTAGTGTAAAACACTACAGATGCTAAAATATATTTTTACCTTGTTATTAACACTTTTGAACAAAGTTCAAAAGTTTTTATAACTTTGTTTGTCTATACTCGTTTTAACTCTCGTAAATAATCATGCACATTTTTGAAATAATATAAGATATAATATAGTTAAACTAATTCAATTTAGAAAAATAAGTATAGAAATTATAAGCATTTTATAAAAATAATTACTTAAAAAGAACGAAATAATAAAATATTAAAAAGAATCTTACCTGTGAAATATAATCCTTATTTGACATAACTTCTAGGGTTTTTAAAGTACATCTAATTACTATTTCTAGCTATAAAATTCTTTTTAAATTCAAAACAATCTAACTTTTAAAGTGAAATAAAAATTTTAAAAAGAACTTTTAAAGAAAAAGGAAAAATATCGTCTGCTTAATAAAAAGTAGAGTTTAGAGCATGGCGAGTAAATTTCAATATTGGCTAGCTTGGCTTCTGTAGATCAACAATCACGTGACCTTTTTATGAGTTATCTTTGCACTCAAAAAGGTTGCCATTGTCCCGTCCACTCTTATAATAGGTCTATGGTTATGCCTCAGAAAATGATTATTTCAACATTCGAACAATAAGAAAAACAAAAATGATACCCCATATTTTGGGTAATTTGAAGCTCATTCTCACTGCACTTATGAAAGAAACTTTTCTGAAGGTAGAAGAGTAAACGTTTTCCCTCAATATTGTTAGCTTGGATTTTTAATTTTGCCATTTTGTTTTCACCTGGCTAAGTGATTACTTATAACGCCACATCCCTAACAACACTTATCCATAACACATCCCGAAGACGTCCAAAGGATGTCTTTTTATCCATAGGACATCCTGATGATGTCATTTGGAGAATATATGCTGTTAGGGATTATTCAAAGCAAAGCTTCTCGAATTCGCTCCACATATTCAGCTGTTTGAAAAGACACTTTTACAATATGTTTCGCTTGCTCAAATAATCAGCTGTATTTATAAAAGAATCCACTTTAAGACACGTATAAAAATTAAAACATTAAAAGGTACACATTGCGTCAAGGCCTTTCGCCCTGAGCTTCAGGGCATCATCAGGACATAGCCATTTTTTAACAAACAAGTACAGCAACAATATATATATACAAAAGACTAGTTTTTGGGTTACAGTTATTAACATAGATGCAACAGTCTAATTAAAATGAAAACACTACGAGGTTGAAGATTCGAGTACTATTTGGTTTACCATAGAGACACAGTTCTGTAGAGCAGTTGAGGTCATTCATTCGTCTGTGTTGAGGTGTACATGCTGAGGAAACGAGAAGTTGGCTGATTGGGTTTCATGTCACACCAGTGCTGCGTTGGTGGGAAAATTAGCGACATAAGACGAAAAAACTTGTTTCAGAATTGCCACTTTTAAAACAAACTTGCAAAAAAAAAAAAAAAAAAAAACTGTCGGAATTATGTAGAAAATTTTTTCTTTCATCGTAAATGATCATTAGCACTAAGGCACTGTTGAAATTAGATTATATTAGATATCTGATTGTATTAGAAAATACCAAATTTTAGGCAGAAAAGCAGCATCTTTGAAATTGATTGCATTATATTTAATAATATTTACAGCTTCCGAAACTGTTAATTCTGAGTTAGTTGCTGGAGAAGAGATGATTTCCGCTTGGTCAAAAAGAGGTGAAGCTGAGGTTTCGTGAATAAAATTGACTAGAGCTGAACTTTTTTCTTCTTTAACATTACGGATATGTTCTTGAATTATTACGTTTAAAGTTCTTTTTGTTTTTCCAATGTAAAAGAAAATATCTTGATTGAGTTTTAAAGGAATTTTATATACACCTCCAGTGGGTCTAGTTAAATCTCGATCATTTAAGCTTAGATTTTTAATTGTTACAGGAGAACTAAAAGGAATTAATATATTAAACTTACGGAAAATATATTGTTTAAAATTGATAAATTCGTAACAAAAAGGCAAACTATTACTATATTTAATTTTAGGGGTTGAGGTGGAAGAATTTATTGTAGAAGGATTAAATTTATTTTTAAATTTATTGATAATTTTGATAATAGTAGTTTTTTTATAGCCAGCAGCCTTACCGATTTGTATAATTTTGTTAAGTTGTCTAGTTTCGATAAAATGGAAAGTGGTATATTTAAGAGCCCTAGTAATGTAAGAGTTAAAGAACGAAAATTTATAATTAGTAGGATGGTCAGAAGTGGCAGGAATTGGGAGGGGTACAAACGAATTTTTATAATAAACATCAAACCATATAACTGTATTATCTTTACTACGATGGATAGCGAGATCTAAAAAAGGTAGAGTTTGATTAGTTTCACATTCATAAGTAAAATTAATTGACGGAAATTGTTTATTACAGGTATCAATAAAGTCAAGTAGGGAAGTTTTAGAATAGGGCCAAGCCAGAAAAATGTCATCCACATATCGTAGATAAACAGTTGGTTTAAGAACAGAGGCGGCAAAAACACGTTCTTCAAGTTCTATTAGTAAAATATCGGCAAGTATAGGGCTAAGAGGGGAACCCATCGGAGCTCCGAACGTCTGTTTGTATATAATACCATCAAAAATAAAATAATTATTGTTTTTGATTAGATGAAAAGCTTCGTAAATAAAGTTAAGTAAAGGGGATAAAGTAGGAATATTGCTGCATTTTTTTAAGATAATGGATAACACAGTATCTAAAGGAATATTAGGGAAGAGGGAAACAACATCTAGACTGTAAAATTTATCAGATGGGGTTGAAAGTAGTGTTAAGGATTTTATTTTTCACTTCTAAACCAGATTTTACAATATATGGGTTGCTAAGAATTAGAGGTTTAAGTAAATTAGCAAGAAATTTTTCTAAAAAATAAGAGGGACTATTACATTTTGAAACGATAGGCCGAAAAGGGTGATTAGTTTTATGAGTTTTAATTTTGAAAAATAATTTAGGAATAGTTGGATATAACGGAATTTTTATACAAAATGGGGAAATTAAATTGCTAAACGAATTAATAAGTTTTTGAATTTTACGGGTAAAGTTTTCAGTAGGATTAGAGTTAACTACAATACAAGCTAAGTCATTGATAGCTGCACGGGCTTTAGAGTTAAAATCATTTGTATTAAGAGCAACAATTTGTTTAGATTTATCAGCTAGCAGGAGGCGAAAGTTTTTATTAGTTTTAATCTGCTTAAGTGTTGAAAGTGTTGAAAAATTACGATTCTTTGATCCACTATTGAGGCTAACATGTTTATTTAGAGCAAATGCAGCATAAGCACGAACTTGTTCTTGATTTTGAACGGGAACCTGTTTAATAATATTTTCAAGTTTTCGTATAACATAATCAGCCTCAGTGTTGCCAGATTTGGGGACTTTTTATTCAACATCCACCATTAAATTTTTTATAGCAACAGTTGCCTAGTCACATCGAAGATTGATCGTCTATTATGTGTGTCAAATTTTACTTCTCAAAATTATTGGTGGTAGTTGAATAAAAAAGTCCCCAAGTCTGTCAACACTGATCAGCCTTAAGTTGAGGTTTAAAAGCAAAGTTCGGTCCTTTATTCAAAATTTGCAGTTCATTTGGTGAAAAAACGTGGTCAGATAAATTCAAAAACTTTTTTCCAGTCTTTAAAGATTTATTATCATTGACAGAAGCTTGTGCTGCTTTAAGGTTATTAATTTTAATGCTATATTCGTGATTCATCTTGATTTCAAATTTTTCTGTACTTTGGAAAATATTTTGTAGAAAGGGTCTAAATACTTTGGTTGTGTTTTATTAGAAAGTTCTAAGAGACAGTAATATGTCTGGGATTCCAAGTATATAATAGATTTCCTAAGGTTTCTAATAGCATTCTTTAGCATTTTGGCTTCAGCATTGAAGAGTATATTTTGACAACTGGGTGGATAAGATTTATGATTTATTTGCAAGGATTTTTGAATAATATTCAGGTTTTTGCATTCTTTAAGAAATTTTAACCTTAAAAGCCAACTATTCAGTTTAAACTTTAATTTTTTAAATTTTAGAAAAAGTGACATGTTTACACTGTTATTACAATTAAAAAGTATATACAATATTGATCAGCTTACAAGCAAACGAAAAGATCGGCATGAATAAATAAGGCCATTGTCTAACGACTAAATTGAGAAATCATATTTAGGAAGCATCTAAAACACAGGAGTACTGTAGTTACTGCACTTCAAATAGCCATTAGTCGAAGTAAAATTCAATATAAAATAATATCTCATATAGAGATATGTTATCTCACGTGTATTTTGTATAAAGCTACAATTTATAAAAGAATCCACTTTAAGACACGTATAAAAATTTAATTAAAACATTAAAAGGTACACATTGCGTCAAGGCCTTTCGCCCTGAGCTTCAGGGCATCATCAGGACATAGCCATTTTTTAACAAACAAGTACAGCAACAATATATATATACAAAAGACTAGTTTTCGGTTACAGTTATTAACATAGATGCAACAGTCTAATTAAAATGAAAACACTACGAGGTTGAAGATTCGAGTACTATTTGGTTCACCATGGAGACACAGTTCTGTAGAGCAGTTGAGGTCATTCATTCGTCTGTGTTGAGGTGTACATGCTGAGGAAACGAGAAGTTGGCTGATTGGGTTTCATGTCACACCAGTGCTGCGTTGGTGGGAAAATTAGCGACATAAGACGAAAAAACTTGTTTCAGAATTGCCACTTTTAAAACAAACTTGCAAAAAAAAAAAAAAAAAAAAAAAAAAAAAACTGTCGGAATTATGTAGAAAAATTTTTCTTTCATCGTAAACGATCATTAGCACTAAGGCACTGTTGAAATTAGATTATATTAGATATCTGATTGTATTAGAAAATACCAAATTTTAGGCAGAAAAGCAGCATCTTTGAAATTGATTGCATTATATTTAATAATATTTACAGCTTCCGAAACTGTTAATTCTGAGTTAGTTGCTGGAGAAGAGATGATTTCCGCTTGGTCAAAAAGAGGTGAAGCTGAGGTTTCGTAAGTAAAATTGACTAGAGCTGAACTTTTTTCTTCTTTAACATTACGGATATGTTCTTGAATTCTTACGTTTAAAGTTCTTTTTGTTTTTCCAATGTAAAAGAAAATATCTTGATTGAGTTTCAAAGGAATTTTATATACACCTCCAGTGGGTCTAGTTAAATCTCGATCATTTAAGCTTAGATTTTTAATTGTTACAGGAGAACTAAAAGGAATTAATCTATTAAACTTACGGAAAATATAATGTTTAAAATTGATAAATTCGTAACAAAAAGGCAAACTATTACTATATTTAATTTTAGGGGTTGAGGTGGAAGAATTTATTGTAGAAGGATTAAATTTATTTTTAAATTTATTGATAATTTTGATAATAGTAGTTTTTTTATAGCCAGCAGCCTTACCGATTTGTATAATTTTGTTAAGTTGTCTAGTTTCGATAAAATGGAAAGTGGTATATTTAAGAGCCCTAGTAATGTAAGAGTTAAAGAACGAAAATTTATAATTAGTAGGATGGGCAGAAGTGGCAGGAATTGGGAGGGGTACAAACGAATTTTTATTATAAACATCAAACCATATAACTGTATTATCTTTACTACGATGGATAGCGAGATCTAAAAAAGGTAGAGTTTGATTAGTTTCACATTCACAAGTAAAATTAATTGATGGAAATTGTTTATTACAGGAATCAATAAAGTCAAGTAGGGTAGTTTTAGAATAGGGCCAAGTCAGAAAAATGTCATCCACATATCGTAGATAAACAGTTGGTTTAAGAACAGAGGCGGCAAAAACAGGTTCTTCAAGTTCTATTAGTAAAATATCGGCAAGTATAGGGCTAAGAGGGGAACCCATCGGAACTCCGAACGTCTGTTTGTAATAATACCATCAAAAATAAAATAATTATTGTTTTTGTTTAGATGAAAAGCTTCGTAAATAAAGTTAAGTAAAAGGGATAAAGTAGGAATATTGCTGCATTTTTTTAAGATAATGGATAACACAGTATCTAAAGGAATATTAGAGAAGAGGAAAACAACATCTAGACTGTAAAATTTATCAGAGGGGTTGAAAGTAGTGTTAAGGATTTTATTTTTCACTTCTAAACCAGATTTTACAATATATGGGTTTCTAAGAATTAGAGGTTTAAGTTAATTAGCAAGAAATTACAGCAAGAATTTAAGCAGCTGTATTGTTGAATTGAACCTGTAGTATATATAATGTACTTTTACAATAAAGTATTTTCAACGCCATATTTGAAATAGTAATAGGATTTCATACTTGATTGCAATAAATGCATTGCGTAGCATTATTTTATATTATTATTATTACACTCATCCCTTTTCGTACGTTTTTTCTATAGTGTTTTTATATACTCATCTTGACAGCATGTGTAAGAAATTTTAACAACCTGCAAAATTTTTACATCGTTTATTTATTTATTTTTATCGTATTGGTGAAATTGTGAAACATTTAATAAGTTAGGAACCAACAAGTAATGTTGTATAAAATACGTGCTTGAAATTTGACAGTGACTCACACTTATTTCTTTTTATAGTGTCTAGTTGATTAAAGCGATAAAAGCGAATGAGAAACATTAAGAAAAGTAACTTAAAGTTACGTTTTAACAAATCAACTCGTATACATTCATATTAGGACACAGCTTTAGTGTAATGACTCTCTTAGCGAAATTTGGAATTTGGCATCGAAGTAGCTGAGATATTTTTCGCCAAGGTCTTTACTTACGAAATTGCGATAGCCATTTAATTCATCACCAAAATGACAAAAATATTGAAAGTCGCCAATGGAGGTCCTATACTAAAGCTGTACCCACATTACTTTGCAGACGATAAAATCAAAGAAAAAAAAAAGACTATTTGATTAAATGAAATTAATAAAATAAAGAAAAAATAAAGAAAATATTTTAAATCTATTATGATATAAATTTTATCAGAAAAGTTTGATGATATAGGTTTAATTTTCAATTTTTTTTATTCATGTGTAGAGAATTTTTTTTCTATGCTAAAAAGGTAAATCAAATAAAAAGTTGTAAGCACATAATTGTATTGCCATTAACTTGAAATTACAAGTTACAAAGAAAAATATCAGAAAAAAAAATGCAAAATATCGCATAAAACATAAAAATTAAAAAATATAATAGAAATGTCGAAAATGTAAAAGTATATTGCAAATCTGCACGCATTCCTTTATCTAACCGAGCGCTTGCTTGTACAGAAAAAAAATCACACACTTCAATTTCGGTTGGGTCCCCAATACCTTCGACCGCATCTTTCTCGCCTGCAGCATGTCTGGTTCCTGTCACCACTGAGTGTGGTAGCACCATATACATGCGTGTTGCGCGCGCCTCCTCTATCTACTCATTTTAATTTTACAGTCCTGAAAGTATGATCAATTAACTTCCAGACTCGAAAACCAACATACACACCAGAAATCGCCTTGCTAAGGCAATTAGGAACAGAGTTACGCTTAAAATTTTGTTTTTTACAAAAATACTCTTAGTTGAAGTGGGTATTTTCTGAAAATCCAATCGAAATGCGGCATACTGAAGTAATTTGAAATACGATTTAAGCTTGAAAACGTTTTTGCCTTCTATCCCTAAAGGGCGGGAAAGGGAAGATTTCACAAAATTCTTTTATAGTGTGTGTTGGGTACACATAAGCAATCCACACACAAAAATGTCACCTTTCTGAGGTAATTTGGAAGAGTTACGCTTAAAAAATGTATTTTTGCTCCACTAGTCAAAGCAGGATGGGACAAAATTCGCAATATCCCTTTATAGTGTGTGTTGGGTATACATAAAAAAACCCAAACATAAAAAAATCACCTTTATTAGATAATTTAGAACAGAGTTGTAATTGAAAACGTGTTTTTGCCCCTCCCTCCCCCGACTCCAAAGAGGAAAAGGGGGACATTTCGCAAATTCCTTTCATAGTACTTGCTAGGTACACATAGCACAACCAGATACTTGGGAAAAAAAAAAAAAAAAAAAAACTTCATGAGATAATTTGATACACAGTTACTCTTGGAAACGTGTTTTTTCCCCCACCCCACCAAATGGCGGAAAGGGGATATTTCACGAAATCCCTTTATATTGTGTGTTAGGCACACATAACGAGCAATTTTGCAATTAGGAAGAACCACAATTGTCAACTGTTTTATTTACAACAATAAATACTAATTGAAAAAGAAAAAATCATTTTTTTTTTTTTTTTTTAAGAGCACCATATTTAATATGCGAATCAGAGTTCTGTTGGCGTGATTAAATAGACAAGAAACATTAAAAGAAAGTTTTAAATTAGTAAAAACTTCTTTTCATATACATAGCTGGTTGAGATCGCAAATGTTAAAAGCAGATCTAATTGCGATAGAAAATTTATTATAAAATATGAAAAAAAAAAAAAAAGAAAAGAAAAGAAAAGAAAGAAACAAAGGAACAAAATCATTAATTGTAGAAAATCTATTACAATAAAACTTATACATAATATTTCCAAAAATAATTTCTTAGTTATATTTTATGTTAGCTATTTAAAGAATTTTTGCAATAGTTGTATATTGTCAATTATGATATACTGTAATTTGAAAATACAATTTTTTTTTTAAAATATATGTATGGGGAATTTACACCAAAGTTACCAATATTTGAACGTATTTTCCTTCTTTTAAATGGGACCTTAAATATTTTGTGAAACTATTTGTTGCTTATTATCTTTAATGAGGAACAAATGATTTCAGCCATTAAACTGAAGTAGAAGAGGAATAAAGTTTTGCATTGCATTAATTTGTACAATATCTTACTACAGTCCCGAGGACTCGATTTTCATTCTCATTAAATGGAAGTCGCTACAATTATGCTTTCAGCTTTTCAATAGGAAATTTAACTTTATTGCAATGTCTATTAATATGTCTGACTTTATTCTTTATAAGGCTTGTATGCAAAATTATTACCTGTAATGAATCACATACAAGATAAATATTTTAAAGTGAAATGCATATGAAATGCATATTTAGGCCAAAGTTTTGCAATAATTTTAGAAACAATTAGAATTTAGACAATGTGGATAAAAATTTCCACGTTTGTTATTATAAATTAATGATAACAAGTAAAATTTACGGTTTATTCAAAAATACGTTAACAATTTTTTGTTGTTGTTGTTATCAGTTTTTTAAAATGTATCATTAAGCTCATTTACGAACTACAATTTAAAATTTTAAAATAACAACAGTTTTTATTGTATAGATATGTCAAGAAAATATATTGATCTTCATAAACGATATATATATATATATATATATATAATAAAATACTGTATTATATGATTAGAGCTTTATTTACTTAGTTTTTTGAACTGATTAACCTTTTTAACATGCATGCTTTATGATGCCTGCTTTAGCTGCTTATCGTGATATGCATATATCATACTTGCCAACCATCTCATTAATAAACGGAAGATTTTTAGTACCTATAAATAAAGTGATGTGGAAAAAGAGGCGTACTGAAAATCTTCCGATTCATAATCAGGATGTTGGCAGGTATGGTATATACACAGCCTCCTAAACTAGATGCCTATCGCGTGGCTCGGAAGCTTGGCAACAGTTGAAGCGGTAGACAGAGCCACCTGGTACAGATTGTGCGACTTTTTCATTCAACAGCCATCAAAAATTTTTAAAAGTGTGATATGATAAACATAAAAGGAGAATAGAATCGAAGAAACGTCGATTATATATATCATATATAACTTCTTAAAATTATTGGTGACAGTTGAATAAAAAGTCACTCAATCTGTACCAGGTGGCGCTGTCTACCGCTTCAACTGTTGCTAAGTTTATGAGCCACGTGACACGCGTGTGTGTTGCGGAATAAGGCTGATTGACTACTCTTGGGTCCTAGGCCAGAGAGGGAAGTGCCTTCCATGGAGGTCTTTCTAAGCGGTCCTAGCCCGCATTTACGCAAATTTCGGAGAAAACCATGGGAAACTCCGAACGACTAGGCCGACGAGCGTGACCTGGGATTGAATCCGGCACCTTACGTCTACCAGCTTTGAGCACACAACCGCTCGACTGCTGGTGGGCCCCACACGCCAGGCATCTAGTTAAAGAGGCAATGGTATATATATATATATCCTGTATTGAGGCTTTCGTCTAAAATATGCCTATCAGTTGAATTAATAATTGCACAAATTCTTAAAGGTTTCAAGATATTTAATTTATTTTTATAGAAACGTGAAAGAATGATAGTGATATAACATAATTTCAGTTCTTTATTTTATTTAAAGAAATTATAATGTTTTATTAAAGCAAAGGGCATATATGAGTAATTTTGTCTTTATCAGCATAAGTTTAAACATTTTATGATATAAGCATACAAAATTAATTAGAGATATAATACAAAATATTTTATAACATTCATTCAAACAAATGTAAATTACAGAAAATACGAATACATATTTGCCAACCTAACCCGGAAAACTATTAGTCCCGCCCCTTTCCGCCTTTTTTTTTCACACCAGTCTTTTTAGAGTACTTTTCTTCTTATTTAATAGTAAATATTTTTGAAGAGAATTACTCTAAATATTAAGTGGTGTACAAAAAGGGACGAGAACTAACAATCTTTCGGGTTAGGTTGGCAAGTATGCGAATAGATCGAAAGTATTCGACATATTTAAAAGTTCAATGTAAAACAAAGTATTTAGTTTATAAGTTTAATTTATAGAATTACAAGAAGCATTATTATTTTTTTCTTTTTTTAAATATGTTTTCTCTGACGTGGGCCAGATACGATTGAATTTTGTCGAAACGATATGATAGTGACATAATGTGTGATCTGATTGATCAACCCAGACGCAAGCACAAATGCGGCTTCTAGAGGCAAAGCGGTTTTAAGCTTTTTAGCAAGAGATTTCGGCTACAAAAATTGAATCTAATACACTTAAAATGCCCATTTTCTTAAAGAAGTTGAAAAAATAACTTATTGTGCTGAAACATATGCTCAAAATTTCATATTTAAAGGTATATTTGGAAGAATTTAAAGCCAATTAGGTCTTCCATTTAATGCTTGCTATTGGCAGTACGGACTATTATATTTCTTTTAGATTTTTCATTCATTATACATAGAATGAACGGCTATTGCTTTTTATTTATTCATTGCCAATTTAATTCTAAGAATTTTTAACTTAGCAGCGGAAATAATTATTTTCTAAAAAAAAAAATTATAATGGAGCTATCAAAAATTTAAATCTCTTTTATTAATTAAAAAAAGGCAGAAAACTGAGATTTTCCAGTGATTTTATTTGTGAGATATTTCTGAAAGTCATATAAGGTATGAAGGTACTATCACGCAGATGTTCTGTGCGGGAAATGCTAGTACAAAAATAATGCTATCAGTGGTTAAAATTTACTTCATATATATTTTGGTGATGTTGTTCTATAGAAGTATAAATACGTTTATAGCCATTATAAGATGCATTTCTTGAAATATGAAAAAATTATACTTCTTGTACAAGGTCACGTAGAAGAATTCTAATATATCACATAACTAAAAGAAGTTTATTTAATTCTAAGCTAGGATTTTCCAAACTGACTTAAATTCACTATACTATATTATGTGTGTTATATGAAAAGTTTCATAAAAAATTAATTCTTGGTACGCAAACTAGCATAGATGCTAACTTGTACATATTTTACTACCGTAATTAATTATTTAATGGGAATATTTTATAAATTTTTGCAATATTTTTTATGATTAAAAAAAGTGAAAATTGTTATTCAAAAAATTTGGTTTTAAAAAACCGTTAAAGCTGGTAACTATGAAATAGAATTTTAAAAGGCGAGTATTCAAGACTTTGAAGAGTTTTTCTGGGTTTACGAAATACATTGTTACGTGATTTTAATAGTTATTAGAAAGCCAATCAGTACCAAGATGATCAAAGCCATTTTCGAATTAAAAAAATTGTTGTAAATAATAACATTATGTACACACAATTTATGGAAAACTATATTTCAGTATTAAATTTTACCAAAGAAATTATTTCTGATGCACAGAAATAACAATATTATTTTTTCTGTTTTATTTAAATACTTAATCGTTTGCTTAAAGCGTACTACAAAAATATACAAACTACTGTAAATAGTCTTGAAAGCATTAGGCTTTAACTATTTTATGAAGTTTAACCGAGTAATAGAACTTAATAAGAGCTGTGAAATATATTTTTTTAGAATGACCATTAGACAAAATCTAAAAGTAAATAAATAAATAAAAAGAAAAATCATGTGTTTCAGTTAATAGAAAGTACCTGGATGACCGATCGATATATATATATATATATATAATCATGCTCTAAATACAGAAATACATTTCTTATAATTCGCTTACAAATGAAAATTAATTTTCCTGAAGATAATGGATTTAAGTCGAATTATTTTAATGTTTTATCAAAATCGTCAAAACAGTTTCCTAGAAAACTAGCAGAGACTCCAACATCCTAATTAATATTCCGTAGTGTTGTTAATCACGCCCTTTTTTAGACACCAGTAAATTTTTAGAGTAATAGTCTCCAAATTCAATTACGATAAAATAAGAAGAAAAACACTCTAAAATGATACTGGTGTGAAAAAAAAGGCGGGGCTAACAATACTACGGAATATTTATTAGTATGTTGGAGTCTCTGAACTAGGTTTATGTTATATTTTAGTCCAGGCGAAGCACAGGTTACCAGCGACTGCTAATTTTCCTACAGAAGAAACAAGCCATTTAAATTTTCATTTCAAAAAACATTTAAACTTTTTTTTTTTTATCGTTCCAGTGGTTTCCAAGAAAATCAATTATTTGAAAGCTTGGTGTTAAAGGTGTTTCGAAGTGAAAAATCGATTAGATTCATTTTTATATTAGAAAAATTTACATTTGCTGTTAACACTTTAGCTTCTTGTTGCCATATGCAGAAATTGGGTTTACTCGGATACAATAACAATGACTTTGAGGGCAGATTGGGTTTAAGGGTTTTTTGGGGTGAGAAATGGATTGGACATATCCTCATCTTCAGGAAAATTTTCATTCGCTGCTAACCCATTATCCACTGGATAAATAAAATTGCTTAATTAGGGTTTACTGGAAAAAGGCTATGAAGATTTTAATAAAAACTTAGGATGAAAAATTATTTGAGAAGAGATACCATTGGGCTTGTAACTCGTCTTTGGAAAAATTAGTGTTCACTGTTAACCTTCACACAGCCTTCTGCAAAATATAACAAAAAGCAGGTTTTCTTAAAAATGAATAGATTGATTTTGGTAAAAATCTAGGATTAAGGATTTCTTGACATGATAAACTCTTCTGATTCCAACTCATAGTCAGGAAAATCAGCCTTTCTTGTTAACCCTCACTCCAATAGTTGTAAATTAAGGCAGAAATTCGGTTTACTTCGAGCTTTCTCAAGAATAGTTTAAATGATTTAGATAACAGTTATGGGAAATAAGGCTTTGAGACGATAAATCTATCTGAGTTATTTTTATCAGCTGGAAAATTAGCTTTCACTATTAACCTATTTACTCCTCCCATTGAAAAATATGGCTGAAACTTGGTTTTCTGGTAAATGACTATAACAATTTTGATAAAAACTTCAGTTTAAGTGTTTCTTGAGGTGACAAATCCATCTGACTTATCCTCTTCTTCGCGCAAATTAGATTTCACAGTTAACTATTTTCCATCCATCGCAAAATATGGAAGAAACTTAGTTTTCTTGGAAAAATTGAACGATTTTAATAAAAACATAGAATTGAGGTTTATTTTTATTTTTATTTTATGTGAAACCTATATGACACATCCTCATTTACAGAAAAATTAGCGTTCACTGCAGTGTTACCCTTCACTATACTGTAGAAAAATATGACTGAAATTTAGTTTTCTCAAAAACTGATCGATCGATTTTGATAAATATTTTAGGTATGGGGTTTTTCTAGCTAATTTTTCTCCTCTTTAGGAAAGTTAATGTTCACTGTTAACCCCCAATACGCCCGTTGTAAACTACGGCAGAAACTTGTTTTTTTAAGAAAGAGATTTAACTATTTTGAGAAACACTTAGGATTACGCGTTTTTTAAGAAGACAAACCCATCTGATTTATCCCCATCTCCATAAAAATCGGTATTCACTGTTAGCCTTCATTTCTCACGTGGTAAAATATAGCAGAGACAGGGTTATCTGAGAAACTATTCGAATGATCTTGATCAAAACTTATATTTAGGGAATTTTTGAGTTTATATTTGAATTGTAAACACAAAAATCTGACACATTCATTCGAAAAATTAAGCGTTCACCGGTAACCGCTTCCTTAAGAAAAAAAAAAGAAAGACAGAAACTTTTTCTTTTCTTTTTTTTAAATAAGTATTTAGAGTTAGTGTGTTTTTGAGATGACATTTCGATCTAAAATAATCTAATCTTCAGTAGAATCAGCGTTCACTGGTAACCAGGGGTGAACGTGCTCAGTATCATCGGCACCATTATTTTTATTTAGAAAAAATTACTTTACTTTTACATTAATATTTTATGATTAAAAAGGAGATAGGTTATTCTTAAAAAATACTGGTGGAAGAGGGACCACCCAGGATAAATACTGTATAAACTTTGTTTCTTTGGAAATCGCCGTATCGATTTAGGAAAAAAGAAGGGTTTAGTAATTTTCTTTTAAGGATAAAAAACAGCCTCACTTATCTTCTTTTTAAGAAAAATTAGCCGTCAATAGCCTTTGCTGGAACAAAGTATAGCAAAAATCTGTTTTTTAGGAAACTGCTTGAATGGTTTTGTTAAGAAAGTATAGTTAGAGATTGGATATGATAATTCAAATTGAATTTTCTTTATCTCTAGGAAAATTAGCTTTTCGTAGTAACCCACGCTCTACTCTAGGCAATCAAACAAATAAGAAAGATAATCTGAAAAGAAATGACTATCTACACTATGAATGATTTTTACCATGAAACCGAATGAACTTGGTCATCCAGGTACTATATATATATGACACCATGATATTTTATAAAAGTTTAGATTAATAATTTGATGTGTCAAATAATTATTTGCAGGCATAAACTAATTAATAACTGCTGGTGTTATTTCTTTTCGCATTTCTAAAAAAAAAAAAAAAAAATTCTATTAACTATAGAAAGCTTTTTGAAACAATCTCAACCCACCGGAAGAATATAATGATGTGTTTGAAAAGGTTCTTATCTGAAAGAGATAACATTTTCCTTTGTTCTAATCTATAGCACTTTGTAAAAATAGAATTATAAAATTTTAAAGAAAAGAAGACGAATTAACTTTCTAAAATCTAACATTTCACGTTGCTTTTATAATAATGCAGTGGATACTTTTTAAGAAAATAGTCAATTTTTTTTCAATAAAAATATTAAAGAATAAATACTTAAAATACATATTTATTATTATTATTATTCTAAGGTCAAATTGTCTAACTTAATATTATTTATACAATTGTTATGACAATATTATTTTATTTAGTTTATTGAAATGAAAATATTTTTGTTAAGTCACACATACCTTATGCATCTGTTTCCTATGTTTTACAAAAATTTTAAGTCTATCTGAATAAATTTTATATTTATCAATTAAGAAAAAGATATTTTTAACTTTGAACACTCTCATTTCCCCAATTTTTTCCAAAATTAACAGATAAGATTTTTTAGAGAATAATACATAATCTGTAGAAAGTAAATAAAAAGTTCAATTATTGCTGATAATATAGACATACCAACACTTTAATTTATTCCAGAGTATTGTTAGCACTCGCACTTTTTTTACAGAACTTTTCTTGAAGGGTATTTTTCTTCCTATTTAATCTTAATTATAAACTGGTGAAAATTTCACTACAAATGAAGTGGTGTGATAAAAGGGCGGGTACTAACAGTGCTCCAGAGTACCGTAATTTCTGGTAGATAACCCGCAGGTAAGATGCGTCATTTCTCCACCAGAAATTTTATTTAAAGAGAAATCTATACTTTTTCGAAGGAAGAGCTCGTACAAATATAAATTTATTTATCAATTAAAATTTCTGGTGAAAAACTGGATTATATAACCTGCGAGGTATCTACCAAAAATTACGGTAAGTTAAAATGTTGGTAGGTCTAAAAAATAATAAATTTTGTAAGCATTATTATTACTGTTAATGTAGACATACACACACTTTAATTTACTCCGCAGTATAGTTAGTACTTGAACTTTTTTTACAGAACTTCTCTTCCTAATTAATCTTAATTATATGCTGGTGAAAATTTCACTACAAATGAAGTGGTGTGATAAAAGGACGGATACCAGGGGTGCAAGAGTGTCAGTCTCAAAATAAAAGACTCCCACCAGCACCTTTATCAATAATTTCTATTATCCTCAATCGCATTAAATTTATGAACAAATATGATACAAATTATTGATAAAATGTGCTGATGTAAGTTTTCTGTCTTGAGATGGAAGCTCTTGCACCCCTGGCGGATACTAACAGTGCTCTAGAGTTGGGTTGTCCGGATAAAGAGTGAGGGGTCCTAGTCTATATATATTTACGCAAGTTTTGGAGAAAACCACGGAAAACTTCGAACAGCTACGCCGACGAGCGCTACCTGGGATCGAACCCGGCACATCACGTCTACCAGAACTGAACGCAGAATCGCTCGGCCGAACAGTAGGTGAGCGTGGGGCTAGTTGTCACAGAGGTAAGAAGTAACACGCAATTTATGAAATAGTTTGTAACATTTGTGATTAAATATTTTTATAAACATAATTCTTATGACGCGCTTTATAATGTAAGCACAATCGGTGTTCCACAAAAATTGTTAATGAGAGGTTCTGTACATGTGCTGAATTTTAGCCACTTAGTGAAAAAAAAAATTTCGTAAATTTTGATTAAAAGCTTGTTAATTTATACTTTAACGAAATGTTTACAGATTTTTATTTAGTCTGTGTGTTGAGTTATAAAATGCATGTTTAATTATTTAGTATAAATCGTTATATATTTTTATAAATAAACAAAATGTCCAAAATCATACGATGGGGCAAGTTGAAACAAAATTTTGGGGTAAGTTGTAACATGTTAGAGGAGTGGCTTGTGGAGATGTCTACAGCCAGAGCTCGAAGTCTCCATTCATTTTCAGGAAACTTTCAGAAATGAAAAATTTTTGGCTTCTTTGCCTGTACTGTATTTATACAGAAATATTTTCTATGTTTTTATATTATAGTACCGTGATTATTTAATCACGAATTGCAATTACAATTTAATCACGAATTAGAGAATATTGCATAAAAATAGTGGTAGAAAAAAAGCAGAAACTTCTCATCAATGAGAGTGTCTTGAAAAAAGGGCGGAGAATTCGAGCTCTGCTAAACGCTCTCTGTGACAAAAGAATGGGTATAACGCTTAATTTGAAAAATGTGTGCACACATTAAATGCATGAGAGGGAATAAAATATCATTTGCTTGAATTAATTTAAATTTTGACTAAGATTGACTTGTATGTTGATTTTATCTTTAATTTCCTCTTCATTCTTACTATGCCTAGAAGGTTATAATTTAATATTAGTTATTAATTGTCTTTTTTATTACATTAATAAATGATTGATACCAAAAATTTTTTTGAAATATTATCGTTTTTATGGTTAGGGTTTATTCTGTATCGGTTACAATTTGCCCCACGTGTGTTACAACTTGCACTAAATCCGGGGCAAATTGTAACAGGCAAATAATATAGAAAAAAAAAAAATGTGCTAAAATTAGAAAAATTAACGAAAGTTTTTTTTAGGAATATGATAGATGAATATGCATGCTATGGAAAACAGCAATTATAAACAGGAAAACGTAAATACATTTCAAAATATACTTAATTTTCCCAAAACTGTTACAACCTGCCCAACGCTCCCCTACTCCAGAATAAGTTAAAATGTTAGCAAGTCTAAATAATGATAAATTTTGTAAGTATTATTATTACTGTTAAAATTTAGATTCATGATAAGTTTAGTATATGTATATATATACATATATATACATACATATGAGTATTAAAACCTTTGATAATTTAAAAAGAAATTTGCTTTTTGAATCTTTAATAATAATAATAATAATAATAATAATAATAATAATAATAATAAAAGTGTAAAAATTAGCAAATCGTCTATTGAAACAGAAAATGATATTAGAGGTTTGATGTTATGTCGTAGCTATTGATTATTTCGGAAACTTTATGCATATATTTAGAAAATATTTTGGGTGGTGTGGTTTGGAAATGTAGGCGTAAAAACAGAGTTGCTGACATTTTAATTTATTCCGTAGCATTTTTAGCCCGCCTTTATTTCCATACCACTTTTTTTTTAAGAGTATTTGTTTCTTATTTTGTCGTAGAAAATGTTTGTTGGAGAAAATTATTCCATAAATAATGTCGTGTGGAAAAAAGAAAATCTTTAAAAATTTTAGTACACTTTTAAAAACTAATGGGCACCGTAAATATGTTATGTTTATAAAATTCTTAATTCATTGAATAATACTGTGTAAAATTTCCAAAATGTCCATTTCATTTCGAAGAACTTTGTAAATTATTTATTTTCTGGGGTTGTTGATTAGTTCTTTTCCAAAAGTTTTTAAAATGTAAACTAAAGGCTATAGAATTATATAGAATTTTCTTATTATAATACGGTAAAAATTACTTGCACAATATGATGAATATAGCCAAATTTTCCAGTTTTTCTACAAGATTTATTACTACAAACTTTTAACGGAAATTTATATTAAGAGTTTTCTACTAATTATTCACGGTTCAATATATAGGAAAATACTATTAAAAATAATGGTGGTTATTCTATAAAAAACGACCTGAATGTTGGCAACTATATTTATTTGTGACATACCTCGATATTATGAATATCTCTTTTATAAATTAGTGAATCTATTGCAAAGATTATTTTTTAAAATATCAATGATTATTAAAAGTTATTAGTTTTCAGTGAGTTTGAAGTATAGTAAGCGCGTCTCAAAATGATAGTGCCACTGAAATATTCCTCACTGTTAAAAATTTCAACAGAAAACTCTGCGTAATCTATTATCTTAAGTCTTACATAAAGTTACAGGGAAAAACAAACGGAGAAAGTTAAAAAAACTTATTTTATACATTCACTTTAATAACTAATATTAATTTAATTAATTACTGGTGAGAATATATTTCGGAAGCAGTAGAAACAGTTATTCTTAATTTTGCTTAAAAAAAATTAAATAATAAAATTAGATAAAAATACAGAATAAAGATTGAGAATCTCGATTATTCACTTTAGCTAGGAATTACTGTAAGTTTACAGAGACTCTGGATAAATATTTACATTAAATTTACAGAAGTTTTTAACAGTGCAGCTTAGGCAAAGAAAGAGGTCATAAATGAGGAAAAACCGATATACAGTTCATATTGGATAGATTTTACATTATTTTACACATAAAAAATTTGCCATAATTCGGCACATAAAAAGTACTTTTTTTCCAATATTTGTAACTAGAAAATCGTCTCAAAATAATCGAGCCACATATATAAAGTTGCTAGATATGCCAATCTTATCACGCTTGCGCAAGCTCCTCTGAAACCAAGATTAAATTTTGAATTTTATCTGATTTTGCCATCTAGCGACATGAGTTTTCATTTCTTTCTCAAATTTAGCTTTGTCGTGGTTATAGGGCGAGTAAGTTCATTGTCTGAGTTAAAATGACGAAATATTATATAGGAATAAACTGTCTATTAGAGTAATTGCAAGAGCAATTAAACATTCTGATTACGTGGCAGAAATTAATTGAATTACTGGGACGAAAAAGTCTATTGTTCGCCATTCAGTGCAAACGTCAAGACAGAAACTTTCCATTATTTATCTCCATCACAAGTATCAGGCAAGTGACTTCTTCTCCTGATATAAGCGTATTAAAAGATACAGAGAAACTTTTTTGCATCCGTATTAAAAAAGTCTAAGCATCTTTGCTATCGGAAAATGCGAGGACAACCTAAACTGACGTTACTTCACAAGTTTAAGACAGTTACTCATGTGAATTATCACATGCCGTGGACTGGCATAAAATTATCTGGAGTGATGGAACAAAATTAATCTTGACGGGCCAGATGGTTGGAAACCTTTTTCGCATAACCTTAGAAGAGATAAAATAAGTTTCTCTAAGCGACAACAAATAGGTGGAGGAATAACCATCTGGAAGTATTTTAACGTAAGTGGCAAAATGCCAATAGCCTTTCTAACAGATCATTTAAATGTTCGAAAATACCAAGAACTGTTAAAAGACTCCTGTTACCTTTTTTTTTAAAAAAATACGAAATGACTGAACTGCACAATTTCAACAAGATAATGATCCCACCTCCTCATAATGCGAAGTCTGGAAGGTGATTTTAGCAAATGGAATTATTCTTATGGATTGACCTCCATGTTCTCCAGACTTTAATCCCATGAAAAACATGTGGCCAGCAGTTGTACGCAAGGTCTATGAACATGATCGGCAGTATCATTCAGTATCAGAGATCAAACCCGCAATTCTTAAAGATTGGGAAGGTATACAACTATGTCAAAAGCTATCCGATTCAATGGCTAGCCATGTATTTAATATCATTTCCAAAAATTCTGGATTTTTGGCCTTAAAAGCATGTTATGACTAAATATATACACGTGGCTCTACTATTTTGAGACACGTTTTTAGCTACAAACATATATATATATATATATATATATATATATCACCCTGTATATATATATATATATATATATATATACAGGGTGATTCAACGATGATGGGACAAACTTTGAGGGGAGGTAGGACACATCATTAGGACTCAGAATTGCATAGGAACCCATGTCCCCAAACGTAATTTTAACTCTTTATGGACCATGTGCAGATTTGCCAACTTTTATAATTTATTCCGGAGCATTGTTAGCCCCGCCCTTTTCTCACACCGGAAATTTTAAAGAATGATTTTTCCCTTATTTAACCGTTGTTACATATTAAAGAAAAATAGTCTATAAAATTTTTGGTGCGAAAAGAAGGCGGCACTAAAATTGCTCCGGAATACATACTTGCCAACCATCTCATTAATAACCGTACAATTGTTAACGCCACATGAAAAAACGCCCCTTTTCTCACACCACTATATTTTTAGAGTTATTCTCTCCAGATCTTGTTACGATTAAATAAGACTAAAATTACTCTAAAAAATTATTGGTGCGAAAAAAAAGGCGGGTACTGAAAATTGTACGGTTCATAATGAGATGGTTGGCAAGTATGGGAATAAATTATAAAAGTTGGCAACGCTGCATGTGTTTTCTGGGGGTTTTAGCAGAAAACTCCGCCTTCTGCC
Source organism: Salticus scenicus (assembly GCA_963930645.1). Taxonomy (NCBI): domain Eukaryota; kingdom Metazoa; phylum Arthropoda; class Arachnida; order Araneae; family Salticidae; genus Salticus; species Salticus scenicus. The sequence continues at coordinate 179,663,663 of OZ005651.1, forward strand.
ATTGCTTGTAAATGGTGCACTATTTAATAGAAAGGGTCTGTATTTTACTGTTAATCTTACAAAATATATGATAAAAATGTTGTTTCCTAATACTTCACACTGATCGAATAAATGTTTATATTGTGAATAATTTTTTAGATGTATTGTAACACACGAAATGTAAAACTTATGCAGTAGGCGGAGTTTCAAATACATCGCAAAATGTTTCTATGCAGTAATATTGACAAAAAATGCTTAAAGTTGTAATCACCACCAATAAGACAACTACCGTAGTTTCTGGTAGATACCCAGCAGGTTATATAATCCAGTTATGCACCAGAGATTTCAGTTGATAAATAAATTTATATTTGTACGAGCTCTTCCTTCGAAAAAGTATAGATTTCTCTACTAAATAAAATTTCTGGTGGAGAAATGACACATCTTACCTGCGGGTTATCTACCAGAAAATACGGTAAGACAGGTGACACGCAAGCGCGCCCCATCATCGACTGTCCCAGATACGAGGGTATCCATGCAGTCCCGTGAGAAAATACGGTAAGCAAAATTGGGTGATCGGCTGTTAATGCTTAAGGTAGAGAACTTTAGTGGACCTGGTCATTCATTATCTGCATCTGCTGTAAAGTATAATTTTAAACTGTGTTTTTAAACTGTGATGGGAAATTTTACTAATAATGAAAAAGAAGACATGCATCTAATGTACGGTGCTGCTAATGAGAACAGTAAGGCAGCGCTACTACTGTATCAGGAACGATTTCCAAATAGGCGTATGCTGAATCACAAAATGTTTGAACGGTTGCATCGGAACTTTTGTGAAAACTCGCTAATTCTGACGCAAGAACTGGAATAAGAACTGCTCGACATCCAGACATGGAAGAAATCATTCTAAACATTGTAGACATAAGATATTGCACGTCGTGTACATGTGAGTCAGTCCACTGTTTGTAGAGTCTTACATGAAGAACATCTACACCCATTCCATATTCAGAAAGTACAAGCATTGCAAGTAAGTGATTACCCTCTGCCCGTAGAATTCTGGCAATGTTTCTTGCAACAGTGTGCTTTGCAGCAGGATTTTCCAACTTTTGTTCTGTTCTCGTATGAGGCAATTTTTACACAGGAAGGCTTTTTCAATGTTCACAATACTCATCTGTGGGCAACAGAAAATCCACTCGCTATACGCCCACATTCATTCCAAAAACGTTTCTCTGTTAATGTTTGGGCAGGTATTGTGAACGATTACCTCATAGCAGATTTGCCAACTTTTATAATTTATTCCGGAGCATTGTTAGCCCCGCCCTTTTCTCACACCGGAAATTTTAAAGAATGATTTTTCCCTTATTTAACCGTTGTTACATATTAAAGAAAAATAGTCTATAAAATTTTTGGTGCGAAAAGAAGGCGGGGCTAAAATTGCTCCGGAATAAATTATAAAAGTTGGCAACTCTGTCATAGGCCCATATCTTTTACCACTGCCGCTCAATGGCTCACGTTATGCTATTTTTCTAAAACAGGTGTTGCCAGAATGTCTGCAAGAAGTTCCAGTTGTTGTGCGCAACCAAATGTGGTTTCAGCATGATGGTGCGCCAGCACATTTCGATATGGAAGTGCGCAATTACATGGGTGTCAGTTTTGCAGGGCGATGGATTGGACGGAATGGACCAGTCCAGTGGCCACCCCGATCCCCAGATTTATCGAGCATTGATTTCATTTTTTGGGGGCATCTGAAGGCCATCATTTATGAGACTCCTGTTGATTCACCAGAGGACCTCGTTGCTCGACTGTCCATTGCGGCTGCACAAATGCGCGAAACACCTGGCATTTTTGGAGCTTTTCGCCAATCTGCATTTCGACGCTATCAAGCATGCATTACAGCTGGTGGGCGCAATTTCGAACACTTATTGCAAATATCGATGCAAAGAAGCACATTGTTTTTACTATTTGTTTTTTATACGTTTTTACTTTCTTTTTTTGTACAATGTTTTTTATTTCATGTTTAATTTTTTGTACTATGCCTAAACAAAAGATGTATGTTTTAGTAAACTGTGCAACCCTTTAGTGTTTGTTCCATGACCGTAGAAATATTCGTATATGAAACTCCACCTACGTTGTAACTATTAAATTCTGTGTGTTACTGTTACAGTATATTTAAAAAATGTTCACAATATTAATATTTATTCAAGCAATGTGCATTTTTCGGAATTTTTTTTTATGTATCGCCTTTTGTATGATGAACAATTTTAAATAGAATCTCTCTGTTAAATAATACACCATTCAAGAGGAACGGCAGTAGGCGGAGCTTACTGGTAAAAAACAACAAAAGACACATGGTCCGTAAAGGGTTAAAATGACGTTTGGGGACATGAGTTCCTATGCAATTCTGAGTCCTAATGATGTGTCCCAACCCCCTCCCCCCTCTCAAAGTTTGTCTCATCATCGTTGTATCACCCTGTATATATATACATAAAATTTTGTATTATTTTTAATGTGCCGACTTATGACAAATATTTATGAGTAATAATTAAAAACCTATCCAGTATTAATTGTATATCTGTAGTTCCTCATTTATAGCCTCCTTCCATGAATAAGCCAGAATATTTGAGTGGCTCTATCATTTGGAGATGTACCTTATATTCATTTGATAAATATTTTGTATATTCAGAATTACAAAATAAAATAAATATATTAAACCATTGATAGTTTTTACATATTAATCTAAAACGTACTTGACCTTTCATACGAAAATAAAGTCGATTGAAATCATTGTATACCTTATAATAATATGTATATAAATATATAAATGTATGATACATAAATAATTTGTAAGAAATATCACATTCAAGTTCTTTATTAGGTACAAACTAAAAGTTTAACATGTTAAAGTTAGTATTTTTAAAACAAACATGTTACTCCAGAAAACAAATCATATTTCCCCATTCTAGCGACTTATACAGAATAGAATCTTATCATAAAAAAGACATGCAGATAAAATAATTAGGATATCATGCGGTAATAAATTTTTTTTATCTTAACATGAAACAACTATAATTTTATAATTTTCAAAAAATAAAAAAAAATAAAGCTAGGTCGAAGAATTTCCTTAGTAAAAAATCTGTTAACTCGGTTTCACTACAACACATACGTTTATATGAGAATGCTGAAATTTTTATTTTGGAAAAAAAAAAAAAATAGTATACACAGTATTTGATTTAAATAAAAATAAAAAATAAAAACCTTATAATCTGAACAAATCTAGAAATTTTTATGACGTTCTGATTTTCCAAAGAAAACTTCATTGCGATTTATTGAAAAAAATATGAGTACACTTTATTGAATATATAATTTAGTGAGTTATTTTAGAGCAGAAGTAATCTCGAATGCATAACATAATTTTTTGTGGGTTCTTCGAACCCGCAAAGACGAATTCAACAATTTGGTTTGTTAGCATTCCAGCATGGCATTAAAATTCAGTTTATTCTTTTTTCTGCGATTTATGAATCTAAGATCGTTGCTGAAGAAGTTGGGTATGTAGATGAGATTCGGCTCCCCTAGAAGTTTATTTACTCAAAAGGTTCCAGCTTAGAATTTTTCTTTTTCAAAAGTTTTCTCGGATGTGAGTTTCTTTTTTTTTTCTCTTTTTCCATTCCAGTTTGTATATTTGGGAATTACGCAGTGCTAGTGGTAACACTGATGAACTAAAGAAATATTAGATAGAAGAATTTCATAAAAAAAGTAGATTTTGTATATGAAACTTGTTAGAAAACCCCCCAACAAATATATATTTGTTAACTTAATTTTATTTCTTTATGTATTGGTAAAACTATATAATTAAAATAATGCAGCGTTTATAACGTATTTATGCAGTTTTAAGTTTTAAGTTTTAATCATAAATCTTTCTCTGCAGCAAGTTTCCCCTATTTACGGGATTGATCTACCGGAGCTCCCATCATCAAATCTGATCTAAAAAAAGCTATTAAAAAAACTTTGCTGATATAATTAAGGTGCATGGAGGCCAACATGTCATGATGCTCATCAACATTTTTTTTATAATATGCTTCGCATCAATATCTTATAGCTTCTACAGCAGTTTTCATGATCGGCATATAGTCACTGTAATTTCTAGAAATTAAAAATTAAAAATGCATATTACCATAGCTGCCGACCGTTCCGACTTTTTGGACACCATAATTTTTTTAAAGAAAATTTCTTGCAATTTATTATGATAAACTGCTACAGAAGATTATAAAATTTTCTTTAAAGTAATACTTGTATCCAAAAATCAGAATGGTTGGCAGCTATAAAATAATGCAAAACTGTGATATTTTTCATTTTGGTGCATATCACTCGAGAGGTGGCTCTGCTATTATTCTCTTTTAACCATTTTCCTGAGGGGCATATATCATCTATTGTTAGAATTGTACCAAACTTCATATGCAAAATGTGTTGTGATAGAAGTTATGCTATTTATTTATTTATTTTATTTTATTTTTTGCTTGTCAACAAAAAGGTTGCATTATTATGCAACATTCTTCGTGATTTAATTTATGTGTATGTGACATGAAATTTTATTAAACCTTACGTGAAAATTCTTTATCATAAGAAATTAAACAAATTTAATTTTTATACCTATGCCTAGATTACACGCAGAAAGTAGATTGTTACGAAAAACGTAAACATTTCTACTATTACCATCGACACTATGGAATTTTACCGACCAATTAATATATTAGAAAAATATAGAAGAAAGTGTTGTGATGGCAACAACATGTTAATCTTAAAATTAGAAACAAAGAATAAAATATAACAAATCTATAAATTAACTTTAAAAAATGTTGTTTTCTAAAAATTATTTGAATGTAATAATAATATTTTTTTCTATAAAACAACTTTCATACAAAAGTAAATTAAGAACATTTCAAATATCTTAATTATCATAACCAACGATCATATTAACTAAACCTTGTTTGTGCACGTCTACTGTAAAGTTTTCGTAATATATAAAATTTATTAAACAAATGCATTTGTAAAATTTAATTCACCATTTTTTAATTTTGTAAATTTAAAAATGAGTCTAAAGGTTCAAAGCGAAATAAAATAAATCTAAGATTTGCATATTCTATTTGTGCAAACATCTATTATTATAGATGTTTGTTATGGAAATGCTAGAAATATCTAAACTTTAATTTATCATTTATCTAAAAATATAATTTGATAGGAATGCAATAAATCAAAATTCACGTCATAACTTCAGAAAACAGACTAGAACTGATGTTATATAAAAAATAGAATAGTGTTCAATGAATAATCATATCTAGTGTTCTCAATAACAATACTAATAATAATAAAAAGGAAGAAGTAAGTAAAAAAAAAAAAAAAAAAAAAACAGTCACCTAAACTTACAATTTTTTTTAATAATAAAGAGATACAATCAGTGTTGCCAGATCTGTCGGATTCTTTATTCAATAATCACCAAGGATTTTGAGAAGGGATATTTAATATACAGAAGAAACTATCAGTCTTCGAAGTGATTAGGCAAACGCTACAATTAAAATTTATTGGTGATTATTAAATAAACATCCGCCAGATCTGGCAACACTGGCTACAATGGAAGAAAATAAAAAGAAATTACATCAACAATTAATAAAATAAGAATCCTTAAAATCATTACTGCTTATAGCAGGAAAATATGCAAATGTCGCAAATGTCCTATAACAATTTTAAAAAAATGTCAGACATAAATGAATCTTTAATGTCAAACATATTTTGTTCATAACCAGGATGAACAAATCCATGCGAACTAGATATATTTTAAATGTTTAAAAACAATTGGATCAGAGACATTTATTTAAAAATACATACAATGCAATACATGTCTCTTATCATACAACAAATGATACAATGAAAGTGACATACAATAAACGTCTCTTATCCAATTGCTTTTAAACGTTTTAAATTAAACAAATGAGGAGTAATACTTTTACATATTTTAAATAGATATATTTAATTATTGATATAGATTTTGTTTGGTCGTAAAATTACCTAAAGCTCTCCTTTTTCGCTGTTGAAAAGTTTTTAAGCGTGCCACTTGCATGCAAGGTTGGAATCAAATTTCGTTTTGTATTTATTACTAAGTTTGTATTCTACAATATGGAGATGTTTCTAATTCAAGATATTCACTCACTCTTTGAAACTATTGTTAAGAAACTTGTAACTTTTCTAAACATAATAAAAAACATGAAGTCATGAAATATAAATATTCAGTAATGGTTTTGACTGTTACATTGCCATGTTTGGTTCTTTACATTTACTAATAATAATTTGTTTTTAATTTTCAAATTATACTTTTTGCAAACTACAGATTGACATTTCGTAAGCATTCTTATATTGCACAGATGCCAACATTTTAATTTATTCCGGAGTATTTTTAGTCCCGCCTTTATTCCATACCACTTATTTTTTAAAAGTAATTTTTTCTCATTTTATCGAATGTACGTTTAAAACCCCTTAACGCGCGCCGTCCTCGCTGCGAGGACGCAAAATTTAAGATCCAGGTGCAAAAATTCATCCCGGAAAACTTTTAGCAAAAATTTGTGTTTATAACACAGCAGAAACGGCCGGTTTTTTTAATCTTAAAATTTAAAATTTCTTTTAGTTTAATTTAGTTCGTGAATTCCGGCGGCAGTATAATTTAAATGATCTGAATTGTCTTGCGCCGCAAAGGGATAAGAGAATTTTTTTTTTTTTTTTTTTAGATAAAGTGGTGCGAAATAAAGACGGGGCTAAAAATACTCCGAAATAAATTAAAATGTTGGCATCTATGATATTGTAGTGATTTTTTAGCGTTTTAAGTCCGACCTGCTATTCCAATTGGAAAGGACCTTCTGAGTGTTCCTGGTTCAAATCCCAAGTAAGAAACGGATGTTTGTGAAGTTCTGGATGCATAAAAAATGTGCTTTGTTATTGAGAATTTATATAAAATGGATAATTCAACACAATTGTAACACGGTTCGTACGGACCCACCCTTTTGTAAGGACTCTCTTCTTAAATTTAAATTAAAAGCATATGAACAGGATGAAAAGCATATGAAGGATAACAAAGCATTTAAACTTTCGCTTATTATTTTAAGTTTTGTGTATTTCATTTATCTAGAGCAACAGGTATTGAATGCAGAGCCTGATTAAGGGGGAAGCACACATTATTTATACTTACACCGTTATTTTTTAACAAATACTTTCCTCCTATAATAAACAGAAAATTCTCATTAAAAATTATTTTAAAAGAATTCTGGTGTCTAATAACGGTGAGTAAATTGGATTGTTTTACACCGTTCATTTTTTATAAAAAATATTTCCTCGTCAAAGCGTGGAATTTCTATGACATGAAGTAAAAAATAATTGTAAAAATATTCCTGTGAGAGCGGAGATAATGTGTGCTTCCCCCTTAATCAGGCTCTGATTGAATGTAAAATTACAACAACTTTTTGACCGGATAATAACCTGGGTTTCTGAGTCTATTGCTTATGGATTTTAGTGTCTGGGTGTAAATGTATCCATAAAACACAACTTGTAAATTGCTGCTTTTTATAGCTCAATTTCTGAAATAGAATATTTTGGTTATTGGGATTTGAATTACTCACTGAACGATAGTTAAATAATTTATGAAAATTTCAAATTTGAGTGAAATTTTTCTGTTAGTTGTTTTAAACTACTATTCTGTTTTTTATTTATAATTAAATTGCAACACAACTTTAGCAATAAAATTAATAATAAGACAGCAAGAATGATTTCAAATGCAAAAAATATTACATTATTGATGACAAAAGCTTTACAGCTTTAACAACAAGAGTAAGAGCATTAGTACCATAATTTTCTGCGAATAATCCGCAGATAAAATATGTCATTCCTCCACCAGAAATTTTGTTTAACACAAAAATCTGTATTATTTTGAAAAAACAGCTCGAACAAATAGAACCTCGTTTGCTAATTAAAATTTCTGGTGCAGAACTGACTTACCTGACCTGCGGATTATGCACAGAAAATTACGGTATAAAAAACGAAATTACTTTGTCCCTCCAATTGAAAATTTACAATTTTTTCTCGTTGTTTTATTCCGTTGTTTTTCAGTTATTGTTTACAACTTAAAAACAAATGTTTTACTAAAGCTTTACTATTAAAACACCTTACAATATAATTTAACTGAAAGTGTATATTACAAAAAAATATGTGAAAAGTGAATGAATTATTTAAGCAGATATATAGAAATATTTTATTTTATTTATTTATTTATTTACTTTTTTTGTAAAAAAAAAAAATAAAATAAAATAAAATAAATAAAAAAGAATAAAATAAAAAAATAAATCCTGAAGTACCTAAATTCAATTTTTATTGTTATATATGTTACATTTAGAATGATCTAATCTTATTCTTTCGACAGTTCTTTTGAGTTTCAAAGCACGCAAAGAGTTTGTTTTAACAACTTTTGTGCACGCAATGTTATCATGGGTGCAAAAGGTTTATTTCACATAAAACTTTATTAAAGTGCCTCAATGACACCAAAGCAGTCACTGTATTTTAGAGGATGCCATGGTTAACAATGTTTGTTTTTAATGGACGGGTTGCATGGAAAGTTTTGTGTAAGAACCGCATTAAATTGAATAGTAGAAACGTATAGTTGAGAAACAAAAAATTATAAAGAGTAATTTTGAGATTATGATTAGATTATCGCTTCATCCACTTTTTTTTTTTAAATTAAAAAAAAAAAAAAAAAAAAAAAAGAATTTTAAGAAATACCGTCAAAGCTTAAACAGATGTATTAAACTAAATTGGAAAAATAAGTTTTTCAGAAAACCATGCAACTCCTTGTATATTTATGCATTATACTGATTTATAAAAACTTGCACATCAAAAGTAATTATCAAAATATGTACTGAATATAATCATATAATCATTTGCGTTATCATGGAACTGCACATGCAAGTGAATACCAGAATGAACAAACTTTAAAAATTTGCAAATATATTTTGAGTGATAAATAGAAGAATTATTTAAGTTGTACACATTATCCCAGGGATGGAACACTGGCGCAGAACTCATACAACTATGAATGAAACAAAATTTTCTACTTCTTAAATCACCGATATTATAGGTAGAGAAATTTCTTAAACAGCTACCTAGTGCTCTGTGTCAGTATTCCACCTCTGTTATCCCCATTTTCTCATGTTATTTTGTTATTTATTTATAGGGGAAAATATATTTCTCCTTTCTGAAAGCGGTTGATATGCAAACAATTAGCGCATAAGTACCTATAATGTTTTTATTCTTTTTCGCATTGCATAATCTTACCGCAATTTTCTGCGCATAATCCGCAGGCCAGGTAAGTCAGTTCTGCACCAGAAATTTTAATTAGCAAACGAGGTTCTATTTGTACGAGCTGTTTTTTCAAAATAATACAGATTTTTGTGTTAATCAAAATTTCTGGTGGAGGAATGACATATATTATCTGCGGATTATACACTGAAAATTACGGTAATAGTTTTGTGTTTTGAAACGGTGCCTTTAGCTAAACAAACAGCAAAATAAAAAAAAGCATGTATTATTTGAATTTCATTTTATCATACTATCTAAAATGATGCTATTTGTAAAGTGTTGGATGATTTAGAACAGGCCTGCCCAACCCATAACACTTGGCGGGCCGCATTGGACACCTATTTTATTTAGACGGGTTGCACCGTATGTGTATATATATATATATGTTTGCGAGTGTATGAATTATGTATGTATACAATTTTTTCAAGGGAGGGCTGGGTAAAGATTCGGAGATGAGTACCGTAATTTCTGGTAGATACCCCACAAGTTATATAATCCAGTTTTGCACGAGAAATTTCAATTGATAAATAAATTTATATTTGCACGAGCTCTTCCTTCGAAAAAGTATAGATTTCTCAATTAAATAAAATTTCTGGTGGAGAAATGACACGTCTTACCTTACGATACATTAATCTGGAATATTTTCATTAATACATTAACAACCGAATCGTGAATAATTTATGATTATATATTAATAACTATAATAAAAGAATGAATAATCGATCTATTAATATTTCATTACAACAGTGAGATTTTTTTTATCTACCATAAGCTTTGAAAGGTATTTTCACTTCGAAAAGTTAGAACGAATTTACTAATTTTTAATGTATCAACCAAAGTTTTCAAACCTTAAATATTGTTAGTCTTCTCACGGGCCGCAAAAAAGTTCACGACGTGCCGCATGTGGCCCTTGGGCCACGGGTTGGCCACCCCGGATTTAGAAGACAGCATTAAATGAAAATTAAGGGGGCTTACATTTTCATTAAGCTATTGAAAATAAAATAGGTACAATAATTTATATTATTTTAATACTATTGTGAAAATAAATAATTATTTTCAAACAGGAAAATTAATCATTATTTCTAACACAAATGAATAACTTATGTATCCATAAAGGTCTTAATAGAAAAAACATCTATGAATAAAAACAGAGTTGCCAAATTTATAATTTATTCTGGAGTGTTTTTTTTTTTTTTGTGTGTGTGCCACATTATTTGTAGAATATTTTTTAACAATAGGGCAAATCCATGAAAAATGTAACGTCAGTCACACAAAGAGGTAATTTTGCTTCTACCAATATTTTCTAATAATAATCACTAGACTATTCAATCATAAACATCACAGTAAATATGCCGTTAAAGTTTCTTTTTGGTGATACTGGTGAAAAAAAAAAGATGAAGTATTATCTTTTTGTGTGACTGATGTTACCTTCATCCGTGGAATCACCTAATATATAACTTACATACCTGGTAGCATTTATAATTTATTCCGGAGTACTATTCGTCCCGTCCTTTTTTCCCACCAGTATCTTTTAAAAGCATTTTTCTTCTTAATTTGCCGTAATTACATAATGGAGATAATTACTCTAAAACCATACTAGTGTGAAAAAAAGAAGGGGCTAACAGTACTCCGGAATAAATTATAAGCATTACCACGTATGTATAACTACGATAAACTAAGAATATGTTACATTTACAACGAAGAGTTTTAAAAAAAAGGCAGGACTGAAAATTCTCCGGAATAAATTATAAAAGTCGGCAACTCTGTATTTTTTTTTTTTTTTTTTTTTTTTAACGCATGGAATAAGATTTATTTTAAAAGATAATTTAGACTATATGTGTAGGGCTGCCACAGGTGACATATTTTTATTATTATTTTCGTACCACTATTTTCATAACATAAAATTTATAATACATTTATGCAGACAAAGTGCAGATACCGGCTAATCATCTCATTAATAAACAGGAGATTTTTAGTATCCGCCTTCTGTTTCACATGAGTCATTTTTAGAGTAATTTTGTATTTACATAACCGTAACTACATTTTAAAGTAATTACTCCAAAAATAAAATGGTGGGGAAAAAGGGACGTGTGCTAAAGATCTTCCGATTCATAATTAGGATGTTGGCAGGTATGGTATGAGTTCTGCACCAAATTCTCATCTCTGACATTTTAATATACTTGCTAACATTCCAATTAATATTCCATAGTATTGTTAGTACCAGCCTTTTTTCACACCAGTTCGTTTTCATAGTATTTTTCTTCTCATTTAATCTTAATTGCATTTAGAGAATAGTATTCTAAAAAAAAGTGGTGTGGAAAAAGGGGCGGGTGCGAACAATGGTACTGAATATTAATTAGAATTTTTTATTCAACATTCCAAAAGGTTTAACGATAACAAAACTAAAAGTTCCATAATTGACAGAAACTTCTTCTTAAATACTCATAATTACGAAAAGTATGTTATTAAAAAATGTATAAGACATGTATAAAATTATTTATTTATCTATAAGTACAGTTGAAACAAATAGGTATAACTTACGATTAAGAAAAAATTGAAAATCTGTAGTAAGTTTATATATTTTTTCAATGACTGCATGTATGTCTTAATTTCACAACTGAAAAATGTTTAAATAATACTATCTTTATTACAAGTTTTGTATAAGACATTTTACAAGTTTTTAAAGTAGAAGAACTTCTTCCCATACGGTGAACTTGTTGAAATCCAAAACACTCAAGAATCTCTTTCTTACTTCGTAAAAGAAAAAAAAAGGACCGATTCTATACATGTTTTATTTAAGCCTAGAGTTATGGCTAAGAGCCAAGAACTTTGAATACACTTATTGGAAAAAAATATGTGTACGATCGTGCATCCATGAGTCTTTTAAGTAACCTGCTGGGTTATTTAAAAGAATATCTTCTTTAAAATGGTGACTTTTGTACTGCTGTAAATAAAGTAATTTGATTGCAGGCCTTCATAAAATAATGCTAAAAAAAAAAAAAAAAAAAAAAAAAAAAAAAAGTCTGAAAGATTTCTCTAAGAGAAAATATAAGTTATAATAAGTTATAAGTTAAATATCATATTAATTCAAAATGAAATCTTGTAAAATATTTTTAGCATTACAAATACAATTCAACATTTATTTGACTCGGTATTATTTAACATGCATAAAATTAGCATTAGGCAGCAATGTTTCACAAACTAATGTGACTATTACTCTTGTTAACATAAAGAACAATGAATTTTTTTTAAAAATAAAATCGAATAATAATAATATAAATAATAATAAGAATATGAAGCTTATACAAAGATTTTATACAAAATAAATAAATAAATAAATAAAATAAAAACTGTATACAAATTAGAAACTTTCGGCAACTGTTTTATAAATTTTAAGAAAATATCTTTTTAAAAGTTTTATGAATGTTGTCTATGATAAATTTCCGATGTAATTTGTTTAATATAATACAATAGAACTTTCTCGCCAACCCAATATAATTACAAAAAATGCAGACTTCTTACGGACTCCATTTTTAATGGCTTTTCAACCAGTAATTTTGAATAATAAATTTCTTTTTTTAATTTATAGGTTTTTTTTAATTTATAACCAGGGGTCACTTTTTCATACCACTATTTATTTGTAATATTTTTTCTTTATCTGATTGCATCATTTCGCATTATTTGGACAATTAAACAAAGCAAGGTTTGTTGCTAAAAAATAAGATGATGTAACCCCAGTATAACAAAAATTGATATACCAATTTCGGGGTAGAGAAAATCAAAGAATTTGTGATACCGTACGAACACTGAAATAACATTTCTGAAAATGAAATGACATCGGTAATTAATAAAGTAAAATTTTCTTTAAAGGAGTGTGAATAATTAAAAAATATTCAAATTTTTATATAATACTAATATAAAACTTTTATACGCAGATATTCACAGGCTATTGAGTTGGATTCTTTTCTTTTAGTTATAGACCTAAATAAGCTGTCAAATGTATATCTTAACATATAGCTTGTGAGTCCCATAAAAGTAAGATACACTGACGACAATGTGTTAAAGGGCTTGATACCAGTTAAAATGATATAGTACACGTACAAAATGAGTATTTTTCGATTGATCTCAAGTTTTAATTCTTATTAAAATTGCACAAAATGTACATTATTCAAGCCTTGTTCTGGCTTTGGAAAAACTATAAAATTATTACACTTAATTAATTATAACTAAAAAGTAACAAATTATTAATCTAGAAAAAAATAAGCGTTTTTTCATGAATTGTAAGATAACTTAATTTAGAGTTTACATATACATAGCTGTGAACTATTTTAATTTATACCGGAATGATGTTAGTACCCAAACTTTTTTTCACATCGTAATCTATGTAGAGTAATTTTCTTCAATACATAATTGCGGTCCAATATAAAGAAAATTACTCTACAAAAAAAATGGTGTGAGAAAAGGCGAGTACTAACAACATTATGGAATAAATTAAAAAGTTTGGCATGTATGCATATAACGTGCATTAAAATGTTCTCAAAATTGCATTATAGAGAATGAATAAATTATATAGAAAACCCTTGGTATAAAGTAATTTACGACATTATGCAAATTAAAAAAGCTAAAAAGTTAAACAATCTATGAATTTTTTCAATTGAATAATCATTAAAATTGATTAAAACATTTATTTATCTGGATTAAAATATTAATCCATTCAATGGTTCCATGTTATATGCTGACATAGATATTTTAAATAATCTGGTCGTTCGTGAAATACCACTTTTGCTATATAAATCATTTGTTACATTTTTTATTGTAATTAATAAAGAGTACTTTTTTAAATGATTTTTTAAAATATAAACCAAACTTTAAATATCATATAATTATTTATGTAGTTTTAATAAGAACTAAAAATTCTGCCATCAATTAAAACAGACTCACTTATTCTCCTTATCATGACATTTTAAAAAGTATAACGTATTTTTAAATACATTATACTTTTAAGTACAGTTAATCAGAGCCTGATTTAGGCCGGGGCACTCTCTCACCGGAATACTTTTACAATTATTTTTTACTGCATATCATAGAAATTCCACGTTTTGACTAGGAAATTATTTTTATAAAAAATGAACGGTGTAAAACAATCGAATTTACTCATGGTTATTATACACCAGAATTCTTTTAAAATAATTTAATAAGAATTTTTTGTTTATTATAAGAGGAAAGTATTGCTTAAAAAATAATGGTGTAAGTGTAAATAATGCGTGCCCCGGTCTAAATCAGTCCCTGCAGTTAATTACATTAATAACAGTTAATTACATTGAGTACATTATACTTTTAAGTACAGTTAATAAAAGGATACAATTGATAAAAAAAGAGATGTATGGTATTATGCGTATCAGACTTAAACATTCTATCTTTGTTGTATTACTTTTCTTATTCTAAAATAACAGTATTATATGTATAATCCGCAGGTAAAAACATATCATTCCTCCACCAGTAATTTTATTTAACACAAAAATCTATGTAATTTGAAAGAAACAGCTCGTACAAATAAAACTTTGTCAATTAAACTTTCTGGTGGAAAACTGACTTATACGCCGAAAATTACGGTAATATTTCTGTTAGCAGAGCAAAGAAAAAGAATATCTGTCTTAAAGAATTAATTACAAGTTTAATACTAAAATAATTACAAGATAAAAAGAACTTTTTATATATCATGTTTTTAAATTTTCTGTTGAATCATATAAACGCTACATAAGCATACTTGCCAACCATCTCATTAATAACCGTACAATTGTTAACGCCCCTTGAAAAAACGCCCTTTTTTTCACACCACTTTATTTTTAGAGTAATTCTCTCCAAATGTTGTTACGA
Source organism: Salticus scenicus (assembly GCA_963930645.1). NCBI lineage: Eukaryota > Metazoa > Arthropoda > Arachnida > Araneae > Salticidae > Salticus > Salticus scenicus. The sequence goes on from OZ005651.1 coordinate 179,678,903, forward strand.
TAAAATAAGAATAAAATTACTCTAAAAAATGACTGGTGTGAAAAAAAAAAAAAAAAAAAAAAAAGGCGGGTATTAAAAATTGTACGGTTCATAATGAGATGTTTGGCAAGTATGCAGAAGGCAGTGGGGACCCGAAATAATTGGCTAAAAGTATTAAAAAATGCATTATCACCGTGTATTGAGATATTCTAAAAGTTTAAAATATCTAATTAGTCGAGAAGTTAGTTAATTATATTTTCAGTTAAATCATATAAACGCTACCGAAGACCGCAGGGAACGAAACAGTTGGCTAAAAGTACTTTAAAAAATGCATTGTCACCGTGTTCTGAGCTATTCTGAAAGTTTCAAATGACTAGCTAGTCCGGAAGTTAGTAAAAAATCGATTGCAAGATTTGTACTGGACAAACAAATAAGAATCGAAGTTAATAAAAATATCGTAAAATAATTAATTACAAACTTAATTACCAGTTCAAGAATGCCAACATTTTAATTTATTCCGTATAAACTCTTTACACCCTCCCTTTTTTTTTATACCATTTTATTTGAGATGAAATTTTCTACAACATGTAATTACGATTAAATAATAAGAAATATACCCTTTAAGAAAGATGGTGTGAAAAAAAGGACGGTGTCTAACAGTGCATCGGAATAATTTAAAATGTTGGCATGTCTGCAAGTTAACCTCAAGTTACAAGTTTAAAACCCTATTTGTGAAAATATAAAAAGATTTTAAAAATAATATAGTATGTCGGGTGCACCTTTTAATGCTTGAATGATAGTTGTATGGATTACAGGAAATATTATTGTCTTTTTAAATTCAAACTGAAATATGTCTGAAATACCAACTAAAACACAAAAATATCTGAAACACGTAAGTATGAAAAATTTCAGACAGCAGACTCGTGTGAATGTAAGACAGGTGAGTTTTTTGTGCAAATGGACTGAGACAAGTGTTTGAATAATGCTGATATGTCTAAAATAAAGATATATTACAGTTTAGACACTTAGAACTTAACACATTTAACAATTTAGACCCTTAGAAATTCAGACACTTGTGTTATTTAGCATTTGGTTTGTACGGAATCCATTTTAAGCAACAAGTATATTACGTTTAAATTTCTTGTCACATTCAGTAAATTTAATATTATTTTATGTAATAAGTACATAAATTATTTAAGCCATTTTAGATTTATGAAATTAAATTTTCCTAAGAATAGTATACACTAGAGATATGCATTTTATTTGCATGGAATTATGTTTGAAACAATTAATATATCAACATACATATAGTGTAACTTATTCGGTTTAAAAAATACTGTTCTTTTTTTTTATTTAAATCAACTATTTTTCAATCAGATAATAAAAGGGAAAATATTTAGATGAGCGAAGAATAATTTGTAACTAAGAAAATGAATTTTTATTGAACGATGCTTAACCATTTGTACATAATAACTGCTTATATATATATATATTAATTGTTTTTTCACCTACACCTTAACGGTAAGCAACCATTTTTCTGATTTTCATGTACAGTCATAGCTCAGTCGTGATAACGTTGGCTTGTAAATCTCTAAGTCTTCGGTTCGAAGCTAACATTGTGGCGTAAATTGAAATAAGTAGATTTTTCGCTGAAATATTATTACTATTTTATTTACGCTCAACAGCAGATTCTAAAACTAACTTTTAAGAGGGAAGAATACCTAATCTCGTGGACAGCCGTTGCCAATGTTATTCTATGCGAAAATTTGTTCCCACAATTACTCATTGCCTAATGTATTTTTTTTTTAATCTGTTTTCACAGTCAGAAAATTCATAAGCGTTAAATTAGTACTTATTTTCGAAAAATTGATTTTTTTTTTTTTTTTTTTAATTTTTACAATTTAATTTTGAGTTCAAAGATGCTTTTTCTCACAAAGTGCATTTTTCTCATTTTTTAGAAGAAAAATGAAATACTAAAAATTTAAAAAATCAATTTTTAGAAAATAAGTACTAATTTAACGCTTATGAATTTTCTAAATATGAAAACAGAATTGAAAAATATTCATTAGTTAATGTTGTTGTGGTGATTAAGGACGATTGGATGTACTAGGGTCCTAGGACTGAGGGGGAGTGCCCTCCATGGGGGTCATTTTAAGGGGTCCTAGCCCGTATTTACACAAGTTTCGGAAAAACCTCGGAAAACTTCGAATGGCTAGGCCGACGAGCGCGACCTGGGATCTAACCTGGCACCTCACCAGCTTTGAGCGCAGAGCCGCTCGGCCGCCATTAGGTAATGAGTAATTATGGAAACAAATTTTACCATAGAATCATTTGAGCTACGGCTGTCGGCGAGATTAGGTATTGTCCGCTTTTAATTGGAAAACAGAATCACACCCCACTCTTCTTTTTTATTTATGAAGAATATTCACTATTGTCGATGATGAAAGCTATCTAATGTAAAAACTAAGTTATCAAAGATGGCGGAATTTCAGCCACTTTAAGAATGTGACTATTAAGATCCTCCAAGTGCCTCAAAAAGACGCTTTTTAAATCTAAACTTTATCCTCTATTTTGGTCGTATTTTTGATTAAATTTCAGATAGTTGTATTCAAAGTATAAAATTGTTTTTATGATCATACCTACAAATTGTTAAACGGGAAGCAATGCGTAAAAGTACTAACAAATCTCATGAAAAGATTTTTTCTCTTAAAAGTAAAATTTAAGTCTGCGATAACCGTGCCAATTCATGTTGCAAATTATCGTTTGCTTTGTTAATCCTTAAAAAATTCAGCTTATTTTCCTTTGAAAAGTGCTTTTAAAACACTTACATAGTTTTAAAACCCGAATAAACTGCTATGTCAGAAACGCCAAAAGAAAAATATTTGGCGTTTCTGACGTAGTAGTTTATTCGGGTTTTAATATTCCAATGCCAAGTCTCCTGTTATCATTACTTACATAGTTTACAACTTTAATGTTTTTGGCTTCCAGAAAATTGTATTAGAAAGTTTTTATGTATTTCTGTAACAGTTTACACCGATAAAGAATATTCAAAATTTATATTAAAATTTTTCGGTAGCAAAAAATTTGTAAAAATTGCCAAATACGCATTTATAGTTTAATAAATCATAAAATCACCATTTCATAGCTACCAACTTTTACGCTTTGAAGCTATCGAAAAATTTTAACGGAAATTTTTAACAATTTTCACTGATTACATAAAACAAAAATTTCTATTAAGTTTTTCCGGTAACCAGAAAGCGTAAACGTATAGACAACTTTGCCATTCAATAAGTTTATTAAATAAATATTATTGAGATATTATGGAAATGTTAAATTTTAACTCCCGGAAAATAGCTGATTCACATGTTAAGAGTTACTTATATTTTAAATTATGACCCACATACTATAGCAAAAATCCTTCCAAACTTTACATTTTTTTTATCTTTATAACAAACTTTTCACAAAGCACAGAAAAGCTTTAAAATTCTTCCATTCCAAGAAAATAATTCTATCCAGTCTTTATTTTTGTATTTCGTTACTTACAGAAATGCAAAAAACCTTCCATTAATGTCGACTGTTGTCAGAAAAAAATTCGACCCTTTCCTTTTGAAAACGGAACCGCAAAAGAAGAAACTGGATTTTGTGATCAGGAAGTTTTGAAATTCGAGCGAAGAAAATTTAGATTTCTTTGCCACCATTCAGAGTCCTTTTCCTGCATGGCTGCATAGACTTCGTCTCTAATGCTCTTCCGTCACAGACGTTTTTTAGTGCATTTTTAAAGTGTTTCGTGAGAGCAGAAATGTAACTGTGTAGAATTTATTCTTTCAGCTTTGTTATAGTGTATTTTAACCAGAATCTTATATATACATACATCTTTGAAAATAAATACAGTTTTTAGGCCATGAAAGGAGCCGAGCTTCCGTTTAACAAGAATACAATGAAGAAAAAAGAAGAAACTTTACCCAATATTTAAAAAATACATTTGGGTGATAACAGCTCTAGATTTTAACCCCAAAGCTATCGATACATTTTTTCTACTGTTAGTTCATTGTTTTCTTTGTAAACTAATTCGACTGCTATTTTTAAGCATACACTGGAAACATTTATAGTTTATTCCGGAGCTCGAAGTCTCCCCCATTTTTTCAGGAAATACTCAAGAATAAGAAATTTTCACATTTATTGCTACCACTATTTCCATAGTATAATATCTCTTCTATTTAATTATGGCATATTGCGGTAAAAATATAGTAAATATTTCTGTATAAAAATAGTGGTAGCAAAAAAGGCGGAAATTTTTATCTCTGAAAGTGACCTGAAAAACGGTGGGAGACATCGAGTTCTGTTATTCCGGAATACTGTTAGCATCTGCCTTTTATTTACACCAATTTGCTTATAGAGAAATTTTCTCCAGTGCGTAATTACGATGAAATAAAAAAAGGTGGAAGAAAGGTGGGTATTAACAGTATTTTAGTATAAATTATAAATATTACCAGGTATGTTTTAAAATGAAGTGCGTTGTTCAGCATCTTAAAAGGCTGTTAATGTTTTGAAATAACTTTAATGAAACAAACACGACAGGTGTTAAATAAGGTGTTTAAGACGACAGGTGTTTAATAATGAAATAATTATTTTAAATATTTTTAAAAATATTATGTTAAAACACACACACACAGAAGAAAGAAAGAGAGGCATTTAAATATCCCCATATTGAATCAATTTTACTAAAAGCATTATTTCAATGATATAAATCGTTACAAAATCTCTTTACAAAAACAGAAAGAAAGGATAAAAAAAACAGTGCCGTCGATCAAACCCTTATTTTTGGTTTCTGTTACACTAAAAATAAAATAAAATAAATAAATGTAAATAAATAAATAAAAACCCTTCCATTAGTGTGGACAGTTGCCAGTAGGAAATTTCAATCCTTTTCTTTTGAAAATGGAACCGCAAAGAAGAAACTGGATTTTGCGATCAGGTAGTTTTGAAATTCAAGCGAAGAGAATTTAGATATCTCTGTCAACGTTCAGAACCTTTTTCTTGCATGGATGCATAGCCTTCATCTCTAAAGCTCTTCCATTCCAGACTATTTTTAACGCATTTTTAAAGTGTTTCATGCAATAGGATATTGTAAACTGTATAAAAAACATTTTTTCTTGCTTGTGGTTTCTTTTTAATTTAAAAAGAAAAAGTTTGAAAATGTAATACACGAATAGAGCTTTATCCCAAATTTCAAGTTTATTTATAAGATATTTTAGATTCTTGATGATGACTTAAATGATATCATTAAATAATACTATACAATTGAAATCTCAAATTAACACTTTGATCATACCTGATAATATTTATAATTTATTCCGGACTACTGTTAGTACGCGACTTTTATTCACATCACTTTGCTTATAAAGAATTTCTCTTCAACACGTAATTACAATGAAAAAGAAAAAAAAGAACGAATAATCATGCGGTAAGCACTGACTATTAACACATTAAAACTGTACGTACTTGTTGGATAACTTTCAAGGTTCTTTGACTACATTACCATACAACGGACAGACAGAAGGACGGAAAGGAATACAGATAGACTAACTGTATTTGCAATCACTCTTAAACATTGTTGGAAAGTGTTAAAATTGCTTAACTCAACAGAAAATGCAGCACTGAGATTCTAATTGCAGCCGTTAATGTACCCGAATATTTTAGCTTAGCCCTGCAAATCTAAAGGTTAACCATATCATAGTCCATACAAAACATTATTTTAGCATAGTAATAATAAATGTTGATTTCTCTATGATTTTTACAATAGAAAGATGTTTCAATGGGTTTTATAAAAAATTCTCTCTAAAACGCAATGCATTGGAACATTTTTGTGTGCACAGTTAAAAAAACATTTAGAAAGTGATGAAAACGTTTAATATAAACGAAAATGCGATTCCAGCAAATTTCCAATAATAGCCCTTAATGTAATTGAATATATTTTGTGTGGTCCTGTCAGTTTAATGCTAATCATACTGTATTCTATGGAAAGTATTCTTTTGCATATAAATAACATATTTTAATTTCATTAAGATTTTCCCAAAGTAAAGTTATTAAAGTTTGAATTATAGAAATAACTCTCATAGAACGCAATGTTTTGGAATACTCTCAGGTGTCCCTGTATACAAACCAGTGATGGCATTTAATCCATTTTCAATGGGGAACATCCGATAGTGAACATGAATAATATATTTCGATTTCATTAAGATTTGTGTAAAGTAAAGGTATTAAAATATGGTTTATAGAAATACCTCTCTTCGAAAACAATGCTTTGAAATATTTTCAGCTGTTTCTGTACACAAACCAGTAGCGATATTCACTCCATTTTCAATAGGGAACAATCGATAGTGAGTTTAAATAACATATATCAGTTTCAAGTAATTCCATGAATATTTACTGGAGTTAGTGTGCAGACAGACAGACAAACCGAAATCCTATTCACAGATGATAAAAAAACTTTTAGAAATTCATGAAAATGTTTAATATAAACGAAAATGCAATTCCAGCAAATTTCCAATAATAGCCAATAATGTTACTGAATATTTTTGTGTGGCCCTGTAAATCTAATGCTAATCTTACTATATTTTACGGAAAGCATTTTTTTGCATATGAATAACATCTTTTAATTTCATTAAGCTTTGTGAAAAATAAAGCTATTATAATTTGGTTTATAGAAATACCTCTCATAGAACGCAATGCTTTGGAATACTTTAAGGTCTCCCTGTATACAAACCAGTGATGGTATTTACTCCATTTTCAATGGGGGAACATTCGATAGTAAACTTCAATAATATATTTCAATTTGAAAATGATTTGTGTAAAGTAAAGGTATTAAATTATGGTTTATAGAAATACATCTCATAAAACACAATGCTTTGGAACACTTTTAGGTATGCCTGTACACAAACCAGCAGAGGTATTCACTCCATTTTCATTAGGGAACATCTGATAGTGAACTTGAATAACATACATGAGTTTCAAGAAATTCCATGAATATTTACAGAAGTTAGAACGTGGACAGATAGACAAACCGGAGTCATTAACACTTTTCAACCTTGTTGGAAAGCTTTTAAAAGAAGAACGATTTTCTTTAAATATAGTGGTGTGAAAAAAAGGACAGGTACTAACAGTGCTCCAGAGTCCCAGGTATATTTTAATGCCAGCGTATTTTCCTATATGTAAGCCCTTTGGCGTTTTTTTTAAACGTTGCATTATTAACCAGAAAAGATTTTTCGTATTCGTGTTTAAATCGTCTAAAACTTTTCCTCAACAATAGATGCGGTAATTACCACTATAGAATATATTCACCTATAGCATGCAATGAATTAACTTCGTACCCAACATGGGCCATCTCTGACCTTTACTGCTGTCCTGCATAGCCCAGTCAAGTGATTCCTCGTCAAAGGCCGTAGACGCAGTCTGAAAGTACAAAGAAAAAAAAACAGCAGTAACCCATTCACAGAGGACAACAATCATAAAAACAGAATTTATGCACTGCCATCCCAATGTTTCGTTGTCACTAAAATGGTTTTTGCAGTGCGAGTGCCATCTCTTTAGACTAAAGCTTCCTTCAAACTCTGGCAACATACAGAGCTTCAAAAGCCATAAATTATCCATTGTCCGAAAGTGACCCTTGAAATTTTGCACGCATTTACAATGAAGGACAATACTTTTTATTGCTCTTTTACAAAAGATACCCCCTTCTCATGCAATTATCGCACTAGGAGGTTTGTGAGCTTCGATTCCAGCGAGCGTCGATCTTCTAAACCACATCAAAGAAATATCAATAGAGCCGCATTTGCAGCTTTCTGTTGCCAGAGTTTGAAGGCAGCTTAATGCCACATCATTGCATCTGGATCCTTCTTCCCTTTCTTTCTTCCCTTTTTTTCTTTCTCTCTTTTTTCTTTCTTTTTTTTTTATACTACATCAGTGTTTACAGCAAAATCATAGCAATTCAGAAATATTAATGTTTACACACAACATAGAAATAGGAAATGGAATAATTTTCAAAACAATTACTATATACACATATATACAATTTTATGTCACACAACCAAAGTTTTTTTTTATTATTATATTATTATTATTATTTTTAATGTTTCATTAGGCCAAAGTTCTATATACTCTGCGTAGTTATTTGTACAAGTAGAACTTTCGGCAAACTCGATTTTTTTAGCGTCGTAAGCATCAACAATATCGTGTGACTTCAAATTAGTTAGAGGTTTTTGTCTTAAATTACGAGATTTGCTATTTTCTCGTTGGACATTTAATGTACGTTTTTTTTTTTTTTTTTTTTTTGTCTTTATTCCAACTTTTCTCTTCTTTAGGTTCTTCAAAAATTGGGATGTTAGGTCTTCATTAACAAGATCTAAATTCTTGTTTTCCAACACTTCAACAGGATGTCGCAATCGTTCAGTCTTCAGTGCAATGGATTCTAAGTTAGTCAATTTTTGATTCATTGACGAAATAATTGGTCCGAAATGCTGATTTTTCTTCTTTTCTGCTTCTAATTTTTCCAACAATTTTTCATACTTCATGTTCTTCTCTCTTTATTCCAATTTATCAATAATTTTCAGCAATAGGTCAACTTCAAAATTTCGATTACATAGCTTCTTTTCTCTTTCAATTGTGAATGAATCTTCACTAGAGGACATCATGATAAAATCAGGATTTCGTCTCTTCTTCAAAATAGTCAGATCAGTTTCAAAATATCCGTCATATAGCTTCTTTTGTTTTTCGAATGTGACTGAATCTTCACTAGGAGACTTCATGAGAATCTCAGGATCTTGAATTCTTCTGTCAGGGCATTTCTTCTTTAATTTCTTTTTCTTTTCTGGCACATATTCAAAAACATTACATGGCAGGGACTCGACAACCGGACAATCATCTATAGCAGGTTCATCAGGATTTGTTAACTCATCATTTGCAGAAACAAGTTCATATTCATTTTCATCTTAATCGGTGGCAAACATCGTGGGACAGAAATTATTGGGGTTACATCAGTCAATTTATTTTTCATTTTAGCATCAACAGTTTTTGTCTTATTGGGTGAGTAAATTGGGATTGGTGATCACATTTTTAAATGTACATTTTTATCATTAGAGGGGCTCAAATTAAAGTCAGGATTCTCAGTTACATTTACTAAATTAATTAAAAAAATTTCTGAAACATTTTCATTTTTAGTTAGTGATACACCATCAGACGATATGGTTAAAACAATTTAATGAATAACGTCAGTACCAATAACCAAATCAAAATTAATTAAAGCATCATTTACAACAAAAATATCAGTATTGGACACACATTTATCAATATTTATTTCAGCTGGAAAGTCACTCAATGATCTTACGGGCATTTTTCCCAATCTAGATAATGACACATTAGTTTTTTCTAAAATTACACTTTACTTAATTTTCTGTAAACACTATTTCTGATAAGAGTCTTTTGGGCAGTTCTCAAAAAGTGGGCGCAGAACATACACCATAACTTTAAGCTTTAATAATAAATATAAATGCAATTTTCATTGACTTGAATTTTTTTCACTGGAATTCTAATTCTATTTAAAGACAACAATTGATACAATTTATTGTAAAAGATTTGTATAAATATCTCAAAATTTTATTATTTTGGACTAAAAGGGTAAATTTTAGACATCCAAAACGTTAACTTTTTCAAAATGTAACACCAGAAAAAAATTATAATTTATTTTCAGGTGATTTTACCAAAACAATGAGTAGGCACAGGCAAAGTGATGATTGTCTGATAATGTTTTCATCAGAAACTAATGCTGGTTTAATAATTTTTGAAAATAAACAGAACTAATATAGAAGGAAGTATTTTACATTTTGTAATGTACAAATGTAACGATCTAAACAATGCTATTTTAACACAAACTATATTAAGTAAATAAGTAATCTAAATACACTCTTATCTTTCCTTAAAATAATTTCTAAAATATATCTAAATATTTGCATGTGTTTTTGTAAAATTTCTTTTTAATAAATACACTTTTCTGAAATAATTATCTGCAATGGTCTGAATCATGCTACTCAAATAGAGATGATTTTTTTTTTTTAGTAAATATTAAATAACAATGATCCGATATCTGATGAGCTGATATCTTAAAACGTATAAAGACATTTAGTTTATTTTTTTCTAAATAATTAGTTGTTTTCTCTAAATAAAGCATATTTAATACATTGCTTGTTAATGTTAATGTTCCCACATTTTGAGAATCGCCCTTTTGAGAACTTGTATCGATTAATGAATCAATAGGTATATCATTAATGTGCACTTCTTTATTGTTTAAATTCTGAGAACAAATTATATTAACTTGTGAGGTATTGGGTGTTTTTTCCTGTTTTGGTTTAAGGCATTCAAAAGACTTGTGGCTGTACTCCGAGCAATTAAAACAAAGAGGCATTTTATGTTTACAATCTACACTTTTATGATTCCTCTTACATTAAGCAACAATGCGTTTTTCCAAGTTTTCAAGAGTGAAATTTTCTCTCTTTTCACCCAGAATCATTGTAAATGCAGAAAGTGTTCTTTCCACATCAACAGTTATCACTAGACAATGTTCAGGATGCTTTTCTGTCGACGGCTGCAGTTATACTGGCATCGTTCATAAAATCATGTATTTGCTTTACTGCAACAGGCTTTTTTTTTTTTTTTTTTTTTAATGGAATTCCATTTTGTTTTCACTTTTTCTGTTAAGATTTGTGGAATATCATCAATCTAATAAATTGTATGAACTAACGACCGTCCCCGAGACTCCAATTTTGTAATATCAGAACTTACGAAAAGAAAATGGGTTTCAGTAATTGATAAACGTTTCAAAGAACAAATAGAATTTTACCATTTTTTTTTTTTTTTTAATTCGTCGAAAAATTTATTTTGCTCGTTTGCATGGGAAAAAAAAAAAAGAAAAGGAAAAAAGAAAAGGAAAGGAAAGAAAGAAAAAGCGCTCGAATATGCAAATGCACGTAAGCAATTGCAAAGAATCCGCTTTTTAATAATTTCGATTAAATAGGACGAAAAATACTCTTCAAACAAGTGGTGTGAAAAAATGACGGCTGCGAACAATGTTTCGGAAAAAGATAAAATTTTGGCATGTCTGAAAATGGTTTTGCATTCAAATGATAATCTGAGTATAACCTCCTAAACTAGATGCCTTCCGCGTGGCTCGGAAACTTGGCAACAGTTCAAGCGGTAGATAGCGCCACCTGGTACAGATTGCACGACTTTTTTATTCAACAGCCGCCGAAAATTTTTAAAAGTGATATATGATATATATATAATCGACGTTTCTTCGATTCTATTCGTCTTTTATGTATATCAAATCCCACTTTTAAAAATTTTTGGTGGCTGTTGAATAAAAATGTCGTGTAATCTGTACCAGGTGGCACTGCAGCGTTCCCAACCTTTATAATTTATTCACGAGCATTTTTAGCCCCGCCTCTTTTTCACACCGGAAATTTTGAAAAATGATTTTCTTCTTATTTAATCGTTGTCACATATTAATGAGAAATAATCTAGAGAACTTCTGGTGCGAAAAGAAGGCGGGGCTAAAAATGCTCGTGAATAAATTTTAAAAGTTGGGAACTCTGTAGCACTGTCTACCACTTGAACTGTTGCCAAGTTTCCGAGCCCCGCGGAAGACATCTAATGTAGGAGGCTATGATCTGAGGGTAGGACATGGGCTCTCACAAAGGAAAATTTGGATACCATAATTTTTTTCCAAGCAGTTTTACAACTTTAAAATTACAATACTCTTACAATATTTAAAACAAATAAATTCTGAAAATTTTCTTTAATAACTATTGCTTTAATCTAGTTACAAAATGTAATCCTATGTATTCGTATAAATATAGGAATCATTTAAAATCTTTCTTAAATTCAGTTGATATATTGCTTTCAAATAATACTTTTTCTTCTACTACTCTGGTGATGTCTTCAACATTAATTTATCAAATGGTTTTTTTCTGCCAGAATCACTACAGATATAAAGATAGATGAAATAAAATAAAAAATAAGTCACTTGTCACTTGAAATCGGTATGTCATATTTTTTAAGTCATCAAAGCCATTGGTAGTTTTCTAATTCTTTCTAGACATTTATACTTGCATAAAGTAACAAAAGAATTTCTTTTCGTTTGACAGAAATCTTTTGCTAAAGGAAGCATTCTTTTTTATTTCAAAAGATCAGTGTTACTAAGTGACAATAAAGTTCAAAGAGTTCAAATTCTTTTCAACAGCCATTAAATTTTATTTTCTAATGTTTTTTTTACCTTATATTATTTGGATCTGAAGTCAAATACACATATGTATCATATACGTATATATGTGATACAAAACTATAGGTAAGATTAAATATGAGCTTTCTTTGAATTACCCTTTTATTATTATTTATGTAAAAGTACTGAACATTTTTTTATGTTAAAATGAGATGCAGAGAGTTACCAATCTATAGGTGCCACGTCTCCCGTTTTTCAAGGGAGACTTCAAACCGGAAAAATTTTATAGCTGTTTTCAGTAATATTAATCGTCGAAAATCTATATAACATATTCCATTTAAAAATACTGGTGTCAATTCTGATTTAAAAGTTAAAAATGTTGGCAGCTCTGCCAGTCACATATAAAATCCTCAGAATGTAAAAATAGCCATTATCTGCTGTTAAACAGTTCCAAATTTCATAGTTAAAAAAATATCATTTGAAACTATTAACTATTCTGTATAATTACGCACGTATTCAGATACTGGTTACACGGATTATTCAATATTCATCTTAACAACAGCTTTTATTTCAAGAGATACATGCAGAGTTCCTAACTTTTATAATTTATTCACGAGCATTTTTAGCCCCGCTTCTTTTTCATACCGGAAATTTTGAAAAATGATTTTCTTCTTATCTAATCGTTTTCACATATTACTGAGAAATAATCTACAAAATTTCTGGTGCGAAAAGAAGGCGGGGCTAAAAATGCTCGTGAATAAATTATAAAAGTTGGGAACTCTGGATACATGTAGTATTTACGAATGATGAGGAAAAATGAACTGATATCTACATTTTCTTATATTCTGATGTAAATTGAATTATTTACATTTAATTGATACATGTTGCTGTATTAAATCCGAAACTGCTATTGGTAGAGTTCGGCAGTTTTATACAATGCAATCGTGATATTATATAGTTTTGTTTTTAAAAACAATATGAATATTTTCATTTGATAACTGGCAACAAAACCGTTGTTATCTAAAACTCTGATACATTCAACATCTCCCCATTCGACCAGTCAATAATAATAGCTACATGCTTTAACGATTTTCCCAGAGATTTCCCACTGGGGACCTATAGCTTCAGTATTTCCAAATAAAAGAAATTTTAAACTATTACTTCCATTTGAACGATGCATACAATATTTTTCTAAAATAGTATAGTTAAAACAAAAGAATCTGACAATCGTAATATTCTGAAAAATTCTTAAAATGTGGCATGTATGCAATTAAGAATACAGCAATACAATATTCAGCACATAAAGGTTTTTCTTAAAACAATGCTATCAAATTCCGGGTGTCCCAAAAATTACTGATGGATTTTGAAAATCGATAAAAAATACTGGAACGTAATAGAAATGTATCATTTGAAGCCTTGTGGTTCAAACTTTTGGTTCTTTAGGTTGTCTTTTACTTCTTTAGTTACAGAATTTTCGTAGAAATATAAAGCGATTATTTCGATAAACATTTATTGGTGTTCAAAAATCTGAGGTTTGGTAACTCTGACAATACCAGAAAAAATACTTTTTGGAAATTCGATAATTTAGTGTATTTAGTCACTGTTAAAAATTTTTAAAGTAGAATTCGTGATTTTCTGCCCACACTTTTGCTGAGAAATTGACATATAACTTTCGTTCATCATTTTTGTTTTTATTAAATTTTAAACTATGTATTTTTACTTTCTCTTACCTATACGGTAGAGAAAGTACTGTTTTGGAGTCAAATTTTCGAAATTGAGTTTTTGTCATATTTACACGTTTTGAGTCCCCCTGAATCGGAAAATCATGTTTTTAGTGTTTGGTCTGTCTGTGTATGAGTGTGTGTCTATTATCAGCATATCTCAAAAACAAATAGCAGTAGGATGGCCAAACTTGTTATGCTAAATCTTTATCATATAGTGATGCTACACTGAACTTTTCGTTGAGACAAAGCAAATGGGTCGTGTACAAGGACATAGAAGAGAATTCAAATACCTTACGTCTATGGGAGAATTTTCTGATAAGTACAGTGTAACATCTGTATGCTACCTTAAACAAAATGGAATGAACATATTTTTTATACGCATAAAAGCATGTTTTATGATGATTGTGATATAGAAATTATTCGCCATTCGTTTACAGGGCTACCCAAAATATTTGTATGTATTGGGGCTGTACTTGGAAATTGCTGGAAGTGTATTTCATTTTGTGTTAGTTTTTTTCTTTTTTTTCTTTTTTTTTTTCATATAAGACTAAATTTAAGTACATAAAGTGACGTGCATATATTTCATAGAACATATATATGGCTACCAAAAATTAAGTTAAACGTTTTTTCTATGGAATGTAAATTGGTGAAAGTGCTTTGCTATATTTTACTATGTCGGCGAACATTCCTCAGAAAGGAAAATAAACATTTCATATCCATACTATAAACAAAGTATTTTTTGATTTTCTATTTTTAACTCTGGTTTTTTTTTTTGTATAATATCACGTTTTAAAGTGTCCTGAATATGAAAGTCCAATTTTTACCGGTTGATCTGTATGTATATTTGTTACCAGCATAATTTAAAAATAAATAACGGCAGGATATTTAAATTTAGAATTTTGAAGTTCGTATTAAGTTGCAACTTGAAAAAATTTATGAAGATTGGCAAGTTTGAAGGCAAATTAAAACCAGTCTTGTTTTTTTTTTTTTTTTTTTTTTTTTTTAAATAAAAATGCAGGCACTTTAATTGAACGGAGGGTTGGAAATGTAATAAATAAAAGTGCTCCTAAACCTGTTTTAGATTATTTTAAAAGTGGAATCCACTTCATTATCTTACCTTATCGATTTTGCGATTTAATCTGCAATCTACTCTCTTTATAGTATTGAAATGCAGGGTGGTAAGAGAAAGTCGTGAGAGTGACACACCAGATTATTATTATTTTTTTTTTTTTTCAAACGATTCATTGTATGTAGTAGTGTCCATGGTATATTTTTTACGGTTAATGAAAGCTTATTCTAATGGTACTGACATTCCCAAAATTGATAAACACTTAATTGCCATGTTAGTTTATAGTCTAAACTAGCCTAAATTTTACAAAAGGTAAGATTTAAGATGTTTGGTTTCTCAGAATATTCTGCTCTCTAAGTAATTGATTTGTTTGTTAGATTGAATTTCGTTAATGCTCCATTAAGAAAGACGATGAAATTATATTTGTTTCCCCTACTTTTGAAAAATTAATCGCATTGTTCAGTTTAATTTTTTGTACTTAGATTTTCGAACAATTAATTTATATCCCTGTAGACTTTTCGCTAATGTCTTATACATTAGATTTTTTTTTAATCTTATTTTATTGATTTATAGTATAATAGAGTCGCTTTTTCAAGGAAATACTTAATTTTCTTAACTAAGTTTTTTTGTCGTTCCAAAAGCCATTTATTTGCATGGTTTTAAAACTCTATGCTTGTTTTTTTTCATTCAAATTCAAGAAATTTGTATCCTCCTACAGTTTCTCAAACATTATTTTAAAGCTTTAAAAAAAAAAAAAAAAATTAAACTTTAAATTTATTTTGCTTGGGTTCTAAATTTCGAGAATAACCAGTTACTTATAATACTCCATGTGAATTTACTTTCTTGCAAAAATTTACATGATTAAAAATTCTAAAAAGTTACATGATTGTTAACCAGTGTATCTGTCTCAAAAGTGGGTATTCATTATGAAATCAAGAAATGGTTACATTTATTACGAACTCTCAAATTCAAACTCAAGAGAAAAATTCACAAAAAATTCTATTTTTGCACATTTTCTTGACTGTAGCTGATTTTACAACTGAGATATACAAAATTAAATAGCCGGATGTGTTCTGTTACATGCAAAAATTGCATAGTTAAAAAATTAGAAATTAAAATAATTTAGAATTTGCATGGAGCATATTGAAAATAGGCATTATTTTGTATTATTTTTCCCATAAAAAATGCCTTTCTGTCTCTAAATTTACTTTTCATCCTTTAAAATATACTTTATGGTTGAAAAATGATAGGTTTCGTAACATAAAATGGTTTAAAAGAGCTAAAATGTAAAACGAAAATAATTAATTTCGACGTTTACTGTCCCCTTAAAAAAACTAATGATTCTATCTTACGCCAGAAAAAGATAGCAGAAATTAATTTTCTGCATAGCAATTAACTGTTTCGTTTTCTGCCACAAAAATTAATGCAGTTTACGAATAACATTATTTGTAACATTTTTTATAATAAAAAATATTAAAAATTACCGTTCAGAAATAGTGGTACTATTTTTAGAGAAGAAGTCGGCATCTGTATTTGTTGTTTAAGCTTAGAATGGGCTTTATTACTTTTTGTTTAATGTTTTCAGAAAAAAAAAGGACAGAAACTTTGGATTTTATATTCAAATTTTATTTATATTATGTCTACCGGAAAATTCTGTCAGTTTGAATTAAAATACAGACATCGGAAATTTATCCTGAGTAATATTTAAGATATTTTTGGGTAACTTTAAAGGTGATAACTGGTAAAGTACCATGTTAATATTAAAAAGCAATCATCTCACAGAAAGAGAGAATGGTTAAAACGCGTGTATAATATAATATATAATGTGTTAACAGACACTTTTAAAACACGTAGGTATAAAAACATTATATTTAATTAAACACGTATTTAAAATAAAACTACATTATTTCGAAGCTCTTCGCTTTGTTTAACAAAGCATTATCAGGATTTTTTTTTTTTTTTTTTTTTTTTTTTACAATCTTGTTCTTAAAGTGCATCACAATATATGTTAAAATCTTAAATTTATAGATGAAGTTAAGCGTAGAGGGAAACAGTGAAAGGACATTCACAAAAATGTCAGTTTTAGACGAATCTCAGGATAAGATTGGTACGGACTTTGTTGGGTCACACGGAGGTGTATAGAATAGAACCGTACTTAAGATGTGAATCCAATGAGGTATTCAATTTACCTTCTGGTATTGTCAGAGTTGCCAGCCGTGTATTTTTACGACTTAAAATAACTAAACGATATAATTAAATTTCTTAGATATAAAGTATAAAAAACAGTTATTTAAAAAATTAATATCAACTTAACTTAGAGGTATCTCATTTATTGTGCTACATTTTTGCTAGGAAAACAAAATAATAATAATCTTGCTTGAACAGAAATTTATCAGTGCACCGCTTAGTACAATAGTAAAATAAAATATTGACCATGTACTGATATTAATAATTCATTTCAGAGCATCGGTAATACCCGCTTTTATTTTACAGTACATTTTTTTGAAGATTAGTTTACTTTTTATTTAATCGTCATTAAATACTAGAAAAATTATCCCACAAAAAAGTGGTGTGAAAAAAAAAATGCGATTACGAATAAAACCCCGAAATAAATTAGAAAATTTGGCATATCTGTATAAGATCAATAGCAAATATTTCCAACTGCATATAATAAAACATTTTTTCCTTTAATGTATTTATTTCCATTTTTTGAAATTATCTAATTATTTACTAAAAATGTTATTAAAATCATATCTAAAAATTTTATTAAGACAGGGAGTACAGGAGTCCTATTATTTTTACACGCTTTTAATTATTTTGTCACTAATTTTTTCAAACAGTAATTTTTTAAATACTATCATAGAAGTAAAATCTTCAAAAAATTTTTTTAAAGAAAAACGTGCCCCACATTTACGTTTCTCTAAAACATTACTTTACTTAAAAAAATGTTTTGCATATTCGTGTTTAACATTTTATGAGCTGCCGCCCTATATGTATGCCCCAGCACAGTTCCCAACTTTCATGCTTTTTGGCTACCGGAAAATTAAAATAGAAATTTGTTATTTTTCTTAATCAAGAAAATTGTTACAGAAATATATACAACATTTTCTTGAAATTTTCCGGTAGCCAAAAAATGTAAAAGTTGGCAACTGTGCTTTTTTTAAAAATAAATATCTGTCAGATTACTTTTTGTACGATTAAATAAATCGAAAAATATTATAAAAGTTTCTGGTATAAAATGTTCCGTGTGTGTGTGTGGGGGGGGAATGAAGAATTGGCAGCCATATCTGCCAGTTATTTTAATTTATTCCGCAATAATGTTAGTACCCGCTTTTTTTCTACACTCTACATATATAGTGGTGTGAGAAAAAGGCGTGTTTTAACACTATTACGGAATAAATTATAATAATTGGCTGGCCTGTTAGTAGCTATGAGTGCATAGTTGCTGTAGGAACTTAACTACAAATAATTAATTTTCGACGGACCATCTTCGTTGTTTTAATATTTTTAATTTGTACGATCACATACATCAAGTATTTACACTATATACAACGAAGAAATAATAGGTAGCACATAAAATAATAATTGTGGGCGTCAATAAATTTAAAGTTCTTTGCCCACGTCCATTGTACTTGGCTTCTCATAGCCTTCTCCCGGTGATCCGCGACGGGGTGGCGCGCATGCGTCAACATCCCGCCCGGCCTTGCTATGTTGTCATGCAAGAACTTACAATATTTTTTTTTGCAAAACTTCAAATTTACAATTTCACATAACATGAATAGATAAAATAATAACAAGTAAATGAATGTAACATAATATCAATATTTCGCACAACACATAGAATTAGAAAAAAGATTAACTGATTATAATAAACAGAAATTTTCATAATTAACTAACAAATTTAGAGTAATATATATAATACAGTAAATTAATATAATAAATGTTCATATTCATTTTTACTCCTCGATAGGCAGCACACACAATCTGGAGATGGATCTTTTGTAAATCCCTTTGGTAGTTTTTATATCTACCAATCTAACTTTATTATCCTGACCAGGATATAGCTTTATTACACGCCCTAAAAACCACTTGCATGGTGGAAGATTTTCTTCCCTGACTAAAACCATGTCTCCGATTTTTAAATTTTCTTTATCAATTATCCATTTTCTGCGCTGTTGTAAGTTATTTAAGTAAGAAAGACTCCATCTTTTCCAGATTGCCTGAACTGACTTCGTAATATTTTGCCAAGCATTTAGGCGATTTTTTTCAATATTGGTTAAAGAGGGTTCAACAACAGCCGTTATTGGCCTTCCAATAAGAAAATGGGCTGGAGTTAAAACCTCTAAATCTTCAATACTTGAAGTTAGCGGAGTCAGTGGTCTCGAGTTCAAGATCGCTTCCACTTGAGTAACAAGTGTAAGCATTTCTTCAAATGTAAATTTTGAATTACCCGCTATGCGTTTAAAATGGTATTTAAACGCTTTGATATTTGCTTCCCATAGACCACCCCAATTTGGACTCCTTGGAGGAATAAAAACCCATTCTATTTTTTCCTCTGCAAAAAAATTGAATAAGGATTCTTCCTTATCTCTTACCAGTTTATACAAGGCATTTAGTTCCCTGTTGGCGCCTACCATATTGGTCCCATTATCCGAAAATATTTTATGACACTTGCCCCTTCTCGAAATAAATCTTTTTAACGCAGCTATCAGAGCTTGTGAAGTTAAATCACTAATAAGTTCAAGATGTATAGCCTTTGTTACTAGACAAATGAAAATACAAACATAAATTTTGATTTCTGGACCTTTCCTTCCATATTTATTTTTGATTAAAAAGGGTCCAGACAAATCTACCCCAGCTGAATTAAATGTTTTATCTGGCGTTATTCTTTGTTTTGGCAAGTTTCCCATTTTTTGTACACATACTTTCGGATTTGCTTTAAAACAGACTAAACATCTGTGCACAATTTTTTTACAAAGATTTCTCCCATGAATGGGCCAATATTTTTGCCTAACCTGAAACAGAAGATGTTGGGGACCAATATGAAAATATTTTTCATGATAATATTTTACAATTAATTCCGTTAATTTATTTTTTGAAGGAAGTACATAAGGATGCTTAATCGAATAAGATAACTGCGAATTTTGCAGTCTCCCCCCTACCCTTATTAAACCATTGTCATCCAAAAATGGGGATAAATTAAAAATTTTACTCTTATGCGATACATTACCGCCACTTTTCAAGGCAGATATTTCAGTATTAAATTCCTCCTCCTGCAGCTGTTTCAGTAGGAAGTCTTCTGCCTTTGTCAGCTCTTCAGGCATCAGCGGTCCTTTCTTCTTTTCTAAAGGATTTCTTAGATTGTGAAGAAACCTGAAAAGAAAACTACATATACGTAATATTTTTAAAAATTTATTACTACGATTAATCAGATAGTTCAAAATAATAAAGTCCTTTTTCAAATTTAGAGTCACTGCATTTTCAGATTTTAATTCAGGAGTGTAGTCTTCCTCATTTAGTTCTGAAAAGTCAATAAAAGATTGTTTGTTTTTCGGAAATTCAGGATCTTTCAGAAATTCAGCACCTGTCCACCATGTGGCGCTGGTTGTTAGGCTTTCAGCAGTCATCCCTCGGGACAACAGGTCAGCAGGATTTTCTTTACTTGCACAATGGAACCAAGAGTTAGGGTTTGTCAGGCTGGCAATTTCTTGAACACGGTTGGCGACAAACTGCTTCCATCGGGTTTTAGTACCCTTTATCCAGAAAAGCACTATCTGCGAATCAGTCCAGTGATATTCAACAGAAGGTCTTTTAAGGTTTACAGTATTTTTCACTTTGGTGATCAGACGAGCTGCGACCAGGGCACCCAATAATTCAAGGCGAGGTAGTGTAACACCGCTGAGGGGAGCTACACGGCTCTTGGAAGTCAAAAGTTTTACTGAAATACCATTTTTTGATTTTGTTCGTACATAAATGGCAGCGCCATATGCTTTTTTGCTAGCATCGCAAAAACTATGTAATTCAACTACATCTTCTGGGGAAGTGGCATCAAGGACGAATCTAGGGACTTCAAGCTCTTTTAACAAGGGTAATTCCGAACACCATTTCATCCACTCTTTTTCGATATTTGGTGATAATGATTCATCCCATTTGGTTTTAGTTGTCCAGATATCTTGAATGATAATTTTTGCTCTGACAGTGAATGGAGAAATCAACCCTAAGGGGTCGAAAATTCTCCCTACGGCTTGAAGAATGGTACGTTTTGTAATTTTATTTATGGATATAAAGTTCAACAAACTCTTGATATCTACAATCAAATTATCTTTATTAGTATCCCAAGATAGTCCCAAGATCTTTGTCTGATTTATACCTAAGCTGATGGTAGATTCTACAGGGTATGTATCAAATTTTTCGCTTTTCCACTGCTCTGTTAATTCGGTATCGTTACTTATCCATTTTCTAAGGGACATTCCTGCGGCTTCCATAATATATTTTGCACTTCGTGATAATTCAAGTGCTTCGTTAAAATCATTACCTCCAGAAATTAAGTCGTCTACGTAAAAACATTTATCTAAAAGTCGAACAGTAGCGGGAAATTCTTCTCTATACTTCTCAATGTGATGTCTAATAGTAGCAGCGAGTAAGAATGGACTTGAACACACCCCAAAATTAACTCGATTGAAACGATAAATCTGTAATTTGGGTTTTTTGTGTGCATGCGGTTCTTCATCACTCCAGAAAAAACGAACAGCGTCTTTATGTTCATCAGCGAGACAGATTTGTAGAAAGGCTTGTTTAATATCAGAACAAAATGCTATTTTGTTTAATCTAAAATTAATTAAAACATCCAAAAGATTCGGATTTAAATTTATCCCCTGCCATAGGCAATCATTCAGTGACAGCTGATTATTTTGATGACTCCCTGCATCAAATACGATTCTTGTTTTGGATGTTAAGCGACCTTCCTTTCTTACTGCCTGATGAGGCAAATAATAAATAGGTTTGTTTAAATTATTTTCTGCTGTACTGGGTTCAACTATTTCTATTATTTTTTGATTTACGTAATCACGAATAATCTCTCTATACTGTTCATATAATTCTCTATCATATTTAAAACGTCTCCATAAACTTAAAAATCGTTGTTTCGCTAACGTGTAATTATCGGAAAGTTCATTATAGGGTCTTCTAAAAGGCAAGTGTACAACGTAGCGTTTGTTTTTAAACTGAATCGTTTCATTAAAAATTTCTATAGCTTTATCACTTTCTTTTTGAATTGGATCGTCTCTTATTCCAATGCTTTCTAGATCGAAAAAGAGTTTAAGAGTGCTACTAAGGGAATCGTCTGACAAAACGAAACACTGTTTCGAATTATTCAGTTCTGTTTCTTCAACCTTTCCACACGCTAGCCATCCAAATTCGGTTTCCTTAAAAAACAAATCGTCATTTATTTTATAAGTATTATCCTTTAAAACTTTGAATAATATATCTGCACTGATTAACGCTTCTATTTCATTCGGTTCAAAAAATGTCTCGTCACTCAATTTCAAAAATTCTGGAATTTTTATGTCTGAAATGTTTAATTTATTGCATGGTGTAAGCCCAGTTATTTTATCTACAATCAAAAATTCTACTGGTTCACTAAAAGAACAATCTTCATTTGAAATAAAGGTATCTAATTTCCACTTAATATTTTGGGTCAATCCATTCAAACCTGAAACTGGAGTTTTTATTTTTTCTCTTTTAATTCCTAAACATTCACTCATCTTTTCAGTTAAAACGCACACATTTGAAGCGGAATCCAAAACGCATCTTATTTTTATTCTTTTTTTGTTTTCGCATTGAACATAAATATAAGCTGTCGAAAACAGAATACTTTTTCTATTTTCTTTTAAATATCTGCTATTATTACTCAAAACGGAAGCATTTAATTGCGCAACCCGTTTGTCTATATCTGGTAAGTTGGATGAATTTATTCCATCTGCGTCTGGAACCGGGGTTTTGGCGCCAGAAGAAAAACATATTAATCTGTTGTGCTTCATTCCGCAGGTGCATTTGAATTTTGATAAGCAATCATTTTTCTTATGGTTTTGCCTAAAACAAACCTCACAAAGCTTGTGAAGGCGTATTATACTTAATCTTTCGTTAATGTTTAATTTCAAAAATGCATCACATTTATAAATAGGGTGATAAGTATTTTTACAAACAACACAATTTTTGTTTTTATTTTCATGCATTAAAAGAGTTTTAGATTTGTTAATAGCCGGAAAGTTTTTGTTAGTATTTTTATTTCCGCTAGTCATATTCGTTCTATTAATAGATAATAAAACTGATTCTCGTTGTTCCAAAAATTTGATAAATTCTTCAAAGGTGGGAACATTTTTGGATTTATGGGACAACTCAAAATTCTTTCTAGATTCTCTGTCTAACTTTGCTACGAGAATATTTACAATGAAAACATCTGATAATTTATTTTGCTCATATTTAAGAACTTTCAAGGCACGCAGATTTTTCTGTATACAATCAATCATATTTCTTATCTCTTTGGGATTTTCTGTTTGAATTTTCTCAAAATTCAGAATATTTTGTACATGAATATCAACAATTAATCGCTCGTTATCATAGCGATTTTCTAATGCATTATATAATGATTCAAATGTATCAAAATTACTAACTAGATTTTTAGCGTCATATTTGAGACAAGATCTAAGATAATATAATTTCTGCGACTGATTAATATGAACATTATTGGTTATTAAATCATCAAATTGTTCTTTAAAAGAACTGAATTCCTCATATTTTCCTGAAAATTCAGGTAATACTAAAGGAGGAATTTGAGTTTTAATTTCAAAAGCATCTTGAGATGCATTTTCAGTCGCATTTATTTTTTTATGAGAATCAAATTTCTTATAAGAATTAATAAGAGTATTAATTCTTACCTCTAATTTTTCCAGACGTTCTTCACATGAGTCAAGGTCGTCATCTATGGTTGCTTGTTCAGCATCTTTCAAGTCTTGAATTTCGTAGTATTTTTGTCGTAATTCATCGATTTTTGTTTGTAGCAGTTCTATGTTCTTTAATTTCACTTTTAATTCCACTATATCTATATCGTAATTTTCGGCATTCGTGCCTTCTACATAGTTTTCAATTCTAGTTATCTTCCCTTTCAAGGAAGATTTCAATTTATTATTTTTATCCATAAGTCGCTTATTACAAGCTCCTTTCTCGACGGAGCCACTTTTTGTAGGAACTTAACTACAAATAATTAATTTTCGACGGACCATCTTCGTTGTTTTAATATTTTTAATTTGTACGATCACATACATCAAGTATTTACACTATATACAACGAAGAAATAATAGGTAGCACATAAAATAATAATTGTGGGCGTCAATAAATTTAAAGTTCTTTGCCCACGTCCATTGTACTTGGCTTCTCATAGCCTTCTCCCGGTGATCCGCGACGGGGTGGCGCGCATGCGTCAACAGTTGCCATTTTAGGGGTTTTTTTACAGGGTTCCCACGGAGTGAATTTGTATATCAGTAATTTTATATAGCGAATTTTCTTGTAATATAGGCCTGCATATTTAAGAAGACAATTATTTTAAGATAATTGTGTCAGAAGATTTCTTGAAAAAATGGCGGGGCCGTGGGAACCCTGTATAAGAAATAATCACTTCTACTTTCTAATAGTATTTTACAGTACATTTTACCGTAAATAATTAATAAAAAAACAGTTACCAAAATGTTATATTAAAAGTTAGTGGCATTTCCTCTTCAGAGGAAACCGGAAGAGTTGGCAACAAACAATGTGAGTGCATTCCTTCCTGTGAATATTTCTATTTTATTTTATTATAAATAATACTTTAAAAACAAATATTGCATTTTCAATAGAAATAAACTGAATAATATTAAAAAATATAACTTCAATTAAAAATAATTATAACATTTTATATTTATTCCATTACAGGGAATGTTTATAGATAATATATCATTTTGATACTAAATACAAATTTGTAAGTATAATTCTATATAAAAATTAACTTATTGTATCGATTAAAACAATCTTATATTAGAAATAATAGAAGTTGCAAATTAAATTACAACATTTCTCTGATGAGATTTTTTAGAGAAGCATGTTAAAAAACTCACTATATACTAAAAAAAATGTTTCAATCCAATTTTACGCTAAAAAATAAAAAATAAAAATCTTAAACCTAGAAATGTTATATATTTCGATATCATATAATCCTTAGATTCAGTATTTCCACATGACGGTAACATGTCTCGAGTTTTATATCTTATATCCGACCTAAGCTTAATGGAATATGGTGCATTAAGAGATCAGTTGCTGCAACCAATGACTACTTAGTAGTAACTTAGATTTAAAATAAAGATTTTTTGATGTTTTATATTAAGGATTTAAACTATTACTCTAGTTTTAAAATTACAATATTTTTCTTAATTCCTGTATTTAACCAAACTTCCAACCTAAGTATTATTCATAGAGGTCGTTCTTTAATCTACTTATTAATTTTTAACCTATTTACTTTTTCTTTCCTTGCGTAGCTGAATTGTCAAACAAAAATTCATAAACATTTTTTTTACACTATATACATTAATATACATATTTTTTCAGTATAGCTTAAATCATAGGAAAAATTACAAAAGATATTTATCAATGATTGTAAAGACGAGTTTCGAGGAATTAAGGATATTAACGCTACTTATAATGAACTTTCTAGCACATTGTTTGTGAGATGCGTAAAATTAAGTTTTTCATGAAAAAGAGTCCCCTCTTTAGGCATTCCTTTAAAACAAAACTTTACTTTAAAAAGGGATTTAGCGTATTCGTTGTTTAACACTTTATATGCCAATGACGTATGTATAATAAGTCCGTGGCATATTCCGCATCGATTACTAAGGATAAAATGTAAATAATTTAACCAAGAAAACATAAAATCATTTTTAAAATAATATAATGTTTTAGTGGAACGCCAAAATGGTGGCTTACTATTCAAAATAGAAAATACTCCGACGACAATGTGTTGTGCGACTGGTTATTATAATTACTGTGAGCTAAAAGACAACGCTTTGAAATCCATTTGCGTGATAAAAGCAATCTTTCTTTTGATATAGATCTCTATAATTAACACAGTACTTCTTTTTTTGGGTGGGAAGGTGTGTGTGTAAAATTCTTACGTTAAAAAAATACATCTAAACTGATGAAAAATATATACATAGTGTAACAAACCTAAGGGTTATAACTGAAAGGAGTGACAGAACTTGCTAAAACAAACAATTTTCAACTCACGATGTGTGGTCGGAAAGCAAAGGGTGAGCCGCGACAGGACGCTATCTTTGCAGTGGATAAAACGTCCCCTTTCGTAGAATCCATAACGCAGCTATTATTTGTCGCCAAAGCAAAGATCTTTTTGGCCAAAGTTACAGCAATATTCGAATGCGTCATGGAATCTTTTCCATCGAATCACCAGAGAACCTTGTCGCCCTAATTAGCGTCGCAGCAGCATACGTTAAGAAAAAAGCCAGGAATCTTCTAACGCTTTCGTCACTTTGTTGCCGATGTGAAGCCTGTGTTGCAGCTGGTTGTCATTTATTTGAGTATTTTTCGTAACAATTTTAATAATAAAGCTTCTTTGTCCTTTATTATTCTTCTGTATTGTATTCTCTATTTTTACCCTAGCAGCAGCCCTCTCGTAACTCGGATTTTGCTTTCCACCTCCCCCTCTCTTGTTTGTTTTAAGAAGTTCTATAACCCTTAGAATTGTGACCCTTAGTTTTGTTACACCCTGTATATATATAAAGGAAGACAGTAATCCGTTTCCAGTGGTACATAAATGTCTCACATTAATTTTGTATATTCTTATATCTCTAAAGTTATATTGCCGTCTTTTGAAAAATGTAATTTTTTGTAAAATGCAATATTTAAAAAGTTTTACTTAATTTAAATAAAAAGTTAACGTGTTTGTTTGAAGATTACTAAGATTTTCTATCTTAGACCTCTTATATCTCGAATGATAGAGACTTTTAAGTTATTATAAGTTGTATTACAAGAACATTTATATTTATACACATGCAGAAACACAACAAAGTCTATGCTTAAGACCAGTGTTGCCAGACATTGCGGCTTTTTTATTCAATTGTCACCAACAATTTTCATAAGCTATTTTTGATATACATAATAGACGAATTGAATCGAAGAATCGTCAATTATGTATATCAAATATCACTTTTCAAAATTATTGGTGATTATTGAATGAAAAAGTCGGAAAGTCTGACAACATTGGACTTGACCCGGGATTCAAACCTAGTACCTGGTGTTTCAGAAGTCAGCTCCCTCCTAACTCGGCACCAAGTCTAGAAAAAAAGATATCAAAAGTCCTAAAAACATTAAATTTTTTAATTAGTGCAATATTACATAAGGAATGTGAAAAAAATGCGGGTACTAATAATCGTCGTTGCAAACTTTAATATTTTTAGGCTGCCGGAAAATTTTAATAGAAATTTTAATTTTATTTAATCGGTGCTGAAAAGCGTTGCTGAAATATATATAAAAAAGTTTGTTAAAATTTTTCAAGTGCGGAAGTTAGCAACTATGCTTTCGGAATAAATTTTAAATGTTTACAGGCACATTAAGAACATTTGTAATAATAAAATAAAATAAAACTAACTTTAATATGTTTGAGATTATTGAAAATTTTTATTATGTTTTATAAAAGTTTAACAATATGATATTGATTAATTTGTATTTGCAAACATTTTAATTTTATGGCACAAATTTTCCTTAAAAATAAATAAATAAATAAATAAAAATAAAAATAAATAGACTTAATTATAAAATGTCAAATTTTAAAATCAATATTCAATGTTTAACTTTTTTTACTATGAAATCTCATGAGAATTGAGAAAGTTAAAATATTATTTAAACTTGAATTATGAATTACATAAACTAATTTATATATTTTATCTATTCATTTTTAACTACACGTTTCCCCAGGCTTAACACTGATTGTCGTCAATATCAGTGCTAAAGGAAAAGACATATTAAGAGCTTATCCGATAACAATAATTATGAAAATGAGAGTTTATGACTGAGTGTTTTTAATTTTATACCAAGCGCTTGAGACTTAAGTATGGTACATAAAAGTAGCATAGGAAAATTTATTGTTATATGAACTTTCCACAAGAAAAATAATAGAAATTTCCTTGAAATTTTCTTTTGTTTGATGTCATTAAATTTCTAGTTGCGTTACGTAATTAAGCAGCTCCATGTAAAAAAAGAGAAAAAAAAAAAAAAGAAAGGGAAAAAAGAAGACTATCTCAGGAAAAAGTATTCAAGTATAAAATTGCAAATAACGTAAATTTATATCATGTATATTGAGAATATAATTTTTATGCTTCTGTAAAGGAAAAAAGTATTACTTGTTATAAATGAAATTTATTTTACTTTACAACAGATTTTCCATATTTAGTCATATGAATAAAAAATATTGAATCTATTTTTTTAATACATAAATCATTTTACAGAATTACATTGTTATAAAGTAAAAAAGCAAAATACTCACAGTTTTAGAGCACAATTAAGTCCAAAATTTCAATGATAATGAATCAGAAATCGAACCTTATTCGTCACATTCGACTTAATTAAAATGTTTGCGAAAACGTTCAGAAGTTGATAAAAGGTTACATTAGATCATTTGTAAAGACCGTTTCAAATAATTATAAATTGTAATTGTCTTAAACAAAAAGGAATAAAATTTTCGATAAAGAATATAAAATAGTTTTTAAAAATTCTCTAAATAATCCCAAAAATACTTTTTCAAAATAAAAATACAGACTTATCATCCAACAATTCCAAAAAAGACGCCCCAAACGTACTTTTTCTTGTGAAAAATCCCTTATAAGTTTGTAACTCTAACATATTTTTGTTTATTAACTAAGATTTGTGAGATGGTAAGGGGTTTTTCACAAAAAAGAACTTTTGCTAAGTGGTTAAAATAATTGGGTCTTTAAATTAATTACGCGGCATGTGAAAAACCCCTTAAGAAATTTCAGCTCTTGGAAAATTTCTAAAATCTAGCTCGTTATTTTTCGGATAATTTGCTTAATTTTTACTCTATTAAAATGCACTTTTGATAAAAGTTGTCCAATTTATCTAGCTTTCAACTTATGCAATAAAATTTCTTTTATCTTTCCCACATGCGCAGTAAAAATGTTTCTCATATAAATGTTCATATTTCATGAGATATTTGAGATATTTGTATTCCGATTGCAGTATATTGTTTTAAAAGTGCTTTTCCAACTTATCTGAAAGTGGGAATAATTTTCGTTAAATACTCTGTATATTATAAATAAAAAACATTCTGATTTTATTTATTTATTCATTTTTTATTTTTAAAATAAATGCTTATATCTCCGTTATTTAATATTCTATCGTCACACCAATTCAGCCACAAATTCAACTGGGTCTGTATTGATATCCTAATGTTACGGTTTATTTCGTTCACGTATACAGGGTGATCACAAACATTATTGATTTTGCTCAGTTTATTACTGGCCCCCTAAATGTTGTCTTAAACCAATCTTCACTGTAAAACATGAAGACCCAGTTCTTTAAATACCGAATGTTTTAAAACATTTAATCGAGAAATAAGTTTTTTAATTGAAAAATGCTGATCGTTTGCAAATCTTGCGAAACTTTTGAGCAGGAGTGTAGTATTAAAATTTTTTGTAACTGATATAATGCACATTTGTGGCATTGCAATATAAAAAGTTTATTATATGTTAAAGGATATGCGATTGTTTATTGGCTGTAAAATTTCGTGATATATTAAAATGTATTCTAAAATATGTGATAGACTGCATAATGCATTCTGAAGTGCTGGGAAATGGGCATATTATTCTCATTACTTTTAATAAGAAAAAAAAAATATATCTCCATGTTCTGAATTAATAATTTTACTTAAAAAAAAAAATAATAATAATTTTCTGCAATAAAATAAAGTAAAAAATATTATTTGTAAATAGTGAGGTGAAAGCTGCTCTATATCTGTATCTACCCATATAAAAGATGAAAATATTATCTTTTAAAAATTAACTGTTTAGAGTTTAGACTGACAGTCTTTTGATAAAAGTAATCAGCAGTGAATTAAGGAGAGCGAATAGCAAAAAGTAACTTAAAACTGTCATTTTTAAATTTCTTTTTTTTTTTTCCAGATACAAATCAATGTTTTATTTTATTTTATTTTTTTTTTTTTTGCGTATACCGAATATATATATATTATAAAACAATATTTTATAAACTTTTTTTTTTTCATGAAAAACTTTTATTTATTCATAATGATAAATCTGAACTTTCAACATTAAAGCATTCGACAGATATCGTTTATAAAAGAACATTATTTATAACGAACATTATTTTCTAAAATCACTCTTTCTAAAATAAGTTTTGGGCACATCTATAGCCTTCGAAATATTGGTAAATCCATTAAATCGGAATCTTCAATATTTGGATCAACACAATATTTTAACATTTTACTGCATAAATGCGTGTTTTTTTTTTTTTTTTTTTTTTTTTTTCGGAAGTAAAATAAATGCCCGTTTTCTAATAAGAACGGTAATCACCGTTTTTTCAGCATCACCATGAAAGTGGTAGTTGCCTTTATCCGTAAAAGAAAAATATTGTATTTTCTTTTTATCTAAATCGAAAAATTAGTTTTACAGCTTTGTTAAATGAATTATTTTATAAACTGCATGTAATAAACTCATAATATCTAATGTAGTAATTTATAATTCAGCAATTTATAATGACTTATATGAGTTGTCTAATGTGTTGAAAAGTGTTGATAATTTTACTATATTTTGTAACTTTAGTCTTTTGAAAAATAGAACTTTATAGTTTTTCAAAAGCAAACTTTTATTTATTTATTTTTTTATTTTTTATTTTTTTCGAAATCAGATAATTCAGATGTAAGTATTTAAAGCTTCATTCATTTTCTTAAAATATTTTAACGATTTTCCGACATTTACATAGAGAAAAAAAAAAAAAAAAAGTAGTGTAATAAAGGGCGGGCACTAACAACGCTCCAAAATAAATTAGAAATTTTGGCAACTCTGACAAAAGCATTAAAAATTGTTTAAAATTTTTTAGACATTTTTAGAAATTTTTTGGAAAATGAAAAATTTTTATAAACTTATGAAAATATAATAAAAATAAATATTAAATACGTATTTAAAAAACTTAAACAGCGCAGAAATATTGTATATTCAGTTTTTTATGTGCTTTATCTTAACTTTGTGGGAAAACTTCATATAATACAAAGAAAGATTTATCATTTTTAAAATCAGCGTATGAAATTCATAATTATATAAAAAAAAAAGTGTTAAGATTAAGTTTCGTTTCATCGAACTGTGTAATTTTCATAAAACTAAGTGTCACGCTGAATTACATTATTTATTTTAGTGTCTTCTTCCTTTTAGTGCTTTCTTGTTACATATAACATTGTTAAAATAATTTAATCTGTTAATGAATAAAGGGGATCATATTTATCTTTTCATATATATTATTTCTCTTTTTAATAAAGAAAATATATACATTTATAAGTAAATTGACATATCTGTATTCAGATTACATTTCTGTTAATATAGGGAGGGGATCTTAGATTTGTTGTTTATTTGATACCAGACGTTAATTTTGTATGTTGAAAACAGCACAGAATTTCCTTTTGTTTGTCAGTATGAAATGTATTGGAATAATTTTTCATAAACACTTTTAAAATCTTAACAAATAATAATAATAATAATAATAATAATAATAATAATAATGATAATAATAATAAGTGATTTTATTTCACAATTTTACTCATTTCTTGATTTAATGAATAGTGTGGAAGTAATTCTCAAAAATACTAACAAACAATTTATGGATGTAAAAAACGAGAAACTGATTTTAATGAGTGGTACTACAATTACCAACGATATATCATTAAAAAAAAATTTTTGTTTCATAAAAAAAAAAAAAAAAAAAAAAAAAAAATGTATTTTGTGAAAATTATTTAAGTTTTTGAAATCTGTATAACTTTTCATCCAACGAATTATTTATAATTTAGTACATTAACTTAAATCAAATATGTATTATGTGAAAGTAAATATAATTTTATCTTTGAAAATCGTTCTCGTTCAATTTCATCTAGAAAATGATAGTGAGACAAAGATGAATAAGTATGGAAAATGTTTTGTCAATGATATTGTTGTTTTAGTTAAAGTTTATGAAAATACATATTTTGGAATATGAAGTATGCAGATAAAAGTACTTCAACAAAATAAAATTGGAAATAAATAAATAATTTATGTTTAATTATTGCCAAATTGTCCATATGACGAACATTATAATCATGGATTTTGCTTGATATCTAATGCTTTTCTAACTGCTCTGTCAAATATTCATAAATACGCTAATTTATGGGTGTTATACAATATTTTCTAAAATACTGGCCCAATGGATTAACAGCTCTAAGGTAGAACTTAATATTCATATATAGTAAGTCATTGCAGACTATAATTTGAATGTGATTTGTCACTATCCCAGTTATTCAAAAATTAGGATGTACTTAAGAAGATACATAAACTGGCGATTATAAACAAGTACAATATATGCAATGTCATTAGCAATAGTATTCCTTGCTTCAAAAGTTTTAAAATATAATTTTTATATCAACAAGATCTTTTTGCGAAAATTTAAATTAATAATATATGTTTTTAGAAAACCGCTCAATCTCAGTATACAGAGTGCTCACTAAAGTCCATTCCCACTCTTTTAACTGATGAACAACTGCAGCTATATTCATTTAAGCGTTGTCTAGGTTTAATAAAGTGGCTATGCGCTACCAGATGCGACTACTTGTTTGAATATTACGCTGCACGCGTTATAGGGTAGCAGGTACATTTGCTACGTAAAGTTCAAACAGTGCATGGCAGCGGACAGACAGAAATTTGAACCTCGAAGATAAAAGTATCTTGAGAAAACTAGTTGATATTTCTTTCTAAGAACGTTTACTTTACAAAGTGTCTTGCGAACTAAATCAACGGTGCTCTACAATTTGTAATTTTTTTTTTTACTCTATTTCGTACCGTTTTTGAGATAGGAACACTAACTTCGGAGTTTTCCCGCTGGTAGTACGGTTAGCGGTCGCATCTTGTAGCACTTAGCGACTTTACTCAACCAAGACACAACTTAATTGAATATTACTGTAATAATATGAATATTACAATAATAATAATATACTTGCAGCTTTTCAGCAGTTAAAGAGGTTAAAAGACTCTAGTGGGTACATTGTATGTATGTGAATACATATAAATCTTACTTTATCACGAAAATGCGAAGAAATAAGAAAATACACCATTAAAAAAATTATTATGAATTTAAAATACAACAATAAAACCTGAAGGCTACATTGAAATGTGCATAATTTGATTTAAATATGACAGAGATCGAACTACCCCCCCCCCTCCTTTACCAGGGATAAGAAATTTTCAAATTTATTGCTACCACTGATTTTTTTTAATACAATAATCTCTATCCTGTTTAATCACAACACATTACTATAAAAATACCATAAAAGTTTCAGTATAATATTACTGGTGACATAAAAGACGAAACTTTCGCACCCCTGAAAGTGGCCTGGAAAAAGGAAGGGAGGGGGCACGAATCCTGTATGATGAATGAATTAAAATTCATAAAATAATTATTAAAAAGAAATAAATAACAGCCATAAATTCTACAGGGTTACTTATGATTGTTAGAGTGAAAAAGATAACATTTTCTGTAATGATGAACACTTTTTTGGCAAAAATTCACTATAATTTTACACTTGACTTTCTAATCTATTTAAGGCTCGAATAAAATTACTCTATATCTAGTTTCGAACCAGTCAACAAACATAAATCAATAAATTTTAAACATTCAGAAAAAAAATATGATGATGTAAAAAATAACCGAACAAACTTTACCATGACAAAATTACTGTTTTTTGAATGATGTCTAACAATTTCAGCAAAATTGTAAATGAATAAAAAACTCGAGAGCGTCAATGAGTTTAAAGAAAAAACAATCATATCATTGAATTTTTATTAATTAAATATATTTTTTTATAGTATTATAGAAAATTAATTGTGTATGAAGGGTAATTATTTATTGAAGAGAAAAAAAATTAATAAGAAGAAGAATAACCAATATTTCAAATGAATTTGTTTAAAGATATCCTCAAATAAATTTCGTACTTAAGTGAAGCTTCAAACGATGCCAGACATGCTGGAGAAACATTCCACTCAGGCTTAGTTTCCATTGCCTGTCACTATTGGTTCCAAACCAAATTTAGACTAAAGAATATATTCGTTGTGCGCGCAAAATTGATACAAGAAAAATCAGATGAGTTAAGTGATCCAGGCTGTGTTTGTACCTAGGTAAAAGCTATTAACAAATTTATAGCAATTGATTTTACATGCATAAACAACTACAAGGAAAAAAATAAGCTAGATGTATTAAGTATGTTTAATGTCACAAAGAGAAATTTTTTCAGCGAAAATTTACAATACATATGTAAAGATATCTTCGAAATAATATACCTTTATCAACATTTTATTTTATTTTTTATTTTAAATAGTTTTTATGTATTTAATTTAAACCATTTAATTAATTAATTAATTAATTTTTAATAGACGTTTATTCTAATAAGAATATTTATTTAAATTCTTGTGCATTTTAATACTGTAAAAAATAAAAGAAAGAAAGAAAAAAAATTATATTGCAGAAAATTCTTGGCAGGAAATTTGTCAGAAAATATCCGTATGCTATACGAAAAATGCATTGACAAAACTTTTCTGTAAAATAACAATACATCGAATATTCGTACACTACATATTTTTTTTCCCTAGTGTACATCGTAAAAATTCTTGTATTAAATAAATTTCTCCAGTTTCACCAGCCAGGATCGAGGCAGAGCCTACTGCATTGTGGACAACAATGGTACTCACAAGGAAGGTCTCCATAGGCGCATACGCCAAAAACTTTGAAAAAATTACAGAATACTCTCCTCATGAGGTTATGTATATTTATATATAAAAAAAAAAAAAATCCGGTGGAATCTCTATATATCGCCAGTAAAAAAACATTCAAAATGTCCGATTCTTGGCTATTTATCGCTCGTTGGCGACACAATGAAAACTGATACAAAACAATTTTTTCATAAATACTCATTACAGAAAAAACGCTTTCCATACTCTTCATACTAAACTAATTTAAGAAAGTTTACATTAAATAAATACACTTTTATAACTACAATTTTGTTATATATATTTATAAGTAAACCTAATGATAAAATTATACAACCTTTAGTTGAACTTGAAATGCTTAAACTACGCTTAAGTTTTACTTGAGCTTTAAATATTATGCATTAAAGTAAAACAGTACTCACATTTATTTATACTGCATGTTAAATTAAAAAGAAAGTACATAACAGTTTGGAAATGGAACAATGTAAACGACAGTCACTTGTCAATGTGCCATTTTGTGTTTTCGAAGAAT
The DNA here is from genome assembly GCA_963930645.1 of Salticus scenicus. Taxonomy (NCBI): domain Eukaryota; kingdom Metazoa; phylum Arthropoda; class Arachnida; order Araneae; family Salticidae; genus Salticus; species Salticus scenicus. Next base: position 179,714,541 of record OZ005651.1, read on the forward strand.
GCAGATTTTATAGTTAGTAATTTAGATAAAAATTTAAATTGACAAAAATTACTTCAAACTTAAATTTAAGTCTCAAATTTCAATATTGATTACACATTAATATTAAAAATTTACATCTTTTTTTGGTTATAATTTACTTTTTATTACACTACTGGTTAGATAAAATTTACCAAATAATTTTTTAACTCTACGTACAAAATGAATTTGAATAAGTTAGTGTAACTTTAAAAAAAGTACATTTGTGTAACTGCTATTTTTAAACCATGTATCTTTTATTAATTTATTCAAACTTTGAACCAAATTTTAATGGAAAATTTAAAGACTTAAAATTTTTAAGCTCTTAATGAGTTTAAACAAAAATCATAGATTAGAAGGGGGAGTAAAACAGGTCTTTGGATTAGCGAAAATGAATAGAAACAAATTTATTTTTATAAGCATACGATTTGAGATTGAAAGGTGCTTGATTGGAAGATGTAATTATAACCCCCCCCCCCCTCTCCCAAGAAAAAAGCTTTTTTATTTCTTCCCTTTTTTCTCTGCGATTAGTTACATTTTCTATTTGTTTCGCTCAATAATACAATTCACGTAATTTTTTTACATATTTAAGCTTCCTTTGGATACTTTTTAAACTGCGCCATAAATTTACAGAATTCGCATTATTCCAGTAATTTACAATATTCTTCTTATAGTTCCATGAAATATATATGCATATTTCATTTAAATGTTTCACATCTTTAAGCGGTAATTCGGTAGTATATTTATTTTCACTGGAATTTTGCGATATTTCGTTAGACGAAGGATATGCATCATCAGGAACGCTTTCAAATTTTTCATAACTTACGCTTTCATATTTTTCTAATATTACATCAATGTGGTTTTTTGATTTAATTTCTTTTTATGTAACATTTGCGAGTGCCATATCCCCCCCCCCATGTATTGTTTATATAGTATCCAAACAACAATGCACATGTTAATTTTCAAAGACATTGTCTTTCATAAAAAAATTTAAATAAATTTATTTTTTCAAATCGTAAAATTCTTTTTAAATCTTAATTAAAAGTACAGGAAATTTTTCAATTACCAATTAAAAAAACTAAAGATGTGTTTAACTTAAACGTTTATTTGACTGTAATTTAAATATTTGCAACTTGTAAGATTAAAAAAAAAAAAAACTTTTTTAAAGCTAAAATGAAATATTTTTCAAAGCTAAAAGGGAATATTTTTAATAAAAGACCACATGCATATACTATACAAGCTTATATGAGAAACAGGCAACTCTTTCATCGATTAATTTCAAACTCTATATACTATAATGCTATTCAGAAAGATTTGTTTTGCAAAAAATTCTTAAACGCATTAAAATTACTTGACGGAAAAGGATGTTGCTCGCCAAGTCGCGTGTACTTTTTATCTTGTTGCACCAAATATTCAAAAGTATTTTTTTTATTTTTTATTTTTTATTTTTTTTTTTTTTTTTTTTTTTTTTTTTTTTTGTAAATTTTTTAGAGGGATTCCACCGATAAATTTGACTGATCTTGTATTACCTATGTAAATAGTATCTCTGTGATTTTTTTCGCAATATTCAGAGTATGCGCTTTAAGGAGACCTTCCTTGTTTGATGCACGATTTGTTCTACTATCCACTTCTCATTTCTGCTTTCATACCGATTTTCCGTATGTAAAGCAGAAAAAATATGTAACGACCAGATGGAATTTGTATTAATGGTTGCAAATTTTATTTGGTTACAGAGAAATAAAAAATAGTTTTTTTGACAGAATCAGACGTAATTTGTAACTAAATTTCTGTAGTTCCAGAAAACATCAGTTTTATGTAAAATTTTGTTTATTTTTACAAAAACTTTCTATTATTTATTTATTTATTATTTTTTAGAATTCACCTAAAAATATTAAATGTTACGTTCGTTAGGAAAAACGGATCGTTAATAATATTTAATGTATGATATATAAGGACATTAAGAATTTAACTTTAAATAGTTTTATTTTATTAAAAGAATCTATAACTATTTAAAAGTTTTCAATTAAATGGGGGAGATTTTCCGAAAAAGAATAAATAAATAAACATGAGGACATGTAGAAAACCTTTAAAAAATTGAAGTTTCAATATAATGGAGCTTTTAGTAGAAAGTTTCCAGTAATTAATTTTACACGTGTATTTAATATCTGCACATAAAGGCAAATACAGATATCATTATGCATAGATGCCAACTTTTACGCTTTTTTGTTACAGAAAAATTTATTGGATATATTCTATAAATTTTAGTAATAATCTACACTGATTAAACAAAATAAAAATTTCTGTTCAATTAAAGTGATGCTAAAAATGTTTAAAATTTAGCATATATGAGTATAAATTAAAACATCTTTCTGATAGTAAAGCATTCTTTTCACTTAGAGACGCTCTTTTAAACTGAAATTTCTCCTTAACCTTAACTTTCTTGTGGCCCGAAGAAGTTAAACTTACCAAAGTTCCATCAAATTTATGTGTCGGCGGCATTCCTTGGTGCGGGATGCCTGATGATTGGTTCTAAGTCGCGATTTAGTTGTGAAGATGAGAGATCTTATCCTATTCCTGCTGGATCACTGGTTTGAGGTGCGCGCGCCTTCGTAACTCACTCTGGATTGGGCGCGGGAGGCCGCGGAAACCGGCGCTGGGATAAGCTCGAAGTCCCCCCACTTAGTTGGCGTGCGGAAGCCAGAGCGAAATAGTCGCGTGTCATGGAGAGTAAGCGTGGCCCCACGACGTGGCTACTCTTTGCGATTCTCTTCCACTGCTCATCTCTTATTCCACGTAAGTCATTTGATAACTCTCCATCCAAACTTATTTGACAACACTATATTTTGCAATGAATTTTTGTAATGTAATATTTTCTAAAACCCTTTTGCCAATTTTTTCTTTTATTTTAAAAATTAAACAGAAGAAAGCAACAACTTTTATATAAAACAAAAAAATAAGTTCGGGAAAGACGAGAACATGAGTTTCAAGAAAATCGGTTGTCTAAACTTCCTTAATATTTTATATATGAACTTAAAAACGATTTCCAGTATAAAATTAAAACTTTTCTTTTTTCTTTTCAAATTCTCGAATAGTATTAAAAAAATATTTTTCAGGCCTTTTCTTCCCCCTGCTCAATTTATAGTTTTGAGTATATCTTTTTATCACAAGGCAATTTAGGGTTTTTTTTTTTTTTTATGTTTCAATTGTTTTTGTAAATATTACAAAATATTAAATTTTTTTAAACCTAAGAGAGGTTTAATTTTAAGATAATACGAAGAAGGATCCCAGTGTTTCGAATGGGCATAGAAGATTATACAAAATAATTGCCATATTAAGCAAAAGTGCGAATAATTTATATGAATAAGTTTTATTTATTTATTTATTTATATTTTTATTATTATTTTTTTGGGGGGGAGGGGGGGGGGTATCATATTCTTAATTTTTAAAAAGTGACAAAGCAGTATAAGGTTTTAGAATCGGTCGATAGAAAGTATCGCAATAAAAAATCAAAACTTTCGAAAACTTAGAAAAATAATGCCGAAGTTAGGAAATTTTTTTCAAAAATCTTTTAATATATTGTTCCTTAGAGAAATTTCTTTAAATTGCGTTTTTTTAGAATTTTACTAAAGGCATTATATTGATGTACAGTAAGTGTTGATTTTGTATTTATTTATACGCATATTGAGATCAAGTAAATTATTTTACATGTTTCCTTGTGTCTCAATTGCACAGATTTTTACAAATAAAAACTATTTATTTTATATTTATTTATTTATTTTTAGACAATGAAGAGTCCGTTTAAAATATTTCAATAAAATGATAATTTTAATTTTTAATATAAGAACATAACGACTATTTTTAAAAGATGGTAATGGAATCCTTTTATTCTAATCGTTTAAATATTAAATGGTACAATAAATTAACTTCAATAGTATTTATTAAGTAGCATCAAATTCCTTTTTTTTTTTTTTTTTTTTTTTTTTTTTTTATTAAAAATTTTTAAATAAAAATGTACATAATAATTTTGTATTTTTAAAAAAATTCAATTTTTTTTTTTTTTTTTTTATAAATTTCAAATGAGTTCTTTACATGTACCACACTATAATTTCAAAAGATGATTATATAATTAACTTAAATTCAATATAATAAATAAATTGACTTATATTAAATAAATGTTATGATCATTTTTGAAATGAACATTCTAAATTTAAAATTATGTATAATAGAGGTTCGGTATTTATTTATTTATTTTATAACTAATGGGCAAAATAACAATAAAATAAACAAAGAGATTTGTCATTTAGTATCTCTTTGGACATGCCGCATTCAATTACATGTATAAAGTAGTATTACGATAACATATAAATTATACTGAAATATAATCAGTGTGAAAATATCATGTTTATTTATAATTTAATTATTTATTATAATTATACTTTTACTTTCACGCGATTCTCGTATAGTTAAATATATTATTTATAGGTTGAATATACATCGTCTTTCTTTTTCCTAAATGCTTAAAAGTTTCGAAGAAATGATTTAATGAAGTGAACAAGAAAAAATAAACCATTATTTTAGTCAACAAATTTATAAAACAAATATAGCTTTAATTGAAATGTTTTTAATATCCTTGATAATGAATAAAAAACTTCGTTTTTTATTCTTTAAAAGGTCTTTTCTCTATCGATTGCATAGTTTTCTTTGATTTACGCAGTTTATGTATTTAACTGTAATTTAATATCGGAATCGTTAATTCTACTCTATATCACACATACTAAAGATATTATCTTTAAAGAAACTATTGTTGATTTGCTCAGTTAATTATAAAAAAAAACAAAATAAGTTTTTTGAGAATTGGGGAGTCGTTAGAACGAGCTACTAACATATCTATCCGAACTCAAGAAATGTGTGTGTATTTGTTTGTTTGTTTCCGATACAATGCGCTATTCTTTTTAAAATAAGCGAAAGAAGTATAATTTTTGTTTAAATGCATTATATATACTTTAAAACTATTAAAACCTTTTTGGTTATGCCTAGTTATAAATGAATTAAGCTAATATTGGTTGAATTGCGTTGAAAAAAACGAAGATTTTTTAAGAACAAGGGTATAAAACTTTATTTTCAAATAGTGATAAAAACAATTATATTTAACTCATTAAAAAAAAAAAATCTTAACGCATTTTTATATTTTGCATATGCATTAGAACGTATGAAGGTGAATATAATGCCCTTTGTGCGTTGTCATTTTCAAATAATTTTTTCCATAATGTAATGAGGAAAATTAGCATCAATCTTTTTTTTTTTTTTTTTTTTAATATCGGTTGCAACTAAATTAATCTAAACGGACATTTTTTTTCCCCTTCTGAAACATTGAATTTTTTTTTAAACAGTTTTTATTTTGCTTAAAAACGATAACAAATTCATGAAGTTACTTCTAATCAGATTTCGTTACAATAATCCTTTGAACGATGCAATTTTTTAGCAAACTCTTTTGTTTGCTAACTCACTTACTTTCACTATTTTCAATGCATTCAGCGACAAACAAAATAATTGGGTTAAGTAAGAATCATTTCATAACTGTTTTTGCCCTTGAATTGGCAAACATTTCTTAAATTAGTAAAAGTTTTAATGACAAGCACAAAAGGCAATAAAAAGAATCGTCCAATCTATGACGCCACATGAAATTTTAAAAGGTATATTTCTCAAATAATTTTTTCAAACTATAAAATTAAAATAAAATGGTAAAATGAAGGCTTCAGTTCAATTATTTGAGTAATGAATTGTATATATATATATATATATATATATATATATATATATATATATATATTTTTTTTTTTTTTTCCAATAAAATATCTAATGTAAACATCTAAAAAATGCTATAAAAGTATTTTATTTATATAATGCAAAAGTAAATGCATAAATGAATAAATGTAAAATAATATTAATAATAAAAAGTTTAAACCTATATTAAAATCATTTTATAGTAAAATTTAAACTGAATTCAAAAAGTGAGTCGTAAATTCTTAAAGAATTGCTTGTAAATACAATGTGTAAATTCGAATAAATATTTAGTAACATTTCGAATAAATATTTAGTTTTAAGTTATATTAAAAACGTAATATTCGTACTATAATTGATTAATAATTGACTACTATCCCAAAATATTTTAACACATATAAGCTTACTATAAATTAATGTGAAATTGAGTAAAAATATATTTCATTAAAACAATAACAATAATAATAATATTTTTTTAAAAAATATGTTCATTAATAATGATTACTCCTACCAGAAGTAGAGTTGCAAAAATCTGAAGAAAATCCAAATAAAATCTTCTCTCTATAGGAAATGTCGGATAAACAGTACAAATTACTAAAAATAAATAATATTTTATAATTTTTTTGCATTTTACATGTTGTGTTTTTCAAAAGTATTTAAGATATGCTTTAAATAGTATGCTGAAAAAAGAAAAAAAAAATTCACAATATCTATAAAGAACTGATTTTTTAAAATCGATAGTTTTTACTGAAAATCAAAAGTATAATGTTCTTTAAATTTAAAACAGGTTTCCTTTATTAAAATGCAGTTCAATAACTTTATTGCTTTAAAATATGTCAACGCAAAAAAAAAAAAGAAAGAAAGAAATTCTTTGTTATGAAATTTAGAAAAATATTTGGAAATTCATATTCTGATGAAAAGGGAGCAATATTTTTTCCCCATTATGCTGTCACAAAGAAACAGAACGTTTAAAATGCCAGAACGTATAAATTTATCAAACAGCTGCGTGAACCGTGGAATTCATTTACGAAATTGCGCTGAAGAATATGAATGGATTATTTTTGTATGCAATTAAAATATTTCATTTAAAAGAATACATAGTCCGCTGTTTTGAATATATTAAAAATAGTCTAATAATGGTTCAAAATAGAAATTAACTTTCATAATGTAAAAAATGTTCGAAATTTTATCTTTTTCGTGATTAAATTTTCTTTTAATCTAAATAAACATTTAGAATTGTTTTAAATCTATGCGTAGCTCCTAAAAATTTTCATTTACTTTATTGATTAATATTTTCTTCAAACTAGGAAAAAAAAAAACTATTTGTTTCCATTTATAGCAATTATTTATCAAAAGTACAGGACATTCAACGTTCTCTTATTTGAATAATACTTTTTTTAAATATAAAAAAACCAGTAATCGTTTACACTGATTTTCTTCGAAAATTTCTGAAAATCGTTGAAAAAGATTGCTATATTTTTTTTATTAAAATAAAGTGGTATTCAATTAAGTTATCGCAAAATGCCCCGAATGTATAGTAAAACAATATTAAATGTATATAATGCACTTCTTTCGAATAAAAAAGAGTATTTTTGTGCAAATCATACACCAACATTCATCACAATTTAAATATTGTTTTAACATTTCCATATTTAAAAAAAAAAAAAAAAAAAAAAAAAATGTTTGCTTGTTTATAACAAAGCTTAAAATCCCTCACTATTTATAAATTTAAAAATATAAACTCTACTTTATCATTTCGAAACTTTAAATTTTATTTCCCCGAGTTTAAAATTTATATTTATTATAAGATGGACAAATGTTGTTTCCTTAAAAGTTTTAAAGTATCTACAATAACCGAGTCAGATTTCCTGAATGTTTGGAAACCGATTTCGTATGGAAATTGCTTCCTCTCTTTTGACAACCGGAAATCTTAGGTATGTTGCCATTATCTCTTTTAATGCGTATTCTCGTGAAAATGGCTTTTTAAATAATAATATAAATTTAAACTGCGTTTGAAAAGCTATCGGAATTTCCCGTATCGATATTTATATATTCTAATAATTATGATTTAATTTCTTCTATGGAAACATATCATGATAATTTCCCATAATTAACTGAAAGTTTTATGGTTAGAAAACAAATATCCTAAGAAATTTCTAGAAAATATCGTCAATGTTCCAGAACGTGTTTGTTGTTAAGTTTTATTCTGGATAAATTAAATAAAAGTTTAAAGTTTGAGAAATTTTATATTCAATTGTGAAATTCTTTGAAGTTTTGAATTCTAGGTAGTTATAATAGTAGAAATCCCAAGGCTATTTTACTTTCCCTAACATTTATCGGAAAGGGGTAAATAATAATAATAATAAAACTTTAAGTTGTTCATAGTGCATATGAAAAATATTATATCAGCCATTATTGGCCACATTACCATACAAGAAAAATTCATGAGGGGTAAATACCTATATATGCAATTAAAAGTATATTATTTTGTAAATGTTTATAAATTTTCTTGGTTTACTTATGAAAAAAAAGTTAAACAAAATATAAGAGATTATTCAAGTATTTTTTTTAAATATTTATAAAAAAAAATTTACAGTGAAAACATTCTTAAGGGCCTGATTTTGAATTCCGAGGTTAAAATATATAATATACACCTAAAAATATGATTTAAAAATATAACGATGGAATCTATAAGAGCAATAGATTTCTTTTTGTTTTCATGATTTTCAAAGTCTTATAAAAATTTAAATCTAACTCAAGATGACGTTTTTATTTGAATCATATAAAATTTAACAAGAAGCAAAAACAGTAATAAAAAAAAAAAAAAAAAAAAAAAAAAAAAAGTATTAACTATCATACCATAAGATTTATATACATTACTATAACTTAAAATTAGTTCTTAACTTAAATTTTCAGCAGTTGTTTTCAATTCATGATAATTTTCAACGCATGCATAGTTACCAAGTTTTACGCCTTTTGACCATCGGAAAATTATAAAAGACATTTTTATTTAATCAGTGAAAACTGCTGTAGAAATATAATAAAAATTTCTTTTAAAATCTTTAGGTAGCAAAAAAGCGTAAATGTTAATAACTATGCGCATGAATCAGATATATGACTTTGAAGAAAAATGATTTAAAATGGCATTAAATATGTTTTTAAATCACGAAAAATCATTTTAACGATAAGGCCAGAAACGTATAGTAAAAGTTTAAATATGAGAAAAACGTAATCAGTTTTAGCATGTGTAATTATGAATGCCAGATCTTATCTTTTACTTTGAAATATTTAAAACAATATCAGCGTTTTTTTTTTTTTTTCTTTTTTAGTTAGTTTTGCAGCTCATTTTATCCGTCTTCCTTAAAACGTCAATTACAACATCTATTATTTAAAGGAAAATTGTAACAATTAAGGGGAAAAAGTTAAATCTACTTGACATAACTGATAAAAAAAGTCAGTAAATAGTTTTTAAAGGAATACCTTAAAATTTCATCAACATTTTTTTTTTTAACAGTTCGTATTTAGATAGTGCATTTTGTCTTCTGAACTCATTATTTATCTCATGTTATCCTTTCCAAAATTTTATTTAAGGGGAATAAAATAATTCATATTTATTGTCTTAAAAATTCTTTTAACAGAATGCGTAATTCTTAATTCAGAATTTAAGTTAATCATTTTTTTTAATAAATTATTTCAATAAATAATAAAATAAACAAATAAATAAATAAAAGGAAGGTAAGTTTTGAAATAATTTTTGCTGTTGATGCATTTGAAAAAGATAAGTAATAATGTGAACATTGTATTCTTATTCTGATTCAAATCCTTAAACAAACAATATATATATACTTGTAGATTAAAAATTATGCTCACTATTAAATTGTACACATGAATTATTCTTTGTGAGACTTCTTTACATTAAAATTAAATCTAATTCTGAAACATCGAAAACAACACCCCAATTTTAATAAAATATTTTTAATCTATGGACAAAATTACGCTAAGATGCAAAATTTCATATCATCTAGACTTACATTTTCGTAACTTAACTTTCTGACTTAAACTTTTGTAATTAGAAATATTCAAAATTTAAATTAATAAAGTGAAATCATTTAAAACATTTTCATTTTCTTTTAAAGGTAGTTGAATTTAAGGCAAAGTGTACTTAACTTCGCACTAAGACTTATTATTATTATTATTATTTAAGAAAAATTAATTTGTGCTGATATTTTTATATGGTCTTAATAATTTCAGGGCATTTAGCGGTCCCATAATTTAATAAAACTATTTTTATTGAAAAAATACAAGAATCGTTTGTAGAAGTTTTCTTTTTCTACAAACAGTTACTGAATTTTTCAGCGGTATTCAATCAAAGGACTGCTAAATGCCCTGTAATTATATCTTTTTTTTTTTTTTTTTTTTTTTAATAGCTATAGTCATCTTATTTAATTGCAGAATTTTAATCTTTAAGCAAAGAAGAATTTTTCTTAAGAAATACTGATGTGAAAAGGTCAGAAGAATTAGCACATGTGCTAATATTAGAAAAGATGATAAAATATAACATGTTAAAAATTTTAGAGTTTGATTTGTAACATGTATATAAACATTTTTTTAATTTCTTACAGTAGTCCTTAAGTTTTCTGAAAAATAAACTGCCATTTTGTGTGTTTAAGATTCTACGTTTTTTAATTGAATATATATATATATATATATATATATATATATATAGATATACATATATTTAAACATAATTTCACTTTGGAAAATATACTTAGTACAATTTTTATGCAATTTAAGGGAAAAAAATTAAGTGCAAATTACAGTTCTCGAGCATGTAAACTAATCAATCAATATATCAAAGTGGTTATTTCAGTCAATTATCATATAATGAAACAGCAATAGTTTTAGTTCCCCATCATACTATAGTTATGGGGAAATTATGCAATCTAGAAAATTTTCGGCCTCGGTTTTCTGAGATTTTTACACGTTTTGAGGTGTAAGGAATTCGAAAATAAGAAAATCGGTATGGTGTCCGTCTGTAGGGTGTTAGTTTGTTAGCCTGTTAGCCTGTTAGTGTGCTAGTTTGTTAGACTGTGTACACGATATCTCAAGAACAAATAGTCGTAGAGAGGTCGGATCAGTTTTTAAATATCACCTACGAAACTAGCAAGAACACCGCAAATAAAAAGATCTTAAATTAAGACATAAAAAGAACTGAAACGGCATTTAAGACAAGTAAAAGTCTTAAAATATAGATTAGACGTTATAGATATCTTAATTTAAGACAGAAATATGTCTGAAATACCAATTTAGACACAAAAATGTCTGAAACACATAAATACACGAATTTTCAGACAGCAAACGCGTTTGAATTTTCAGACACTTTAGAAATTCAGACACTTGCATTACTTAGAAAATTTTTCATATAGAATCTACTTTAAGAAAATATGCTTATTCTACTTCTTTCCACATTCAATAAATATATTATTATTTTATATAATAAGCAGATAAGCTACTTAAACTATGGTAGCTTTATGAAATTAAATTTTTATGTAATAATAATCTAGGGATGTGAATGATATTTGCATGTTATTATCTTTAAAATAATTCATAAACAACATATTTAGACACAAAACTTACTTCGTTAAAAAAAAAAATCTTTGTCTTTAAAACTTTCTTATATTAAAAAAAAAATGTGAAGACGGAAGTAGCAAGTAATTTCTAGAGAAGAAAGCGAATTTATAAGTGAACAGTCATGAATAATTTGTGCATAACTTTTTTCTTTCTTTCTTATTATTATTACTCATTTAAAAACTTTTTTCTTTCACATATTTACATTCATCTAAATGTCAAACAACAAATGTTACTGTATTCATGATTAAAAGATTGATTTTATTTAAATATCACTTTAAGGAAAGAAATCGTTATCATCGAGGGATGCTACTTTCACATACTTGCTATACATTATTAAGAAATTCTAGACCTCTAGATATGAAAGTTAAGATAATAATATTTATTAAGTTTAAAATACCATACTATCAACAGTTTTATGGCAAAAAATTATAAATAAAACATAACACTGCGATTTGTTTCGCGAATACTGCAGTATATTTTATCATAAAAACACGTATTGTTGTATTCGACGGTGGCGTGAATGGTAAATACTTGATACCGACAATGCTTAGCCCTAGGTTTTGGTTTCCTTGGACAGTGTGAGTTTGAATCCCAAAGCCGGATAATGAGACTTATATATATATATAAATATTTCATTAATGCTCTAAATAATTCTAAAATCTATTTTAAACAGAAAAACATAATCGCACGCCATATCTATTTATTTATTAAAAAGCCTTAAAAACGGTAGTGTTTCTAAGCATAACATGGCGGCGTTTTAAGACACTTGTAATATCTTAATTTAAGATGCAAAAAAGTGTCTTATAAAGTAAGACTTTTTTTTTTTTTTTTTTTTTTTTCGCTAAAAATTAACCATCCATTTAAGAAACTTTTTTAACTGAATTTAAGACACTTACGTTTACAGTGAATTCTATTGATTTGCGACATTCTATTTTTAAAACTTAGAAATTTATTTGAAATTTACGATTTTCTTAACTTGGGAGAAGATGACAAAATTTTACTTAAACTTGCATTAAAATGAATATTTTTACTGTAAAGATGTAAGACCATCTTTAAAATATGAGTTATGATGCTTGCATAAGCGTAATTAACTACAAAAATTGAAATTTGACAACTTTGTTAACTTATTTGAAATTTACGAATTTCACAAGAGGGCAAAATTTCGCACAAATGTCCATTTTGAGAGATATTTTCCTCGTAAAGATATCTGATAACTTTTATAATATCACTTATGATAGTGTAATGAGCATCATTAACTATGAATTTTTTAATTAAAAAATCCCAAAGTTATTAGAACTACGACTTTGTAATTTGAAAATTTTGTAAGTTATTCGAAATTTAAGATTCCCTTAACATAGTATAATAAAGTAATATTTCATAAAAATTGTATATTGGGGATATAGTATTGCGTTGGAGATAGTATAGAATTGCATGAAAACTGAAATATGGAACTAACCCTAATAAAATGAATTAACAGCTTAGTCTAAGGTAAATGTATCGAACTAAACGATGGTAGCCTATTAGGTGGGGTATTGCAGTCTGTTACCGTGTCAAGCGATCGTTCTGATTCATTTCTCTTAACATGAATATAGTATGCTCTGTAGTAGAAATTTATGAGAACAAGTAAATGATAGGGAACTTAAGAAAGTCTACCTGGGGCAACTAGTATTATTCTTTTTAACACTTTCCAACAAAATTTAAAAGCGTTTATGACCTCAGTTTGTCTGTCTGTCTATCTGTCTGCGCTCTAACTCCCGTAAATATTCACAAAATTCCTTCATATTGATATATTTTATTCATGTTTACTATGGAATGTTCCCTATTGCAAATGAAGTAAATACCACCAATGTTTTGTGTTCAGGGATACCCGAAAGAATTCCTGAGCATTGAGTTCTATGAGAGATATTTCTATAACCATATTTTAATAACTTTATTTTGCGCAAATCATAATGAAATTGACATTTATTATTCATATGCACAAAAAATGCTTTCTATATCATATAAGCAACATGAGTTACAGGGTCACATAAAAATATTCAGGTACATTAAGCGGTACAGTTATTATAATTGCTGTAAATGCAGTTTCTCTTTTTCTAAGAATTTTTTATCAATTTTTAACAACGTTTTAAAGTAATTATGATTTGAATTAGTCTATGTGCCTGTATGTCCGGCACTAAAGTTCGTAAATATTTTTAGAATTTCTTCAAAATGATATAGGTTATTCAAATTTAGGACGAAACGTTGCCTATTTAAAATGGTATAAATAGCACTGGTTTGTGTACAGGGTCACTCTAAAGAATTCCAAAGCATTGCGTTATATGACAGATATTTCTATAAACCATATTTCAATAACTTTATTTTACAGAAACCATAATGAAATTGACATTTGTTATTCATATGCGTAAAAAAATGTTTTTATAGTATGATTAGCATTAAGATTTATAGGGGTAAACAAAAATATTCAGATATATTGAGGGCTGGAATTGGAAATTGTTGGAATTATTAAAAAGCTCTAAAAATAGCGGTGTTTTTATGCCTTAAGATGGTGTTTCAAAACATTTCCAATGTCTTAATTTCAAATGCAAAAAGGAGTCTTAAAAAGTAAGACATTTGTTTTCGCTTAAAATGAGACCATCCATTTAAAATACTTTTTAAACTGAATTTAAGACGTTTACATTTGCAATGTAATATTTATACGTAATGGGAAATGTGGAATATTGCGTTAGATAAAGTACAAAAAACAAGCTATTTCTTATATTAATTCTCATTAAAGATGACAATACAGATTTTAATTATGTTACCAATATCACAATATTATATACAAGAAAAATATCGGGTTTGTAGATTTCCTAATTTAGTTATTATATATGTATAGTATTATATCAAAACACTGCATAAAGTGAAATGAATACATAATTCCAACCGAAAACTTAATTAAAATTTATTCCTGAATAAATAGCTAACATTTTTAATTTAATCAGATATTTTCATTAGAAAAAATATTCATTTATTTACTTAACTTCTTTCAATGGAAAGAAAAATCCAACATATTTATTTATGTGCGCCTACTAGTCTTTATTTTATGTCTATATTTAAGCTTCAAAATTAATTTCATTAAGCTAGGATAAAATCTGGAAGTTTATTAAGGAAATGGTACAATATTACAATCAATATCAATATACAAATGTATCCTAAGTGAAATACTATTTAATTCATAGAAACACAGTTTTAAAAACCGGCTCATATTTTCTAATTTATTGATTGCTGCAACTGTTGATTGTCCATAGAAATTTTAAAGATAAAGACAATTAATTATTTTGTGGCTATAATTTAATTATATAATATTGTATTTAAAAATATATATATATATTTATTGAACAGTTATTATTATACACTGGCAGATATCACAGCTATTTCTAAACATTGTGTATGGAAAATTTCTGTCTAGATTTCTCGATAAGAAGTAATTATCTTTATATTTCAAAATATTTTTTATTGTATTTAATTATTTATCAGTATTTCTAGACTAATCTACTGTTTTTAAATCAAATTGCATTTTAAATGTTACTTTACAGTTATAGTTGTTTTTGTTAGCTCAGCTGTATTAAAAATATTTGTTTTCACAAGCATAATAAATTATAAGTTTAAGAAAAACCTATTTTTCATGTTGTAAATCTTATAATATGCTAAAATTTAGAAAGAATTTGAATGGTCAATTTTGTAAATATTAAACGAATAAAAATGTGATGCTTTCAAAACAGCTAATTTAAATACAAAAATAATCCCCGTTTTACCTCGACTCTTTTGTTTCGCTATTTCACGGAGCTGCTCTGCTCGTATCCTAGTTGTCTGACGCTTTATGATTTTCTTGGCGAATGTGTCAAAAAACTTATCTATGCTGTCTCGTTAACCATGAAGTTAAAATGCTTTAAAAAGGGAAGTAATCCTTTGTCAAAATCACATTCTATAACGACATGTCACCCTTCAAATCGAAAGATTCAATTTTCATTTGCAAACGATACAATAACTGTACAAATATAACTGCAGAGAGAACATAATTAAATGATTCATTTTTACATTTCTGTGTAAGATTTTTGTTTTTAATTTGTTCATCATGTTCATGTTTATATATAATAATATACATTACTGTGTGTGCACGTATTTACGCATAATTTTAGGAAATATTGCTAATATTTAAAATTACAAATTCTGTTTAAAGATAAAACAAGAATACTTTCAAATATTAAATTTAAATGCAAAATATTAAATTTACTCAAAATGAATTAATGAATACGAGGTGCGCTGATAAGCGTATTTTTATCCTTTTATTTTGGCAATAGAAGCAAGCATATTTTATTTTTTAATGTTCCTTTATCATTTTTCTGGCAACAGAAATACGTGCATTTTATCTTATTTACTTATTTATTTATTTTTTGAACTGTTGACTTTTTATAACAGATACAATCCAAACAGTTATAGCCGTTATTTTTAGTGCTATTGACGGTGATCTTTAAAACATAATATGATTCCGTTTTCAAAAGTAAATGGTAAAATACGGAATGTTTCCATTTTATTTTTATTGGATCCATTTAGCTCATTATATTTTATTTCCAAATTGTGTTATTACGGTAGCATATTAATATGGCGTAGGAATTACGTCCACTACGAGATCGTCCAGAACTGAAATCACTGTGCTGTTATACGCATGTTACAGACTGAAATTCGAGGTGAATTCAGTTTCTTGCACGATGCGCAGATTTTTTTCTTCTTTTTTCAGTATATTTATTGTAGAAATTCAACAGTCGATTGGTAAACCTTCACGGCAAACCTCCATCATAATGGTCGAGTTTCAAACACTAGGTGATACTAATACTTATAAAGTTTTTATTAGTACAAAATATTATTATTTTTTAACCATCAAAGTTTTTAAAAAAATTCTAAACCCATAGCATCGATGAAGTTCAAATTAGAAAGATTAAACAAATAAAGCAAATGTATAACTGCCAAAAACTGATAGTTTTACTGTAGATTTTATTAAATCTATATGCAACTGCATTTAATAGAACGGTACATCTGCCGTACATTTAAAAACTGCCCATAAAAAGTAGAACAAACTGACCAATACTCTTAAGATAATGTCTTCTTTAATAACGTAAACGAAATTAAGATTAAAGGTTAGTGTACATTAGAGGTCTGCACTAGCCGGGCTTACGGCCCGAGCCCGGCCCGGCCCTCAGGCGGACCGAATTTTTCAATCTGTTTTCGGGCAAGGCCGGGGCCGGGCTCGGACTCAATTTTTTGTGTATACTCGTGGGCCGGGCCTGAATAATTTTTTTTCTGGGCCGTGTCAGTCCGAACCTTTTTCTGGTTTCATCGTTAATCAACGAAAAGGAAAATAATAAAATATTTCTTTAGTCATTTATTTCACATAATTTTACAGGCTGGTATATCACATAAAATTTTATTTTGTTAAAAAATGTCTGTAACTTCAATTTAATTGCTTATCTGTCTGTCTGTTCGCGATCTGATTTTCCGCAAATATTTTTAGCATGTCTCGAAATTTATATATTTTATTTCAAGTAATATCAAATGGTTTCCTATTCAAAATAGTATACATGTCACTACTACTTTGCGCACATGTTCAAACAAAAGAAATTAGATACGTTACTGTGTATTAGGTTTTGTGCCCTATGGTCTGTAGAGTTTAGGTGGTATGAAGGCTATAAAAATCCTGCCGCTGTAACTTTTTCTCTAAACTCCTTTTTCTTTTCTCCAGTGCACTGAATGAAAGTAGCATCATTTTTTGCACGTACAAAAAAAAAGCCTCTTTTCTATAGAATATGGTTGGATTACCATTAAATTTTTTTTTTACTGGATCACATGAAAGATTCGTTTACATTACGGTACATAAGAGGAATCGGTTGAACGCGCATTTTAAGTAGTAATAACCATTTTAAATACCGTTCTATATTGTTTGAGTGCTAATATTTTCGATTTGACTTTCTGTCTGTCTTTGTGCCTTCTGTACGTCTGTAATAATGAGTAATGTTTATATATAATTTTCTTGTAAAAGTTCAGCAGTTTTGTTAAAGAAGATTCTATTGCTTCGCTATATAAAACCTCTGCAAAACACATACTAAAAATCTTTTTCATAGAAAGGCATGCATTTTTTTTTTCATTTATTATATTTTTGAATCGGGCCGGACCGGGTCGGGCCTGATTTCATCGTTTTTTTTCGGGCCGGGCTGGGCCGTACACTAGAAAAAAATAAACGGGTTGGGCCGGGCCTGGACCGAATTTTTCCATTTCATATCGGGCCGGGCCGGGTAAGCAAAGCTTTCGTATAGTCCGGGCCCGGGCCTCAAAATTCTGGCCCGTGCAGACCTCTTGTGTAGATATTGAGCATTAGACTAAGGTATTTTTTAAAAGAGTAATATTCATATTTTAACCTCATTTTGTAAAATTTAAATTAATTCTATCAAAATAAATAAAAATATAAATAAATAAATTAAAGTAAACAGTAAAATAAAATAAAGACTTTTTTTTTTGTAAGCGCAATAAACAGCTTACAAAATCTAATAATGCTGAATGAAATTTTACTAGAAAGTTTTTATTTTCTTAAAATTTTATAATGCTAATAGGTTTACTAACTGATAAAAAAATTACAAATTGAATTTTGAGTACAAACTGATAATTTTTGTATTATTATTTTTTATTTTTAGAATATTAAGTACTTATAACTTTTTACTCAAAACATAAATAAATTAGGACATTAACTAACTTTCATATATAATAACTTTCATACATAACTTTCATAAGAACTTTAATTGTATAGTTTCATGTATTTAATGATAAAAACCAATATGCGTAAAAGGGGTCTAGAAATACATTTTTTTAATTGTGCGATAGAAGTTTTAAATTGATACAAGTTCCCTAGTACGTCATATTTTATATCTCTTCTACTTATGCTAATGCAAAATTTTTCACTTTGGGTAAATACAATAACGTAAATCACAATGCAGTAAAAAAATCGAGAAAATGGTTTCGGATACCTAATGTTGAAATCAAAATTGGTATCAAAATAAATATGCAAATAAGCCTGAATACAAGAAATATTATTAATGCCCTAAAGGAAGACATTCTCTAAAATACAATGATTATGACTCTAGTGTAAAAGACTCACGAATAACGAAAGGTTATAACGATATGTTATTCTTACTTAATAAACGAGACTGTCCATAAAGTGAATGTTGAAACCGCGTGTTCCTTATTTTATTTCTACCATTTACTCTGAATAATTTATATAATAATAATAATAATAGTTCATAATAATAATAATAATTCATAATAAAAATTATAATGATCAAATGCCAGGAAAGAATACTTAAATTAATCATTAAACAATTGTATATTAGAATGAAGTTTTATACAAACTAAAATATATTGAAATATTTAATAAATGTAGAAAAATAATTTTAACATTTCGCAAAATACTGCTATAGTTTATCAGTGACAATTATAGTAGCAGGGTAATAGAAAATGAGTTGTTTCTGAGACAGTGAAATATGAGATCATATAAAATCACTATCAATGCCCAATAACTCAGATTTCCCCAATGAATTAAAAAACATTTAAGATGCGGAAAAAAAAACCCTCTAAAGAATTACCAAACATCATCCATTTGTATATTAATCTACATACATGAAGCAAAAATAATTTAAGAATATTGAACATGATACAATATCAATGTGGGAGATAATTAGATTAAACATTTTAAAAGTTACAAACAAACATTTAGATTGATCATCAATAAATATAACCACAGATAAGTGTAGAAAAATATAAAACCTTGTACTATAAAAGTAGCTAATTATAAACATATCTCCATATAACAACTATTTTCCCGTGAATATATCCAATATTCAGAAAATAAGAGAGGAGTTGAGTAAGTTTAACGATATGAATAATTATGTTAGGTAATATTTCATATTATCTAAAAATACTAATTAAAATTAATTTTAATTTGTTAAAATAAGTCAACTGTTTTCTTAAACTCTTTTATAAACACTCTTTTACGTACTTTTTAAAACATACAATAACTGTGATGATACTTTAAACTTATATATATATATATAAATTATATATATATACTAACCTCTTCAGCTACTACAGGGTGGTGACAGGCCACATTTTTTCCCTGATTCTTCCACCGGTACTTCTCTTTCAAAAATTTTAATAGTATCTTTTCACGATTAATTAAGTAAACATTTGTCATAAAAATGTACTAGTGGAATAATCAGGGAAAATGGCCGGGTCTGTAACCACCCTGTACTATATGTCTGCAGCTATATTCATTAAACTGGTCTCTATGTATAATAAAGGGGCTATATGCAACAAGATGCGTTTAAAATGCCACCTGCTGGAAAACAGCGGGGTTAGTGTCATTACAACTGACGTACAGATGTTCAAACTCCGAAAATAAAAATATTTTGTGATAAGTAATTGTTTTTCTTTCCGAGATCATTTTCTCATGTCACATGTAGGATAGTGAGGGCGAACCTATGACACGCAGATCAGACATTGACTCACGTAGGCCTTTTAAATGACCCACACTGCACGTTGATTTTTACAAACTTATTTTTTATTTTATGAAAGCAAAACATACAAATAAAAAATATTTAAATATCTAAGTATAAATATCTAATACCTAATATATAAAAGAAAAATACTACTGCCAAGTCGTTGACTAACTGATTTTTTTTCATATCACAGTATTTGGAGATGGAAAGAATTTCAATACCATGCTCATGACAGTCGGTCATAAGTTTAGTATGCATAATTTTGTGCATCGTAGGATGAGATGTGCCAACTTGCTGCATTGAAATAATTAGCATTATTGGCGGACACTATAAGTGTTTATGCAACTTATCATCATACACACAGTGTATAACCAAAGACATTATTTACACGGGGAGAGAGGGGGGGGGGGTTGCTAAGGTGGATTGCTGGGACTGAATCCAACTTCCTAGTTTCAATGGTCAAAAATAAAAGTTTATTTATTTTCGAAATACATGTAGCCCGGGGTGGGGATGCTCGAGCACCCATACATCCCTCCTTGTCTACGTTCTTGCATACAAATAACTGTAACTATGTTTATTAATAAAGAGCATTTTTAAATATATATTCCCTACTCTAAGTGGTGTCTTTGACTTTGGGATCCACGAGCTAGTAATAAGAATAATGATGAACGAAATTTGACACATTTTTCAAAAAGTTTCGCTCACACTGGAGGAAATCATGAACAAGCAAATACACCTTTTTAAAAATTTTGTTTTTAGCACTCATGTCTACAAGGTATCTTTTCGTAGCAAAGCAATGATTTTCTACAACATTTTGATTCTCCCTTTTTCCATCGTTGCCAACAGTTTAATTTATTCCGGACTATTTTTAGCCACGCCTTAACATCACACCACTTTATTTATAGAATATTTTTCTTCAACACATAACTACGATAAAATAAGAAAAGTATACTCTTAAAAAGTAAGTGGCATGGATTAAAGGCGGGCTAAAAGTGCTCCGGAATAAATTACAATGTTGGCATCTCTGCTTTTCCCATCTCCTACCGTTTTCAATATAGAAACACCAATTTCGCTGTTTTTCATCAGATGGCGCTGTAAGTGGTTATGTCTTTACTATACTTAGATACCACTTTAATGAATATAGCTGCAAGGTCGGCAATAAAGTTCTGTCATATTGAATTAAACAACCTAACAAACCTTGAAGAAAGTATGTATCTTCTTAAAAGCTGTATAAATGTTGTCCAGGATAA
The DNA here is from genome assembly GCA_963930645.1 of Salticus scenicus. NCBI lineage: Eukaryota > Metazoa > Arthropoda > Arachnida > Araneae > Salticidae > Salticus > Salticus scenicus. The sequence continues at coordinate 179,735,797 of OZ005651.1, forward strand.
ATTTCCAGTGTCATTTGTTTAATTCAATAAGACAGATCATTCCCGCTAACTTAATACATGAGCGTGTGTGTATTTAGAATTTAAAATTTATTTTCATAACAATATCTTTGTTATCATATATAGTTTTCAAATTTGTGCAAAAATATTGAAATATTAACATGGAGTTTATCATAAACCTCATTTAAAAGTACAGAGAGTGTTCAATACAAATGTATAAAACAAAGTACTCAATAATAATAATAATAATAAAAGATAAAAAAAAAAAAAAGACAATGGATGAAATTCTGTCTATGACAGAATTTAATTTAATACGACAGGACTAATGATATTTGTGTTTTAACACCCTTAAAGAAAAAAAAAAGTAATAGAGGGAGTATATTGATTTTTAATTCCAAATAAATTATTGGAATTTGAATGCATAGTATCTTTCCCTAATTGCTTAATACTTATTTACTAAATATTTTAATTTTTAAAATAATCTTAAAAACAATTTCGCATTTATTGTGAACAATTAACAGTGTCAATTTCTACAGAAAAAAAAAAAAAAAAAACATAATATTTAAAAAAAAAAATTATAAATTGATTATTCGATACTAGACCTGTTAACTATGCTAGTTTATCCGTAATGGTATTAGGCCTCGCCTTTTTTTCACAACAGAATTGTTGTAGAGTAATATTCAGCAACATGTTCTCATGATTAAATAAGAAGACTATTGCTCTACAACTATTCTGGTGTGAAAAAAAGGCGGGGCCTAACACTATTACGGATAAACTAGCATAGTTAGCAGGCCTACGATGCTTAAATTATACACAAAATTCAACTGAGATTAATTAATATAATCCATTGACCATCAGCCAAGACCCGTTGGCTATGTGGTCAGAGAACAGAACTGCGAACCCGAAGACTGTGAGTTCTATCCTCACTGATGGAAAGTGAAAAAAAGAATATATCTATAAATGTTTTTACGGATTTCACAAAATATTTTAAGATATAGTTGGTTTAAATTAGAGAATTAAATAGTAAAATTAGAGAGAGAATATTAGAGCATTAGAGTAAGAGAGAAAATAGAGACAGAGTAAGAGTATTAGAGAATTAAATAATAAAACTGGATATTAGCAGGCATTTTTTAAGTGGAACACTATAAATTGGTAACTACGCAAAATATCAGATTGAAAGAAATAGTCTTATCGTACTAAGAATACTTGAAACATTAATCTAAATATTCAGAAATATTTAGCCAAGAACCGTTGGCTGTGTGGTCAGAGTAAAGAGCTACGCACCCGAAGGTTGTGCGTTCGATCTTCACCGATGGGAAGAGAAAAAAAAATACATATAGAGGTTTTTACGGATTTCACAAAAAATTTTAAGATAGAGAAAGAAATTAAATGGTAGAACTGGATATTGGAAGGCATTTTTGAAGTGGAACACTATAAATTGGTAACGATGCAAAATGCCAGATTGAAAGAAATAGTCGTACTAATAAAAAGACATGTTAATCATAATTAACATTTGGAAACATGAGTCAAAAATGAAAAAAAGAATATTTAAATATTTGTGTTTTTTATTCAAATAATGGAATATAAGTAAAGAAATGTATCGTTAAATTATTTATGAAAATTTGTTTCGGCATGAATTCCCCAAACTTCTAGATGTAGAAAAAACTACTACATTTAATCACTCTCACTGGAAATTAAAATCTCAAAAATCGTAAGCAAGTTTAAAATCAAAAGACGAATTTACAATGGTATTTTAAAAACAACGACGACGACTTTGCTATTCAAAAATACTCGGCGAAATAGCGTGCTGTTAGTAAAATCATATTCCCACCACAAAAAAAGTGTTTGTTCAAACTGTGACTATAAATATCGACTTGCGCAAAATCACGTAGGTGTTTTCGAAGTGAAACACTATAAATTGGTAACGACGCAAAATGCCAGATTGAAAGAAATAGTCCTGTCGTACTGAAAAAAAAAAAAAAAAAAAAAATGTTTAAGCTGGTAAGCTGTTTACTTACATTTTGAACCAGAAATTTTGTTTAGTTTAAATTTTATGTGCCATTATTTTCCGCGTGTAATTAAAAATTTATGATTTAGATAGTCATATTTGTGCGAGCTTTTTCTTCGTAAAAATATACCTTCTTCCATTATGAAAATTTTTGCGTAAAAGTGATGAGTCTGATTTGCCTATAATATGTAGAATGATTGGGTATTTTATTAATTTAAAATTCTGGCAGCAGTTTGGTTTATGAGACAAAATAGTACTTACTGAATGTGGTATAGGAGACATCAAATGTATTTAAAAAGTACGTAAGTAGAATGTTATAAATAATAAATAATTTATGTAACATATACAACTGTTTAATTATACGCATTACTCGAAATATAGTTCTTAATTTACAAACAAAAAATAAAATTTTGTTTTATTTCATTTCCAACCTAAAAATCAACCCTAATATTTTATTTTATTTCTTATAACTGTGTCATTTAGAAAAATGTATGACCGCGATAAAGAAATAATATATCTGTATAAGTTTGCATTTCATTTCAAGATACATTATGCATATATATACGCATCCAAAGGCCATTTGTGATGAGCTATTCATCTTACCATTTGTGAAAAATTCCGAGACATAAAAACAAATGTCAGATCTACACGTGATGGCATTTTTTAAGAGCATTTGATATATATTTCAAGCATGGAAAGGATTCATATTTTGCTTAAAAATGTAAAGAGCTTATATATATATATAAATAAATAAATGATATATTACATATATATATTTTAATAAATAGTGATAATGATGAAGAATTAGACTTATGGATATCTAACAATATTTATTTTCTACAAAATTAGTACATATTTAGTGTAAAATTAAACAGTAAGTTGTTAGATTAGTATCTGTCTACGTAAAGTGACGTATTTTGTCGAACATAGCACGATTTTGAAAAGTTAATTAAACTAGATTGCATAAAAGATGAATAAAAATGTAACAAAACTTTTGGAACTTTGATTATACTTTTTATATTTTCTCAAAGCTTTTAAAAATAAATATTATTTTTATATAAAAACCACCATTATATGGAGAATTTTATTTTAATTCATATTCGAATAGATAGGCTTTGGAAGCACCTTGGCTGGTGTTACGCATCTTCAAGACATAAAATTGTGGAGTAAGTGACCAATTTCGAACTTTAAGCAATGAAACATCTGACATAACGAGAGACACAAGAAAACGTAAAATATTTAGAGAGACATAAAGTACAATCAATAAAATAGAAAAACAATTTTTTTTTTTTTTTTAACAGCTCCAGCTGAGAACTAAAATTTTAAATTTGGCATATTAAGACTTTTTCAAAGTTAATCTTAAGATCGGTAATATAAACGTAAAATATTTTTATGATAAACATTTTAATGAAACTTTATTTTCTGTATAAAGCTAGAAATTATGGTTGAAAGTGATTTTCAAAAAGAAAGTTTTTAAAAGTTTTTTTTTTTTTTTTTTTTCAAAAAATTTCTTTTGTTAGAAACACAAAAATATTAATTCAATGCTATAATTAAAAGTATTTTTCAAATATTACTAACAAATGTTGTAGTAAAAGCATATTTGCCAAGTCTCCCTTTTTTCAAGGGTGACTTTATATCGAAGTATTTTTATAATTGTTTTCAGTTGTTTTTAGTTGTAACAGGGGTAGGCAGTAACACGCAGTTTACGAAATATTTTATATTTTCAGTTAGATATTTCGATAAACATATTCTAATGACGCGCTTTATTAGGTAAGCATAATCAGTGTTCTGCAAAAATGGTTAATGAGAGGTTCTGTACATGTGCTTTATTTTAGCTAGTTAGTGGAAAAAATGTATTTCGTAAATTTTGATTAAAGTTATGTTAATTTATATTTTAAAGAAATATTTGTAGCTATTTATTTAGTCTGTTTGTTAAGTTATGAAATGCATATTTAGTTTTTTGTATAAATCGTTATATTTCTTTTATAAATAAACAAAATGTCCAAAATCGTACGATGGGGCAAGTTGAAACAAAATTTTGGGGCAAGTTGTAACATGCTACAATTTGCCCTTTGCGTTTTGATTTATGAAATTAGACATTCTACTTTATATGTTAACAAGCAAATTATTTATTGTATGCATTTTTTTAACATGAGGAACCATTAAAAAAAATCTGAAAGAGCTTCAAAAATGCTTCCTCCTAAACTAGATGCCTTCTGCGTGGCTGGAAAACTTGGCAATTGTTCAAGCGATAGACAGCGCCATCTGGTACAGATTACGCGACTTTTTTTATTCAAATGTCACCAATAGTTTTAAGAAGTGATCTATGATATATATAATCGACGTTTCTTCAATTTTATTCGCCTTTTATGTATATCAAATCCCACTTAAAACAAATTTTGGTGGCTGTTGAATAAAAAAGTCACGCAATCTGTACCAGGTGGCGCGTTTAGAAGGCTATGTTCAAAAGGTCAAGATATATACGATTTAGCTGCAGCTGAAATCCTCGAAAAAGGTACAAATATTAGGCACCCATCACCCGAAAGAAAAATATTTTAAAAATAATTTGAAGAGATAATTAAAAAGAAACATAAAGAGAAAGAAAAGAAAAAGATTATAGGAAGAAAAAAATAAATAAACGAAAGGATAAAAATATAAATAAAATGTTTTTAACTTTAGATACAGATTCTGAATTAGAGGAGTGGTTTGTGGAGATGCCTACAGCTAGAGCTCGAAGTCTCCGCCCATTTTCAGGAAACTTTCAAAAATCAAAAATTTTTGGCTTCTTTGACACTACTATATTTATACAGAAATATTTTCTGTGTTTTTATATTATAGTGTCGTGATTATATAATCACTAATTATAATCACGATTTAATCACGAATTACAGAATATTGGATAAAAATAGTGGTAGAACAAAAACAGAAATTTCTCCTCAATGAGAGTGTCCTGAAAAAAAGGGCAGAAAAGTCGAGCTCTGCTAAAACCTCTCTGAGGCAGAAGAATTAGTATAATACTTAATTTACAAAATGTGGGCACACGATAAATGTATGATAGGGAACAAAATATCATTTGTTTCAATTAATTTCAACTCTGACTAAGATTGACTTCTGTGTTGATTATATATTTAATTTTCTCTTTATTTTACTATAATCCATTTCACATAATTCATTGTTACTATACGAAGAAGGATTTAATATTAGAGGAAGGATATCCCAAGAAGGATTTAATTTTACCAAGATTTAATATTAGTTATTAATTGCCTTTTTTTATTAAATTAAGAAATGATTGATAACAAAAAACATTTTGAAATATTGTCGTTTTTATTATTAGTGTTCCCTTCGTATCTGTTACAATATGCCCCACATTCGGGGCAAACTGTAACAGGCAAATAATTTTGAAAAAATATTTTTTGTGCTAAAATTAGCAAAACTAACGATTATTATTATTTCTTTTTTTGTGAATATGATAGATGAATATGTATGCTATGGGAAACAGCAATTATAAACAGGAAAACGTAAATACATTTCAAAATATATTTAATTTTCTAAAAACTGTCACAACCAGCCCCACGCTCCCCTACCCAGTGACCGCAGTGGTCCTATATTTTCACGTTCGTTTTTTATTTTAACACCACTATTTTTATACATCTTTTTGTGAAGATTTTTAAAGCTAAAGCAGCATGTAAAAGTATACTGCTTGATTAAAGTGGTGGCAAAATAATAAGATGCACGTAAAAATATAAGACTTCTGCGGGCGCTGCCTACCGAATAAAATTTATCTTAAGTCGTAATCTAATATTTATCAGATACTTGTCTTTTTATAGAAATTATATGAACATTTTGATAGCAATTATATGAGCATGGACTTTCTGTTCACCGAAATATTTAGTAAAATGTAGATTAAGTTATGTTTCTAGAATACTAATTTTTTTTTTTTTCTGAAAAAAGAGGTCACTATTATATTTCTTAACAAGCACATGCGTAATAATAATATCATTAGTAATTTAGAAATAATTTTAATTTTTAAATAAGATCAACTGTGATCACGAAACTTTTGATTTTTATCAAAAATTTATTTTGTACCACATACAATTTGATTTGGGCATACAATGCTAAAATGTATTTAGTATAAAGATAAACAAATCTTTTGAAATTTGATATTTTTCTGAATGGTAAATTGATATTTTTCTGAATTGTTACGATTATTATTATTATTTTGTCAGTTTAAAAAAAAAAAAAAAAAAAAAAAAAAAAAAAAAAGTTATACATTGAATATTTTTCATCTGGAAGAAAAGGAAAACAGCACATTTCATATAGATATATTTTTTTTATTGACTTTCTAAAAATGGCACAGCATTTACGAATAACAAAGCATCTGATTCTTGTATTATCTAAAATAAAATAGACAGGAAATATTTTAAAGCAGAAAAAATAAACTAGCCTCTATAACATCCATTTTTAAATTATTTGCATTAATATATGCATTTTTGAATTTTAAAGTACAATGTTAAATTTATATTGAATATTAAGAATGTAGAAAAACATACCCCTTAAAAAATGAACAGTGGCAAAGTCTAAAGTAACAATAGCTAATAAGCATAACATTTTTAATTAATAAAATTAGAATATATAAAGATATTTAAAAGAAATTTTACTAAAATTAGAAACATACTTTAAATAACCCTGTTTATATATATGTGTGTGTGTGTGACAAAGAGATAGAAAACGTACTAAGCTAAAAAAGTAATACATTTTTTTAATTGGAAACTGTGTTTTAAAATATAAATAACCACTTTTTATAATGAAATAGTTCAAACAAACCTATAAGAAATATTACTTTATTTATAAAATATTTTAAATATCAAAATATGTACACAAGAGACATATTTCTTATCAAGCGTGTTATTTTTTATGATTCTGCTTTTTTCATTGGCTATAAATATCTAATACTACAGTTTCTATCATAATTATTATTAATATTATTAGTAATATAGCTTGAAATTCGTATGAAAAAATCATATCTGGCAGATTTATCTTTATCTTTTATTTATTTTCTTTCTCACTTTCTTTTCCTCTTTTTTTTTTTTTTTTTTTTTTTTTTTTACGAAATTCAATAAGTGTACCACATAATCAGTACAGTATTGCCAATTTGTCGCTAATTTTTAATAGTAACGTTTATCGACTTGTATATTTGACTATAATATATATATATATATATATATATATATTATAGTCTATATATATAGTATATTATATATATATATATATATATATATATATATATATATATATATATATATATATATATCTTTAGTGATAAGTATAAAGGATTTAAATCCATATTCTTGATTTTTCAGGAGACGAAAAATAAAGTTTAACTAGCTAAAAACAAATTAGAAGAATGGATTAGGGGAAAGGTATTTCGTTGATTTTTACCCTTTATACCATTCAGTGGTTGTCAACCTTCATTTAATAACGGGAAAAATTGAATTAAATATTTTATACCATACATGAATGGTAAATTTCTAAATTGGTCCTTTTTTTACCAATGGATTTTCTCAAAGACTAAATGACATAGAATTAAATCCTTTATACCAATCGATAGAGAATTTTTTTCTGAGTCTGACTATGTACTTAACTCAAAATCGACATTTTTGGACTTAAATCCTTTATACTTATCAGTACAGATATATATATATACATTATGTCATTCTTCAAAATTAGTAGTAATTAATCTCTATATATATTAAATGAAGATGTGTGTGCGTGTCCGTTGCTTTCTAGGCAAATGTGGGCTTATTGTAGAGCTACAGAATATTACATGGAGGTCCATTTTGACCTCTCTTGATGCACCTCGAAGCCTGATTTCCGAATTTTTTATTAGATTTTAAAAACTAATTTAAAATATATAAATTTCTGAAATTATCAGCTCACGAGATAGAAACGTAAATGTAAAATGTTTTCCGTGGCCTATTGACTCAGTTGACCAGAATACTGTGATAATAACGCGAATTTCGTGGGTTCAAAGGGCTAATGTGTTACATTTTGCAGATAATTAATAGAAAAGTGTCAATTGATAAAAGAAAACCTTTCAGTGTCTCCACAGTAACCTTAACCGTATTGATGACGAGAAAGTGACAAAAATAAAGTTAAACTTAGAGATGTGTAATCGTTTTGTAGGCAAACGGCTGATCACAGAGCTACTGAATTTTACATGGTGGTCCGTTTTGACCTCTCCGGATGCCCCTCGAAGACCGATTTTCAAATTTTTGATTAGTGTTTTTAATTAACATTTTTGAAGCTAGGAAGATTGTTTGATGCTACCATCTGTTGTCATAGAGTGAAGATGATAATCTGTCCGAGAAATGTCTGAAATGTCTGTCCAAAAAGAGTAGTTCTTGAATAATAGCAGCGCCATTTATCGTCCAGTTAGAACCTAAAGCGTAAATGCAAGCAATGAGGACTCGGAACCGATATAGTGTGAACGGGGAAGCCGATGCCAAAGGCATCGGGTATCCGAGGCGATGTTCTAAACGATTTTAATGGGAATTTTTTTTTAGTTCTTATTTATAAAGTTATTTAAAATATAGTTATTAATGAATAGTAACAGGAGACTTGGTGTTGGAATATTAAAACCCGAATAAACTACTACGTCAGAAACGCCAAAGAAAAATATTTGAGATGCATACAGCTGTATGCATCTCAAATATTTTTCTTTGGCGTTTCTGACGTAGTAGTTTATTCGGGTTTTAATAGCTATTATTTTTTTTTTTTTTTAATTCATGTAAATATATTGGATAGGGAAACAGGCTAAGCCTACTAGTTATTAAATAAAAAAGTTCCGACAATCAGATAACATTGCACGTAATGAAAAAAGAAAGTAGTATTTGATAATAAGAAAATTTTGTAAAAAGCTGAAAAGTTTAATTAATGTACCTAATTTCTAAAAAAACTATTCCAGATTTGAAAAGTAAAAAAAAAATGCATTTTAATATTGATTTATATATTTAACTGATAGAGTAAACTTTTGTGTTTTTTTATATCCTGTCATTTTAAAGGAGATATCTTCAGCATTTCTTTTGAAAATGTAACAAAAATTTTCTTGAATATTGATTTAAAATTTTTAACTTTCCATACATATATATTTTTCCAATGGACATATAAAAAAGCATAAATACTCACAGCTGCCAAAATTTATAATTTTTAAATTATATTTATCACTACTATTTTTTTAATAGTAATCTATCTTACTGATTTTCTAAGATTAAATAAATTAATAACTTTTATAGAAACTTCCTGGTAAAATGTTTTCTAGGGAAATCTGGAGGCCTAGCAGCTACGATTTTTATTCCTGCGGGTTGTGAGTTTCAGACGATTCTAAATAAAAGCAGTTTTATCCCGTTATTTATTTATGAAAATAATGTAAAGTTCATTGTTTATTATAATATTTACCTGAAACCTTTCATTCATGGATATTTTAATGAGCAAAATAAATTTATAAACATTGTCCTTTTTATACGCTTTATAGTAAGTATAAACTATTTGTCATGTAAATTTCCAAACGTATTTGTAATGTTTCATTATAGCCTTATATTTCATGAAATCGATCTCTTATTAAAAGCCTAAAGTTAAATTATAAAAAAGTATTACACAAAAATTGTAATAAATAGCATACGTATTTGGAAATTTACGCGATGCACTGTTTCAATAAGCATACAAAGGATTTGGATTTCTCTTTAGAAACAAATTCATGATACGAACTAGAATTGGCTTTTATAAAGAACAGCTCTGCAAATGTAATTCATACAAGTGATCTTACCGTACAATAAACGAGACCATATTATGATACTACGTATTAATACATACAGAGTCTGCTTAATATGCATTATAAAACTTTTGTATAGCAGTATTAGAGCAAAAGATATACGTCGTCATAGTGGATGGTTATAATGTTATTGAATAAATTTCAGATACGTATTGTAAACGAAATATCATTTATATAATTCTTCTTAATTTCGCCCTCATTGGATGTAGTCAAGCTGCACAGAAAATTTGATAGAGGATTTTAACCACATTAATTGCTTAAAACATTTAATTTAACACAAATTAATAAACATTTTAGTGTTAGTTTACCATTTTATATATTTTTTAATTATTTTACCTTTTCAACGTTTTTATTAAGATTATTTTTAACCCGAGTGTTTAAGTAAGAGATTGTTGGTATAAATATATAATATACATATATATAATATACATATATATATATATATGTATATATATATATAATGTCTGCATGTAGAAAAATAGAAAAATTAATATGTTAAAATTAAAGATATTTTTTACAAAGTTTTCTAAAGAGTAAAATGTTTATAACATATAATTATTAAACATACAGGTTTTTCTATATGTAAATAAATATTTTTAAAATATATTTCTGAGCCTTAATTTTTTACGTACACTGAAGAGATATCATTATCATAACACGGATTTTTCCCATAGATATCCTTAGCATATATTAAACGAGTTAATCACGTGACTTTATATATATATATATATATATATATATATATATATATATATATATATATAAATGTGTGTGTGTGTGTCTTGGGTTCATGGAAACAGCTCTAACGATTTCCATGACAGTTTGGGGTTAAGTAATATTTGGGGTGAAAAACGATTGGACTTATCCCCATCTTCAGTAAAATTCCAGTTCGCTGCCAAGAAATTTTTCGCCATTTTCAAAATATGACAGAAATTGGTTTTACACGGAAATGGATAAAAGGATTTTGATGTAAGGGTGTGGTTAAGAATATTTTTGAGGGAAAATTCGATTGAACTTATCCTCATCTTCTGGATAATTCGCATTCGCTGTTAATTATTTATCATGCGATTGCAAAATATAGCAGAAATTTTGTTCACTCGGAAAGATCTTATGATTTTAATAAAAACTTTAAATGTTATTTAAGATTACAAACTCATCGGACATATCCTCTACTTTAGGAAAATTAGCGCACATTGTAAACCTTCACCCCATACCCTCTGCAAAATATGACAAAAACATGATTTCTTAGAAATGGATCTAATGATTTTGGTAGAAAAACTTAGGGTTGAGGATTTCTTGAGATGACAAGCTCATCTTATTTATTCTCATAGTCAGAAAAATTAGCGTTTATATATAATTCTTATTCCATCCGTTGGAAGATATCGAAGAAACATGATTTTCTCAAAAATACTAAAACGATCTTGATAAAAAATTAATAATAAGGGTTTTAGAGACGACAGACCCATCTGATTTATCTTGATCTTCAGGAAAGTAGTTTTCGCTGTTAACCCTTACTCTGCCTTTTGAAAAGTATGGCAGAAATTTGGTTTACGCAGAAATAGGTTTGACGATACTCAGAAAAAAATTAGAGTTAAGTGTTTTATGAGAATACAATCCTATCTGACTTATAATCATCTCGAAAATTAGCGTTCATTGTTAATTATCACTATGCTCGCTGCAAATAGAAATGGATCGAATGATTTTGGTAGAACATGAGGGTTGAGAGTTTCTGGAAATGACAAACTCATCTGGCTTATCCTCATAGTCAAGAAAATTAGCTTTCATTATTAACCGTTACTCCACCCTTTAGAAAATATAGCAGAAACTCGTTTTTTTCAAAAATGGTTCAAACAGTCATGATAAGAAAATTAGAAATAAGTGTTTTAGCATACCCAGCCAACATTCCAATTAACACACTCGCGACCACTGACGTAGATTCATGCCATTTGAAAATCTGTAACTCCACCAGTGGGCGTTTCTTTTGTAATTTGTATGTTATTTGTTTCTTAAAATATATGCAGAATATTCATACTTGTGCAATCAATATGCTATGGATACAAATACATTGATTAGAGAGAGTACAATTATAATGTATATCCATTTGTATTATATATGTGAATGCAGAAAATTTTGTTCTGAAAAATTGTAACTTGGGAGAATAAAGCACACAGGCGGACCTTACTGCCAAAAAGACAAAAACATGCGGTCGCGAAAGTGCTAATATTTCGTTGAAAAATATGTGATATAGAAATCACATATTTGAAAAATAAATAAATATTTAATTAAATTCAAATCTATTTTAACATTTTATAGAATAGTATTTCGTGTATACAACAAAAGTCTTTGATTAACGTTTATTTTTCAAACATGTGATTTCTATCAGGGGTCGTACTCTCCGCCCTTTTTTCAGGACACTCTCAAATATGACAAATTTCCGCCTCTATTCCTACCACTATTTTTTTACGATGATCTCTAACCAGATTAATGTGGAGACATATCTATGAAAAGTACCATAAAAATTTCTGCATGAAATTACTGGTGGCAAAATAGGGGAAAATTTCTTATTCTTAAGTGTGTCCTGAAAAAGGGGCGGAGAGTACGACCCCTGTTTCTATATCACAATATTTGTACCCGCCCCCTTTTCCACGCCACTTTACTTTTAGAGTAATTTTCTCTAAATATAATTAGATTAAATAAGGGAAAAAATACTCTAAAAAAAAAAAAAAAAAAAAAGTGTGAAAAAAGGACGGGTACTAACAATACTACACGGAGTGTGAATTAGAATTTTCGTATGTATGGATTTAGATGCAAGAAATCCATTTGACTTACCTTGATTTACCGGAAAGTAGTTTTCATTGTTAACCGTTTCTCCGCATTTTACAAAGTATTGCAGACATTTGATTTACACGGAAATGGATCTAACGCTGAAAAACTTAGAGTTAAGTGTTTTATGAGAAGATAAGCCCATCTGATTTATCCTTACTTTTAGGAAATATGGCGATCATTGTTAACTCTTACCATGCCAGTTGCATAATATGATAGAAACGTGGTTCTCCAGGAAATCGCTCTGACGATTCTGATAAAAATTTAGTGTTAGGTGCATTTTGAGATAACAAAACCATCTCACTTATGCTCGTCTTCGCAAAAATTAGCTTTCAATGTTAATCCTTTTTCGTCCATTTCAAAATATGGCTGAAACTTGGTTTTCTCGGAAACTGCTCGAATGATTTTGATAAGTATTAAAGGTTTTGGGTATGCGAATCACTGTATTTACACTGTGAATGATTTTTACAATGAAACCGAGTGAAGTTAGTCCTCAAGGTGCTAAATATTAAAGCATTATTACATTTTTTTTTTTTTCCTTTTAATTTTTAAGACCACTGAAGAGAAACAATATTAATAAAAGTAAATTTTTATGACAAAATATAAATATTTCTTTTTTCAAAAAATGCGTAAATTCAGCATGTAGAACATGTGGAAAATGATAATAATAATATATATTTATATATATAAAGTAATTATTTACGATTTTTAAATGTAATAGTATAAAAATTAAACTATAAAAATAAAAAATTAACGCACGAATTTTTTGACAGATATCGTTGTTCAAGCAATATTTATTTGTGATTTTTAATTTTTTAAGTACACTGAAGATAAATTCTTACAAGTTTAACAGATTTAGAGAATGAAATTCGCCGCCCTTCCCCTCCTGTCTGTATTGGTTGTAAAGATGTCACAAGAGTGGAAAATGGAATGTTACATTTCTTCTTTCTTTGAAGTAGAAAGAGGAGGAAGAGAGGAGGGGAGAGTAACTACGAAAAAGCCAAGATAGTGATTTATTTTTTAAAATGTTATTAAGATTGTTTTTTCTTCAAAGTGGTAAAAGCCATTATTTAAGTTACGAAGAAAGATATATATTTGGAAAAGAAAAATGATATACTGTTTCAAATACATTAATTGTTATAATTTCTTATCCGTTTCCGTTTTAGAGGCAATGATTTATAGGCGCCGAGAGTAGACAATGGAAGCTCTTGAGTCCAGTGTCACACACTATGTATGCTACTTGATAACTGTCAATGAAATACTCGGAATAAACATGATCAGCGAATTTGTCAAAATGCTGAATCGTAGAAGTTTATTCAATTAACAAAAACAGTTTAAGTATTTATATAAAGAGGTGTTTATAAACTGATAAAAGCCTTTATTTAATTGAAGAAGAAAAATATATATTTGGAAAAGAAACAAAAATACTGTCTCGAATACATTACATGTTATAATTTCTTATTTGTTTTCGTTTTAAAGATAATGATTTATGATCACTAGACGCAGACAATGGTAGTTCACAAGTCCAGTATTACATTACTAAACTGGTTGGTGTCGATGTCACTCGGAATAAAAGTGATCAATGAATTTGTCAAAATGCAGACTTGTGGAAATTTAGTAAAATCACAAAAATAGGTTATCTATTTATTTAAATAGATGTTTATAAATTGGTAAAATCCATTATTTAAATTGCAAAGAAAACGATATATTTGAAAAGAAAGAGACATACTGTTTCAAATACATTAATTATTATAATTTCTTTTTAGTTTTCGTTATAGAGGGGAGGGTTTATGATCGCCAAGCGCGCATACCATGCAAGTTCAATGTCACACACTAAACTGGTTAAAAAGTGCCGATAAAATACTCGGAATAAACATGATCAGCGAAAGTAATTGTAGAAGCTTATTCAATTCACAAAATGCAGAATCGTAGAAGCTTATTCAATTCACAAAAATAGATTAACTATTTATATAAATAGATGTTTGTGAATTGATAAATGCCCTTATTGAAGTTAAGAAGAAAAAAATATATTTTGAAAGAAAAAAAAAAAAATATATATATATATACTATTTCAAATATATTAAATGTCATAATTTCTTATTTGTTTTTCTTTTAAAAAGTAACGATGATCGCCAAATGCACATAATGGAAGCTCACTAGTCCAATGTCACGTACTAAACTAATTAAAAAGTTTTAGTAAAATATGCGGAATAAACATGTTCAGCGAATTTGTCAAAATAAGAATAAACATAATCATCGAAATTGTCAAAATGCAGAATCATAGAAGCTTATTCAGCTCATAAAAATCGGTTAACCATTTATTTTAATAGATGTTTGAAAATTGGTAAAATCCCTTATTTAAGTTACGAAGAAAAATATATGTTTGGAAAAGGAAAAAAATATACTGTTTCAAATACATTAATTGCTATACTTTTACTTATTTATTTATTTTTGTTTGAAAAGTAACGTTATATGGTCACCAAACGTATACAATGGAAACTCATGAGTTCAGTGTCCAGTATATTCATACAGTAAAATTTACCATAATTAATCGTAAATAAATTTACTGATAATTATTATTATTATATTTTTTTAAAGTCTAAGTCTGCAAAAATACAGACAGCAGAAGCCCTATTTAAGTAGAAGTTTGTAAAAATGGTAAAAACCATTATTATTTAAGTAACGGGGTAAAGATATATATTTGGAAAGGGAAAATGATGTACTTATTCAAATACTTTAATCGTTACAATTTCTTATTCGTTTTGTTTTAGGAGTAATGGTTTATGGAAAACAAGCGTGCACATTGAAAGCTCTCGAGCAGATTGGTTGAAAACTGTCGATAAAATACTCAAAATAAGCACCTTGAGCGAATTTGTGAAAATGCAGAATATCAGATGTTTTTTCAATTTCCAAAACAGGTCAACTATTTGAGTAGAAGTTTATATTAAATTGGAGTAACCGGAGAAAACATTTTTAAATACTAGTAATTCTCTCTCTCTCTCTCTCTCTCTCTCTCTTTTTTAATGAGATTATTAAATATAAAAAGTAAATTTAGCGAAAATTAGAAACAGACTTCATTTAGCTACAGAATTTATAGAATATAACGATATATTTTTTTCCCCTTACATTTGTTTATTTTAGTAGCATTATATATATATTTTTTTTATTATATACAAAATTGATAATTTGGTGCAGAACTCATACTAATTATTAAAAAGTAAATAAATAAATAAATCTTTCCATAAAATTCTTTCCATAAAATAAATATATTATAAATTTTATTATAGGGAAATAGCATAGATGCCAACATTTTAACACTTTCGCGTCCGCTGACGTAGATTCGCGTCATTTGAAAATCTGTAACTCCGTCAGTGAGCGTTTCTTTTGCAATTTGTATGTCATTTATTTTTTAAAAATATACGTAATATTCATATTTGTATAACCAATATACTATGGATATAAATACTTTGATTAGAAAGAGTATAATTATAATGTTTATCCCTTTGTAATATGAATCTGAATATAGAAAATTTTATTCTGAAATATTGCAACTTGGGAGAATAATGCCCACAGGCGCACCTTACTGCCAGAAAGACAAGAACATGCGGTCGCGAAAGCGTTAATATATTCCGGAGCATCTTTAGCCCCGCCTTTTATCCACACCACTTTATTTATAGACTATTTTTCTCCAATATAAGGCCCTGGAAAAAAGTATAAGGCAGAGACTCCAACATCCTAATTAATATTCCGTAGTGTTGTTAGTCACGCCCTTTTTTAGACACCAGTAAATTTTTAGAGTAATAGTCTCAAAATTCAATTACGATAAAATAAGAAGAAAAACACTCTAAAATGATACTGGTGTGAAAAAAAAGGCGGGGCTAACAATACTACGGAATATTTATTAGTATGTTGGAGTCTCTGGTATAAGGTCGCAAAATATAATAACAAAAAAAGTATAAAACATAGTTCAACACGAAAAATTTAATATCATTCTTTCTTAGAAATGAAATTAAAAACATATACATAAGTTATGAACGTAGGTAATATATAAGCAAAGCATTAAATGAGAATTTAGAAATCTGATGGCACTTCATCTTGGAAATAATTATAAGGTCGAGGAGTTTTGAATGAAAATATAAAGTCAATATCCTACAAATTGACCTTTTTTCTTCAATGACTTTTATCAGTCGATCAGTCATCGTTGAATGAAGTCGAGATGAAGTTTCTTTTTTGATATTTTTCCATGTATACCTTATCGCATTGATGAGTCCGCCTTTCCCTCGATACTGGCATGTGTCCTTATAAACAGATTGCGTAAATATGCTCCAAACAATTTCCAATGATTTTAAATGCGGAATTCAGGGTGGCCAATCAAAAAGACGGGCTTAATTTGCTTCAAAGCAAGCTCTTGTTGAATAAGCAGCATGCATGCTGGTATTATCCTGGCTGAAATATCCAATCTCCTGCTATAACTAGAGGTGCATTTGGAAGCAAATTATCACCTTGCATATCTTGATACTTTTTGCATTCATTTTGGTACAAATTACCTCAATTGCTAACATGTCATTAGCAACAAACGCTTCCCATACCATTACTAACCCCCTCCATATTGCCGTTTGAAAACGTGAGATTTTATTTCGTTAATATCATGCTATTATTTTTTAAAGCCGTCTGGCCCATCAAAATAAAATTTTCTCATCCAAAAAAAAGTATATCTTTCCATTTATTTCCAGGCGAAACATATTTTTAGCAAATTGTAAGAGAGCTAATTTATGGTTCTTTGTGAAGTGTTGTCGAGGTTGTAATTTTACAAACTGTGCTCTCTGGTTGAAACTTAAAACACTCTATACAGTTCGGCTAGTACATGGTAGGTTTAAACCACGAACTATTTCAAAAGAAGATTTTTTTCATCGCACGTCCATCAAAAAACGTTCGATTTTTGGCGCCTTGGAAGTGCACTTAGTCTTCTAATGCGCTTGCATTTACTATATTTTGAAAGATTTTTTAAAAAGTTGACTGTCGTTTTAGACTAACCGATAGACCTGTAAATAGCTGTACCACTCATTCCACCCGCTTTCATTCCAAGGATTTTACCGCGTTCTGCATTGGACAATTATTTTTGCCTCGGCATCGTTGCCAATGGCACAGAAAAAGACTAAAGTGACCCTAATTGCATTCTTAGGTTACCTTTTCTATTTCTTGCACCATCAGACCGCAGAAAATTTGCATGCCCCTTTAAAAAATTCGACGACCTTATACTTTTTTATATCAGCAAATAAGATTAATACCTAATATGCTAATTAGTTCATTTAATTTAAATTAGATTTAATTTAAAGTGTAATATAATTAATAAATCATTTGCATGCTTTGTATTTTTGTTGCTTTTCCATCTGAAAAATTTGCATAAATCCTAGTTTAACTGGCTATTTAATAGACTTTATAACTTTTTCCAGGGCCTTATAAGTACGATAAAATAAGAAAAAATTACTCTTAAGAAAAAAGTAGTACAAAATAAAAGCGGGGCTAAAAAGGCGCGGGAATAAATTAAAATGCTGGCATCTCTGGAAATAATTGAACGAAAAGAATAAAAAAAGCATTCGCCAGTGGCAGCCCTGTAAGCAGAGTTGCCAAATTTGGGGACTTTTTTTATTCAGTAGTCCTCAATAATTTTGTGAAGTGATATTTGATGTATGTAATAGACGGTTAGTATTCGAAGAGATTAGGCAACCGTTACAATTTAAATTTCCTGGTGGATATTAAATAAAAAATCCCCAAATTTGGCAACACTGCCTGTAAGACAGAATTTTTTCTTCAAAGATAGTTTTTTTTTTTTTTTTTAATCAAATTATCAATCCTCTAAATGGTACAGAAAACATACTTTTTGTTTATAATTATTGATGAAAATTTTATTATATTCCAAATAATTTTCCATAATCTTAAGAAATTATGATAATTTTAAGTATGTTAAAACTTCAAAGAATGTGTATTGAATGCGTTTCTTAAAAAGTAATTGTTAAACTATATTTGTATAAAATGGTAATTTGAAAATTAGAATTAATGTTCTTAGAATTTTATTTTGTGGACTACTATATTTAGTGGTAAAAACAACAACAACAACAACAACAACAACAACAACAAAAAAAAAAGGGGGGGGGTAGGGCACGACCTTTTTAATGCTTACTTCAAGTTAACAGAAATATTTTAAGTATATTTGACGTATTTATAGAGCACTAAAGCATCAATTATAAGTAACTGAAACAGTCAGGTAAGAAACGTCTATGCTCCTGAACTTTTTTTTCCAAAAATAACATCAAAAAACATCATCTCTCAACTATTTAAAAATCACTTATTTCTTTGCTAAGAAATGTAAATTAACCCCAAGACTTTTTATTCAATATTTGAAAATTCTATTTGCAATTTTTAAAACTAATGCCAAAATATCAGATAATACGTTTAAGGCTTTTTCCATTATTTTCATTACCATGATTTTTTTTTCTATGTTTTTGAAAAATTCAGTACCACTATTTCTGAATAATAACCTTGAACATAGACTATATTTGACAGAACTATTTAAAATTAAAAATAAGCTAGAGTAAAGCTTATTTTCTATTTGTTTCATTTTAAATGTGTCGTAATTATATTTTCTAAAATTTAGTTCTTCTAAATACACAAATGAAAAACAGTCTCTACCACCTTGCTGGAAGCATCCTGTCAAACTTCTAAAATACAGAGATGAAAAAATTCTGCCTCTTTGCTACAACTATTTTCATACAATAATCTTTTTACTAATAAATCATAAATTTGCTTAAAAATAAAAATTTCTATTTCTGCATAGAAATCTGTGGTAGAAAAAAAAGCGAAAAATTCTCATACCTAAAATCTATATTTGCATCTATATCTTATGCGTTTTACGTTCCATATATATTTTAATACATCATGATGTTGTGTACATAACTGTTAATATGCCATTGATTTTACAGATCCGTGTGCTCTTCGTTCTTAAAATCCATTAATATGTTCAAAAAATAAAAAATAAAAGGAAGTTTAATTACAGCGAGAAATTTGATTTTCCTAAATGACACGTCTCTTGTTTTTCAATGGAGACTTCATGTCGGAAAATTTTTACAATTGTTTTCAGTTTATATAATTGTCGAATGAAAAATATGATAGAGTCCGTTTTAAAATGGTACTGATAAACCTGATTTAGAAATTTGCAAATTTGGCAGATGGGGCGCTTCATATTCATAATACACACACACACACACACACACACACACACACACACACACACATATATATATATACATATATATATATATAAGGAATATTAATTCAGTTTTTTCCGCTTTTTCCGATCATAAACAGGTAATACAATAAATATTATAAGCTAGCGTTTTTATATTTACAATTATAAATCGTTATTTCTGTGACAAATACAGTGGGTACTCATATTCTACCAGAAACCAGTAAGCTGATAAATTACAACCACTTTAAAAAGAGTCCTCATTATATAATGTGTTTCTGTACTTTCACAAATTCTTAAAACTGCATTAAATTTTAGTAGAACTTTTACTATATTTTAAAATTTACTATTAATTTGTAAAATAATGGTATTATACATTTGTTACTTATACTATATATTTGTTATTTTGTTAATATACATCATAACATAGTTGCCAACATTTTAATTTATTCCGGAACATTTTTAGCCCCGCCTTTGTTCCATACCACTTTTATTTTAAGACTATTTTTCTTCTTATTTTATCGTAGTTATATATATTGGAGAACATTTTTCTGTAAATAAAGTGGTACGAAATAAAGGCGGGGCTAAAAATGCTCTGGAATAAATTAAAATGTTGGCAACTGTCACAATATGCGCTTCATATATAATACATACATGTATTATACGTACACTATAGCAAACCAGTCAACATTCAATTTAGTATTCCGTAAAATTGTCAGTGTTCGCCTTATTATTTTTTTTCATACCACATTATTTTAACAGTAATTTTCTCCAAATATAATTACAAATAAATAATAAGAAAAATACTCTAAAAAAAGACTGGTAATAAAAAAAAGACGGGTACTAACAGTACTACAGAATATTAATTAGAATGTAGGCAGGTATACTATAGAATAGAGGCTAAACAAATCCAGAAGATTATTAGGACCTGCCCCTTTTCCACACCAGTCTTTTTTTAAAGTGTTTTTCTTCTTAATTCAACCTAAATACATTTGAAGAGAATTACTCTAAAAATCAAGTAGTGTTAAAAAAGGGGCGGTACTAACAATCCTCCGGACTAGGTTAGCAGCTCTGACTGTAGGCATAGGTAAAGAGGAGCTATATCACAGAATCTAATTTTGTATTATAAAATATGAAAAAAAAATCAGTGTTTTCTATTTTCATGAGAAATGTTAAAAAAGTAAATACTGATCCCCTTATCTTTATAATGAGTAAGCATTCCAACAAGTGGGTTCATTGATAATTCATTTTATCAGAGCTCGAAGTCTTCGCCTTTTTTAGGACAATTTCAGGGTTGAGAAATTCCCACATTTTTTGCTACCACTCTTTTTATTCAATAATCTCTATCTAATTTAATCACGACATGTTACCATAAAAATACGGCAAAGATTTATGTATGAAAATAGTGGTAGCAAAAAAGCAATTTCTCATCCTTAAAAGTAATATGAAAAAAGTGCGGAAACTTCGTGTTCTGTTTTATACTGTTATTGGGTGCTAGTGATTTACTTTTCGAAACATATTTTTACATTAAAATCCATATTTTGTCTGCATTTAAAACTTTCTCCTTAACATTAAATAATATTTTTATTTTTTATGAGCATTTATGAAGTGAAATATAAATAGAGAATTTCATTCAATAGTAATTTTGGAAAAGTAAAGTAGTATTAAAATTTTTTATTAGTCGGTTTTTATATTGAACATTTTTTCTCGTGAAAAATTTTTACTTATTCCCACATTAATATTTTTTTCTCTCAATAAATAATTTTGACTATTTATTTATTCATTTATAATTAAATTAGGTTATTTAAAATAAGCTAGTATATTTTTCTTGTTTGTTATTTTTATTTAAGTTAAAGGTATAAACAAATCAAAATTCAAGTGCAAGTGAACTGTTTTAAAAATTAATAATATTTTCCGTTTTAAAAATAAGGAGGAAAGATTTAACTCGGGCGACCAGAAAAGAGTCGCCTCTAACCCAAAGAATTCCGAAAGAACTGTCGCCTAAGAATGACATTTTGCCTATCTATTGAAATCAAACCGTCAATTTATCGGAGACCACTAGAAACAATAAAAACTTTGGGATAGAAGAGACGTCTGTACCAAAGATCCCTGATAAAGTTTCGGGGGTAAAGATGACGCTAAGTTCGTCTCCCCTGTGCTGTCAAAGGATCAAGTTTTCGTGAGGTGAATTCTCCGTATAACTTTTTAGCGGCTTGAACCAACTTTATTCAGCATTCAATCGATAAAAAGCGTGTGAGTTTGACGTTAGTATCATGAAATCTGGGAGAAATGGCTCTAACGTGAGCTGAACTTCCAATGAATCCGGCGCTGGCTAGCTGTCACCCTTTCTTGCATTCTAGTATAAGCCATTCTCTACGTTGTTCATTAGGAAGATTGAGATTGTGAGAATAGGAGAACCTAAACAATGCTCGTTTTCGTAGCGGATATTCATATTAACCGACCTCGTTCAGTTTTATTTCCTTTTTATTATCACTTCGAATGGATATTTGGGGGAGACGTGCTCAACTGCTTTTAGGGTTAAATGATAGCGTAAATCTTTAAACAGAGGATTAAGCGAAAACCTCCGGATGAAGATTAGTAACTCGGCCAATGCGAACAACAGCCATCACAGAAACATTTATTCCAAGGGTAGATAATTATTTTATGTGATGTGATTGGTGGATAAACTGACCATTTCAGGAATTTTGGAGATTTCATTAAATACGTGCTACAGGTAGAAAAGGCAATAATTTATATTTTTAATGATACTTTTTTTTTCTTTATTATTATTATTATTATAATTACTACAATGCATACTTTTTTTTTTTTGATTGAAAACGATTACATTTCCTGTAACTGTGTTAAATAAAAAAAAAAAAAAAAAGGAAAGAAAGAAAGAAAGAAAAAGTATTTTTATGAGGGAAATTTTTTGTGAAAACAAAATTTTGAGAAAGAGAATATCAATTTATATGACCAAGGTAAGTTCACATTATTTAAATTGCGTATTACAGAAACGTTTCTTTTAGTTATTTAATTGTTAGTAGTTTAACTGTTATTTAGTATATAAATAACAGTTAAAAATTGACTAAACTGGAATATATTATTTTTAAATATTAAACAATAAAGTTAATAACTTAAAAGTTGTTTTATCGTATTTGAGTAAAATTATAAAAACAGAACATTAGGTTTAGCTACGAGTTGCAAGGGAAGAAATGTTGTTTTAAAGGTATTCGTAGTTTCAAAATGAATTTTACATTATGTAAATTAAAATTCATCGAAAAAAAATTTAACTAGAAGATGAGGGACTGGAACTGCAGTATTAGTTCTAGAAAGTATTGTGCATTAGTGGAGAAAGACAAGCTAGTTAAGAATATCATAAGAGTTGTTGCTAATTTTATAGAGATATTAATCATAATAACAATTTTTATCAAAGAAAATTTGAAACAGTTATCAAAAAATAACAAATTATTAATTTACTATTTTCGCAATGTTTGTAGGAGTTCCAGATATGCCAACAAATATGTAATTATGATTAAACAAGGAAAAAAAATTACTTTTTAAAAAAAGTGGTGTTGAAAGAGGTCATTATTAAGAACGCTTAGGAATAAATTAGAAATGTTGACGTATCTGACGTTGGTAGACCATCGGTCTCGTAATCGGAAAACTGCGGGTGCAGTACTCGAGCCGGCCAAAGACCGTTGTGTATGTTAATTGTCGCTGGTGTGCGTAAAATTTGCCGCAGCTGCAATTTTCTCCATATTTCGTAAAAATAACACTTGTGTGTGGAGGGGGGGATGGGGGGGGAATGACCGAAGCGTTGGTCATTCTTAGGCAAAATGTCAGACTTAGGCGACAGTTCTTTCGGAAGCGCCTCTACCACGAAGCATCAAAACTGTGATGGCATGACTCCGGACCATCCCTAAGGTTAAATCCCTGGCCAGTACCAATTGCGTACTGCGTAGCACTAGTAAGCGTTAAAACCTACTCAAACTCAAACTAGTGTTTACACTATTTCTGTGCAATAAATGTGTCCTTCAAATACTAGAGGTTTTGAAAAAGAAGTTACTAATAATTTATGTTCAGATATAAAAATTTAAATGCTAATATATAAAAGTTTCAATAAAATATGTATGATATCATATGATAATTAGCAAATATTTCTGCATAATCTATTTAGGATCAAATGGTGTAAGTGTGGCATGAAAATTAAGGTTTGACTTTGAATGAAAATTGTAGGTGAATGAATTTAGTTGTGATAGTGAGTTTTTCATTATTTAGTGTATAATATAACTTAAAAATAAATTTTGTAATAAATATGTTACAGATTTTAAAAGATAAACATTTTTTAAACGTTGTTTGGGTGCCACATTAAACTCCTGGATTGGGGCAGGTTTGATTTGAAAAGGAACAGGTATCGAGCCTTACATATTTTTGTATGATTAATTGGCTACTACAGTAGAATTCTTAGGCATCCTCATTAGGTAGGTCAATTTTAAGTTTCGAAAATAGGTATCTCAAATAACAACTCTACTTATTTTCTTTAAACTCCATATATAAACTAAGTTTTAGATTTTCTCCCGACAGATGTATCATTTGGTTACAACAGGATATTTAGTAAGTGTTTTAATTAGTTTGTCCAATTCAATCTCTTCTGACTACACTATTTCTGAAAATATTTTTTATAATAAGTGTAGTTGTGAATAACGGAAGTCGGATGGTGGTTTCACAGTATGTATATATATATATATATATATATATATTAGTATAGTATAATTTACATTAGTGTAGTATGATTTGATTTTACTTTACATTTTGTAGATTAATAGAAATAGACCCCGTCATTGAAGCTTACTTGGAGTTGCAAAACTATCCACATATTTGTATCCGGAAATTTCCGTAGTTGAGAAAATATTTCCCTTTCATTTATAAAACCGATTACAACGTTTATTACAAATCAGAATTTTTCCGTACCTCAAAGTATATTTTAATCACTTAATACAATTTAAATTCCTGATTATTTCAATACATGCTTGGTTTTGATTGCTGAATCATTTAAAAAATCGTTTAAAACATTTTTAAAATTCTTTAAAATATTAAATTTCAATTCGTTTTTGTACAGATTTCCAACATCCTTTTCACTAGCTACCAAGTACCATGTTCAGAAATTTCTTAGAAGATTGAATGTAAATGATGGTTCGTGACCATTTTAAAAAGAAAATCTTTGTTTGGTTGACGCTCACGTACAATGGCAATTGCAGCACTCAAAGTGAATTTAACTATTCGACCATGCTTCGAATTTACATAATAGCATCTTTACGGCATAAATTTTTGATGTTTAAGACTGAATATGCATTTGCATGGTTCACAAGTCTCTTAGTTTTAGCGGGACACTTTACACCAGATATTTCGAATAAAAATTAACTGCATTTTATGTCTACAAATAAATACACGGTAACTTTCTATTAGGAAATGTGATTATATTCTTTTAAAAGAAACTGGGAATTTGGCAACTATACGCTTGTATGAGACTGATTACTCATACATGTAAATATACTGATGAATTTGCGAATATATATATTTTCATCTTTATTGCGGTACAAAATTAGGCAAAAATATTTCATATAATTACCCAAATTTATTCCTATTTCAGTTTCAATATTATTCTATAACTGGAAATTATATTTTTGTCAAAAACATTGTAGATCATCTATTGCTTTTACTGTCCAATAGATGATCCAAAACCGTTAGTAATAAATATACTCTTCAAAAAGGAACATATCGCAGATGACAAAAATACTTATTTTAGGAATAAGTTAACACATTATCTTTTGAAAAATAGGAACTTCGACTTTTCGTACGTTTTTCGGTCTGTCTGTGAAATTTAGTGAAAAATTTTAATTTTTCATTATACAAAGCTATGCAAATAAAGCTACTTAAGACTGAAGCTATGCTTTCATTATTAAATATCGCTAACGGATAAATTCATTTTAGCATGCATGCCAACATTTTAGTAGTAGCCAAAATTCCGGAGCATTGTTAGTACCCGCTCTTTTTTCACACTACTTTTCTTGAAGGGTATATTTTTCTTCTTAATTAATGGTTATAATTATATTGAAGAAATTTTCACTTCAAATACATAATTGCCAACTTTTACGATTTTTGGCTACAGGAGAATTTTAATAGAAATTTTCATTTTATTAAATCAGTCAAAACTGTTATAAAAATATATAAAAGAATTCTATTAAATTTTTTCAGTAGTCAAAAAGCGCAAAAGTTGGCAGGTATGCAAATAACCCTTTGAAGGACAGGGTGAATACTTTTTTTTATTTTGTGAAAAAAATAAAAAATAAAATATTTTAACAAAAGCATAAGGAGTTATTATATATCATTCTAAAATAATGTTTATATATGAAAAAAAATATTGCATCCTGTATTAAAAATGTATATATATATATTCATTTTCCTGCAATTTGAATTTTATTTTTCATATAAAATTCTTGAGACAATCGCCGGTAAAACATTGTGATACTCATTATATAAAAAACATTTTATTATTTTTTAACCTATGACTAAATATTATTAAACTGTTAAAAAAAAAAAAAAAAAAAAAAAAAAAAGTATTGTAAATTTATTTACAAAATGCAAAAATTTAGAATGTCTGTTATTATACATACTTATATCATCTAATACTGCATGAATTCAATATCCGTTAAAATCAATATGATATAGCTTAGATCAATCTCTTTGGGATGACAATGAACGTTCAACGACGGTTGACAGTTACACAATCAGTTTAAATCCTCAACTGTATTGGGGTCATTTGAAGCTAAATACAATTGCAGTGTATTCAGATTATTGGAATTTCAGTTCTAAATCTGCCTCTAATGTGAAAGGCCTCCGAAGTGCATATGATTTCGGAATAAATTTAGAGGGGTTACAGAAATAATTTTTAGCGTTTCTTTTTATAATAAGAGGTCTTTATAATCTATTATAGTGTTTCACATTAAGTTTTCTATGATATTACTCTTATGCTTTTGCAATCACGTTTGTGATAAATTTGACTAAATAAAAGAATGCAACTAGGTAAAATTATTTAAATTTTTTAATTTCTCAGAAAGATTTTTCAGATTTTAATTCTTTTTTATTATAAAATTAAGTTTATTTATTTATTTTTTTTTTAATTCCAAAAATTCAGATGTCGATTTAATCAAATAAAGTAATCAATAAAACATAATTAAAAGGAAGGAAACAGTAAAAATAAAAACATTTGGGAACATAATCTTTTAACTAGCATTTTATTAAATAAACTTGAATTTAAAATAAGTACGAATTAATAAATATTAATTTTTAGCCAAAGAAATTTAAGTCAGACTATTTTATAGAACGGTCTCGTATTAAGTCATTCATTTTAAGGAAAATTATTTATTTTTGTTTATTTAATTTAATTTATTTATTTTTATATCCAAATGAATTAAACTATTTTACAAAGAATGCACTCATTTAGCACCGCTCAAATATGTAAAAAATAATTAATAGGAAATAAATTTCTTTATAAATGCTTAATTTCGCTAAATTGAAATTATTTAAATTCCGTTTTCCTTGCTATTTTTCTCCACTCCCCATTTTCTTTATGTGGCTGCTTTTTAAACTAGGCTCCAATAAAATGTGAACTTTACGAAATTAGATTTAATATATTCTTTGTTAGAATATTCATTTAAAACATATTTTGTAATTTCATTGCAAAATTAAATTTAGATTGGGATCAGTAGTTTCTTTCTTGAAGATCTAAGTAATAATTCTTTGATGGGGTCAACTTTGTTTCACCATTGACTTCTTATGATGTTCCATATCATACGTAAACTATTTATCAACTGGTTTATTGTTACCTGCGATCAGTGTTGCCAATTTTTAATGAATTTTACATTCAATATTCACTATTTTTTTTTATTGTCTGTGTGTCTATTTGACTGTCTTATAAATCAAACATCATTCTTCAAAAAAAGTGGTAGTTATTCAATAAAAAGTCTCAAAAGTTGGCAATACTGCTACCAACCATAGCTTCCTAAACTAGATGCCATCCGCGTGGCTCGGAAACATGGCGGTAGACAGCTCCACCTGATACAGATTGCGCGACTTTTTTATTCAACAGCCACCAAACATTTTTAAAAGTGTGATTTTATATACATAAAAGGCGAATAGAATCGAAGAAACGTTGATTTAACAGGTATTTAACAGGGAGGAGGTGCCGCTCACCACTCCAAGAATGGTGTCGAGCGCTTCTAGCTACGCTAGGCCCCTCCTCCGGAACGTTTATTAAAAAAAAAAAAAAAAAAAAAAAAAAAAAAAAAAGAGAGAGAGAGAGAAAATTACAAGGTTCGCCAGAATGAAGTTAACACACGACAAGGGGCGACATATAAGCCGCCGAAACAACATTCTCTCACGACATATGGCTAAGAAAAGCATAGTAATTTGAATGTTTACAGTCACTCTAATTTCAACATATTTGAATAACATAGCTGCCGGAGTAATTATTCCGAAGTAATTTTAGCCCCGCCTCTATTTCGTACCACTTATTTTTTTTTAAGTAATTTTTTCTTATTTTATCAAAGTTATGTATTGAAGAAAATTTTTCTATACATAAAATGGTGCGAAATAAAGGCGGGGCTAAAAGTACTCCGGAATAAATTAAAATATTGGCAGCTATGGAATAAGTATATAGAGAGAGGGGAATCATATTAACAGGGGGTAAAATTCGCCAGAACAATATTCCCGCGTGACATAGGGCGAAGTATTACAAATAGATAATAATTATTAACAAACTTTAAAAAATAATACTGAAAGGTAAAATTCGCCAGTACAGAGTACTCACGCGACAGGGGGGAGAAATAAAATAAATCTTGAAAACTCAAAAGCACAATGAGCTAGAATTGAACTGGAAAGAGGGAGAATTATTTACAAACAAATCAGTTCGCCAGAGCAAGGTTCTCACGCGACATAGGGCGAAGTTGGTTGTATTACGACATTTACAAACACATGAGGAAACTATAGATATCCTAGGGCTAGTGGGTAAGTGAAAAAGATTATTTAACTTATGAGATTATTAAAGACTTTTAATTTATTTAACTGTTTAGGAATTAGATAATTATTAATGACTAAAGAAGAATTTAATTTGTTCTATATGAAAGAAACGTCGATTATATGTATTATATATCCATTCTTAAAATCATTGGTGACAGTTGAATAAAAAAAGAGCGCAATCTGTACCAGGTGGCGCTGACTACACCTTGAACTGTTGCCAAGTTTACGAGCCACGCGGAAGGCATCTAGTTTAGGAGGCTATGCTGCTACCATAAAGCATAACTGCTTAATTTCAATTTATTTCGTAAAGTTGTTAGTATTCGTCCTTTTTTCACACCACATTCTTTATAGAGGAATAGTGTGAGAGTTTCCATCTGAAGACGGAACTTTTGCTTTACTACTTATGTTTTATTAACAGAGCCTGATTAAGGGCGAAGCACACATTATTTATACTTACACCGTTATTTTTTAACAAATACTTTCCTCCTATAATAAACAGAAAATTCTCATTAAAAATTATTTTAAAAGAATTCTGGTGTCTAATAACGGTGAGTTCTAATAACGGTGAGTAAACTGGATTCTTTTACACCGTTCAATTTTTATAAAAAATATTTCCTCGTCAAAGCGTGGAATTTCTATGACATGAAGTAAAAAATAATTGTAAAAATATTCCGGTGAGAGCGGAGATAATGTGTACTACCCCCTTAATCAGGCTCTGTTTATTAATAATTACTATCATATTAAATCTTAAACAAATACTGGCCAAATATGATATAAATTATTGATATAAAATTGTGTTGTAAGAGTTCTGTCTTGAGGCGGAATCTATTGCATCCTTGCAATACAATACTCGTCCCTAATACTATATAATTACGATTAAGTAAGAAAATTGGTCCTCAAGAAAAATAGTCTGAAAAGGGGGGGGGGGGAAATCTAGTGTGTCACTCAAACGACTTTCTCTTACCCTGAAATTTAATACTGTAAATACAGATTCGAGATTAAGGGGTAAGATAACGAGTACTGTTATGCAGACCTATGTTAAAAGAATTCAAATTAGGCTTCGGAACAGCTTTATTTGACAAATAATTCTGAGTGAGGGGCTTACCACCCCCCTCAACCCCCGGTTTTATTATTGCACCTACATTTATATAGAATTCAAATCGGTTATTAAATTTAAAAGTTCATTTAAAGTGCAACATTCCTTGAAACTTATCAATCTTCATCAAACTTTTTTAGTAACAAATGTATTATAACTTCAAAATACAACATTTGCATCGCCTGAAATTATTTGTTTTAATTTACTCTAAGAGACACAGACAAAGATCAAACGGTATTCATTACTTCGGTATTCATGAAGCCTCAAAACGTGTAAATACACAAAAAAGTCAAGCGATGAATATTTAGCTTTAAAAATATATTATTTATCATATGGCTGTGAGGAATTAATTTCATTTCCCGAGCAGCTTTCCTGGACATGGTAAAATATTATAGTAAAAGCACTTCCACTAACAAAAAAAATGAATCTTATGGCTTAAATATTGGTTGCACTGTATATCTTCTGAATGTTATGTACACATCACATGGTGCACATATATAAAATCCTATATTAATAACACACGGCACAACTTGAAATACACTTCCATCAATTTTAAAGTAATGTCATAATCTAGTTCTTTTGTGTAGCCCTGTAAACGAAAAGTGAATGATTTCTATAACATATTCTACATGAAACATATTTTTACGCCTATAAAAAATATATATGGATTTCATTTGGTTTAGTACAGTCTATAAAAGTTAAACTCTACTTACCTGGAATTTTCCCCATAGACGTAATGTTTTTGAATTCTCATGGGTGTCCCTGTACATGAACCATTTGCTTGATCCCAACGAAAATTTTAGTGTAGCATCCCTAAATGATACACATTTAGAATACCAAGTTTGGACTTTTTGCTATTATTTTACTGGAGATATGCTGATAAGAGACACACATACAGAGACAGACCAACCGTTAAAAACATGATTGTGTAATTGTGATGTTGTGATGTCGATAATCACATATTTTAGAAAATATATTATCATATTAAAAATTAAATTAAATTAAACTAACGAACACATGTTTATGACCTCTAAATTGCAACTTAAATTCATATACAGTATGTTCTTTAAATTTTTGCATTCTCCCTCTTCCCACATATGTATCTTTTGCTTATTGCAACTCTATCGAAACCTTTGATCACATACTATTCGTTCTTTAACGTAATGCAGATCTACAATAGCTTGTTTTAACTTTTCCTAATTCGTTTTCTTTTCATCTTACAAATAAATGCAGTTTTGTCGCCATAACTGGATTCCTTGTCTCATAACAGGGTGTGTTAATTTTGCTCGAAAGTTCCTAGTTCTCATGGCGTGTTTTGGCGTTTAGTGAGGACCGTTTGAATTATAATCATGTGGTAACCTTTTCAAAAATTGTATGTATTTATACGTAACATAATTACAACCTTTTTTTCTCTACCTTTTGAATTTGGCGTCGATTAGAGCTCTGGCGAAATTAACAGTTTACAGGCCAATGTTCCCAATTGGGAACATCAAATTAAAACTTATTTAAAAAAATAAATTGCACTAATATTGACTTGAAAAAATTAGCGGACATACTTAAAAGATGACTTGATGTTTTAAAACAGAAGCAACATTCCTATCATTAGTTGGTAACTGTACAAAAAATCCCCAAAATGATCATTTTCATATTTCTTCCCAAAGAGTACAAATAAGAAAATGCATAAAAATTTGAAAGTATCCGATGACTCTGAATATCAGTTGGTTTATTTTAAACAACTCTTATTATCAAAAAGGACATTAAACTTGATAATATTAATCAGATTATATTAATAATCAATAATATTAATCTTAATAATTTAAGAATATTAATAATTATTATTAATGGCAATTAATATTTATGTATGTATTTTTTTCCATTTAAATGATTAAAATCCCTTAACTAAAGTATTATAAAGTAAAATATGCAAATAACTAATGAAAAATATACCTGGATCTAAATTCGGCCTGTAAAAGGTTAATCAAGAAATCGAAGCGTGACTTCATCACAAAAATGTAAGCTATCAAGACGTCGTTGTTGGTGCTACTGGCCCCCCTTCCACTACGTACTTTGTAACATCTTTGAAAATTTTTATTAATTTTTATATTCACGTATATGGTCACCACAGATGTTTAATATTTTTAAAATATTTAAATAAAATAAGTCTGCAGATTGAATGATGTCTATTTCTGAAGATTTCCTGAGTTGTTGCATTACTTCGCATGTACTCTCTCAAGTTGTGTTTTTTAAATTGTATTCAGTTAATACGTCAATATATCCGGCTATCAAAATCTATTTCACAGATGTGATGCTTATATGTTAGATATTTTTGTAACAGCATGTTACATATGCTATGCATATATTGTTTTTCTAATATTTGAAAAACTTATTAGTACCAAATGATATTTCAATAAATAGATAATTTCAGTGATACTGAAAAGTTTAGATTATTCAGAAAGTTTGTAAATGCATATTTAATAGAAGAAAAATCGAAGTAATTTTGAATCGGATTAATAAAAAAAAAACAATATTGTACAGTTGCAAAAATATATATAATTTGACATTTTAAACACCGGATAATCGAATAATAGTAAAAATATAGCTATCAATCAGTAATTTGAATTTAAGTGTCAATATAACTTTCTCTCCAATATCATATAATCAGTGAATTTGGGTCTTAAATATCAAGAACTCTGTCAGTGAAAATGAGCAAATCATCACAATCAAAGAGATTCCAACATTCCAACTTATACTTGAGCATTGTTAGTACCCGTATTTTTTTCACACCACTTTTCTTGAACGATATTTTTCTTATTATTTAATCGCAATTTCATTTTGGAGAAAATTTCACTACAAATAAAGTGATGAGAGAAGCAGGTAATAACAGTTGTCAGCATAGTTACTAATTTTTACGGTTTTTGGCTGCCGGAAAATTTAATAGAAATTTTTATTCTATTAAATCAGTGAAAACTTATAAAAATATGTAAAAAATTCTATTAAAAATTTCCATTAGTCAAAAAGCGCAAAAGTTGGCATCTATTGTGCTCAGGGATATATTAAAGTATTTGCAGGTCTACAATAAGGTTGACATGTGAAATTAATAGAGATACTGAAAACATCGAAAACGATTATCTACGATCCTTCGACATTGACGCATGTTGAATTCAGAACAAACCAGTATTTTATTTACTCAATAAAATTTACTTTTTGAAAATAAAGTATTTTCAATTATATAAAACCACATTGTAGAAAATTTTGTTTCAACTTGGACAACGTATAAAATGCGTGGGAAAATAAATTGTCTCCATCTCATGTATAAATATCAGTTCCTTTAAGTCCGATTTAATAAGTTTGAAAAACATGTTTCTAGGAAACATAAAATGTTGTGTAACTTCGCTTATTTCTAATTCATTTTTCCTTAAATGTCAACATTCGAAATCACTAAATTCTTTTAAGTAAACCGAAATGTTATTTCTTCCTATATAACAAATGCTAGACGTAGATATATGTTTGAAAAGAATTACAAGCTTTATGAGTATAAGATGAAAGCTTACGGTGAAGTTTTATTGAAAAATAAAAGTACTGAGTATTAAGTTCTCTAACATAAAACTACTCAAAGTATTGAAAAGGATTAGACTAGATTAAAATATCTTGTAATGCATTCAAACTTTTTATTTAATAAAATTCTGAAAATAAAATCCTACTCTTTTCGACTTAAAAGTTGTTGAAATATTTGTAAAAAAAAAAAAAAAAAAAATGTTTCATTACAAAGTTTAATATATCAAACAGTTTCTCTGATTAAAAAGAATCAGACA
This sequence comes from Salticus scenicus, assembly GCA_963930645.1. Taxonomy (NCBI): domain Eukaryota; kingdom Metazoa; phylum Arthropoda; class Arachnida; order Araneae; family Salticidae; genus Salticus; species Salticus scenicus. The sequence goes on from OZ005651.1 coordinate 179,769,682, forward strand.
TAAAAATATAAATGCATATTTTCTTATGCAATGATTTAAAACTTTTTATGACTATAAAAACATCTTATTTAATTTTTTAACGATAATAACATACAATTTTAGATTACTCTTCAGTTTTGCTGATATACTTTTGTTATGTTACAAAGTAATATTACTTATGACATAGGAAAACTACATATTTAAATAAAATAATATTTTATCAAAATATTTATGTTAAAAATATATCAATATGTAAATGAAGAAGAATGAAAAATCTAGCAGGAATCTGTAATCAAAGAAATCAGAGAGAAAAATATCTAATTAAAAAATAAATAGAAATATTTTCAATGTTATTAAGAAAATAAATATTTTTAAAATTAAGTAAACGTTAATATTTGGTGTCGCATTATAGCATGATATTGGATAAAAATTATAAAAATAGGAAAGAATAAGTGAAACTTTAACACCTATATTCATCATAAAAACAACATCGTGACTTTCTATATTAACATAATCAGACTTAATCCTATATATTTGATTCATTCTGAATCGACTGTCATTTGCAATCGATATTACTTTTATGCTTTCACACTGGAACATAGTTTACCTATTGATTGTGTCTATAGGTTACTAAACCTTTATAACGCCACACTAAACATTTCCGAAAAAATTCTTTAAAATAATATTGACTTTTTCAGTTATTCGTGCCAAAAGGTGTAACAGGGATGAAATTTTCCGCCTTTTTTTAGCGAAAACGAACTCTTTAATTCACACCGGAATAAACTTCTCATTTAAGTACACTTATTGTAACACATTATTTGGGTGTTAATATAAATGTATTTAAATTAGAAGCTTATTCCGGTGCGAATGCAGGATTTCGTTTTCGTTGAAAAAGGCGGAAACTTTCACGCCTGGTGTAACCACAAAACCCTTTTAATAAACAAATGTTTTCGTTACTGTTTGATGCTTTTTCTTTTGTCACTGAACAAAACGTGGATAATTAACAGAAATAAATTCTAATATCTTTACACGAAAGACATGCGTTGAAGTATTTTACAATGTGGTAACATTAATAAAATCTTAGTTAATGCGTAATTTATCTTCAGGGATGGGAATTTGGCATTAAATTCACACCAGTATCTGTTTAAATATTTTCTCGTTTAAATATTTATTCGAACAAATAGTAGCAGACAGTCTAAACTCTGTATTCTAAATATGTATGATACAGTGATTCCATACTAAACTCTTTATTAAGATCAAGTAAATGGTTCGTGTACAGCGACATCCAAAAGAATTCAAATCTATTACGTCTATGGAGGGAATTTTTGGTAAGTACAGTGTAATATCTATAGAATACCCTAAAAAAATGGAATAAACATATTTTTTACATACATAAATGTATGCTTCGTGCAGATTATGGAATGGAAATCATTCATCATTCGTTTACAGGGCTACTTAAAGTATTTGGATATAATGAAACTATATTTGGAAATCGCTGGAAATTTATTTCATTTTGTGTTATGTGTTTTTCATATAAAACTAAATTTAATAACACAATGCGATGTGCATATAGGGGCTTTATATAGCGACATTGAATATATATATATATATATATGTGTGTGTGTGTATGTATTACAGCTTTGCTTGAGGTGCAGATTTGTCTTTTTTCGCTTTTCCTTGTCCCATTTCTAGTTTTTATTTTAACCAAAAATTAAAATATGAAGTTTTAAAATATAAAATTCCGTCTTTTTATCTTTAGGTTTAGAAGATTCATCAGTCATTGTCAGAAGATACACGTCCACCCCCTACACACACATATACATACATACACAATGAACAATTTCTAAAAACCACTTTTTTGGACCTTAAAACATGTAAATCAGGGGTAAAATCGGTATCGAAGCCGAATACATTACTTCTATTACGTACGATAATCGGGTAATAGAAGCAAAAATTGTTACATATATATACTTATTTATTATAGATTTTTCAAAGATCCATATCCGCGGATCATGAAATAAAAAAATCCAAATGTACTATCCGCGGATATAGAAAAACTGATATCCGTATTCATATCCGTATCCGCAGATCAGTTTTTGACGATCCGGCACATCCCTAGTTAAAACCTTTGCAGAAAACATATTTTCATTTGAAAATAATAATAATAATTAAGGCTTCAAAAAATGCGGTTAAAAACAAAAATTGCCAATTCTGAACATTTTTACTTTGTGCAGGTCTCTTCGTCAAAACCAAAAGTAAATAATTGATATTGCTCTAAGTTACTAACTAGTAGAATTAGATTAAGTAAAACAAACCTTTTTTTTTTTTTTTTTTTTTTTTTACTTTTGCAGAATTTTTATTAGAAGCGTATAAAATTTGACAAAAATCAATGTTTTTGGACCTGAACAAACTAAGTAAATTTATCACTTTAAAATTAGGAAATGCACTTATAAGAAAAGAATAATTTAAAAATATTCAATGGTATGCTACGTTTTAAACTTATATAAGCTCTAAAACAGACATCCAAGCTGTTCACGTTTGTTATACCATACCTTCCTAAACTAAATGCCTTCCGCGTGGCTCGGAAACTTGGCAACAGTTCAAGCGATAGAGGCTTTGGTTATACAATAATGCCTTTACTTTACTGTAGTCCCCTTAAATAAGACTGGTGTGCCTAGAACAGACTTGATAAATGTCCAAATTAAGCTAAAGAATCAAAAGAAATTCTTTAAGCCAGTTGTTTGTAACATTTTGAAATAATTCTAAATAAAAAATGAAACGTTACACTAATTTCCTCCCATCTGGTAATTTTGAGGTAAATTTTTCAGCCCCCCCCCTTCCATGTATCCTTTAACATAAAATAAATAAATAACTGTATAATTATAGCTTAGGATATATATATATTTTTTTTTTTTTTGTATGAAAATATATTTCTCCATTTTTTTTCGAAATCTGCGAGGTCTACTGGAAGTTTTGTTTCATAAAAACGAACAGTATTTAAGTTTCACACACACACACACACAAAAAAAAAAAAAAAAAAAAAAATTCCCTTTTTTTTGTCCATTTTTTATGTAATAGGTATTTAAAAATAAGTATTTTTTATTATTAAGAAATGTATGAACAACATTTTGATATTATTAAAGTTTATTTAATAAATTATAAAAAGGGTTAAATAAGAGGGTTATAAAATTATAAAAGGTTTAAATATATATATATATTAATCTTGCCTCCGATTTACCCCATCCTACTCTACTACAAACTATTAATAAAGTTTACTATTAAAAAAAAAAAAAAAAAAAAAAAAAAAGTTATTTTAAAAAAAGTGACTGCTGAGAACACTGTTATTCTGAATTCTATCACGAGTATTTATGGTTTTGTTTTCGGAAGCATTAACTATGCTTTACTTTTAAAACAGTGTAAATAAGACCGTTGTTTAAATTTGAAAATTATTTAATTAAATATAAATATTATGTTTTTTTCCTTAAAAAAAGAAAGGAAAAAAACCTCTCGATTCACCTACACAAATGGACAATAATAATAATAATAATAAAATAATAATATAATAGGGGCAAGGAGTGCTTGTAAGTAATATAAATAATTTGTCTGTCAAATTTTAAATTGGAAAATAAATGCAGACTAATACACTCTTTCATTTCCTGATAGTCTCATTTCATTTTCTGAAACTCAATTTAAAATAGTTATTATAAGCACTAAAAGATTACAATTTAACTGCATTCCATATCATTAAACGAAACATTACAATGAATAATTATATAAACTAAGATGAAGCGGAATGCATAAGTAATTTTTAGGGCTAGTTTACTTCTTTTCCAAGTGATTACATGCAGTTCTTTTGACAAAACGTTCAGAAAAAAGAATTTGGAAAAACAAATAAACAAATCTTTTAAAACGTATACAATCCTATGAAATAGAATTTCATTTAAAACTAACTCCTTATACTTAAGGATTAAATGGGTTGGAATGTCTTTCATTTTTTACTCTACAAAAAAGAAAAATATTTATACTTTAAAAATAATACTTTGTTTCTTATTTTGCGGTCAGAAGCAAGAATTCATTTTTCGTTTAGTCATTAAAGATTTTTGTCTTTCTTTATAGCGGTAAAGAATTTGCTTTTCACTTCTCATATTAATGTTATTTTAGGTTAGTTTGATGACTAAAATTGAGTATTAATTAGAAAATTTAACGTTCAAAATTTTTGAAATGAATTGAGGAAATATGTTGGCAAATCCAGTTTTTAAAAGATATTAGAGATTATGTTACCAAGTTTCAGAGAGGGGATTAATATAACTGTTATTAAATTTACACTGATGACTATTTATCACGATTTCTAATTATGTAACCATTTAAATGATTTAAGTCAAACACAAATTTTTAAACGTGTTAAAGTTTAATTTTGTACTCGTGTTTAAATTATATTTTTGTGTATTTTGTAATTTTATCTGAAATAAAATAAAGCTAATTTAAATGAACGCATTACAAGTTAAATTAAGAAAAATAGGTTTCTGAATTTGTATATTTAAGAATGTTATCCGTCATATGTATAAAAGGTATAATTTCTAGAATGTCATAATGCATTATTCACTATATTTATAGGCGGAGTTTGTTTTCTCCATGAATTTTTCTTTCTAGTAGACGGTGTTTGTCCTTCACGCTGTCGGTTGAGAACGAAAGTGAACATTTTCAATAAAACGAATCTGTTGTATAGAGATAGTAGAAGACGAATCAGAAATTCTCTCAGCCAGTTCCTTAAACTAAAAGTTATTCTTAAAAAAAAAAAAAAAAAAAAAAAAAAAAAACGGAGGGCCTAACATTGCTCCGGAATCAATAGACTTTATTCACGTAACGTCACTGGCGGAAAATGGTTGGTTCTGCCAACCAGCGTTCCCAATTTTTATTTTTTCACGAGCATTTTTAGCCCCGCCTCTTTTTCATACCTGAAATTTTAAAAAATCATTTTCTTCTTATTTAATCGTTTATTAGAGAGAAATAATCTAAAATTTCTGGTGCGAAAATAAGGCGGGGCTAAAAATGCTCGTGAATAAATTATAAAAGTTGGGAACTCTGCTGCCAACTCTTGAACCCAGGTTCTACCCACCGTTTATTATTTATTGAATTTATATTAAATTAAAATCTTCCGCACAAAACTTTTTAAAACACAAAACCCAATTTTAAACAGTTTAAAAAATTTTCGTTTCAATTTTAAAAATGTTTACGTTAACTTATTTTATTTCATTTTATTCAAATTTGTACGATTACTGTCCTTCAAAAAAATTTGAAAAGGCTGACATTTTTTGTTTGAATTCGGTTTTATCGCTTCTTTTAAAGTAGTTGACAGCTGCACAAACAAAACTTGAGCATTGGTGAAAATAGTGCAGAATTGCACTAAATTGCAATTGACTGGAATTGCTAAACAGAATTGCATTCACATTAAATAATTTGCGATCAAATTTCCCATAGGTTAACCCTTTCAGGGGCGGTGGCTAGAGGGTCTATCCACCTACTTTAGAAAATGTTCTCTAAGTGTGCAGTGGCTACTTTTTTTATCCACTTTTATGAAAAGTTAATGTGTACTTCTAAAATTGAAATAGAGATGGCAGAACTACAGTAACTTTAAGCAGAATGTGCCTGTGACCTTTTTAAATGGACAAGTTGCGCGAAAATTTTTTGAAGTTTCTTTTATATATTTTTATGAAAAATAATTTTTTATTCAAAAGTATTTGGTAGTGTAAATATACTGTAATGCACCTTTTAAATACAACAGATTTACATATCTTAGATCATTAATTTTAGTTTGATTTTTAGGAGCATCTTTTAGGTGGATAGACACAGTGGTTAGAACGCCTAGCCACCACCCACAAAAAAATCCCCACATGCTGAATTTTTTTCTTCATCAAATATGACTTGTAGGGGATGTTTACTTTATGATATATATATATTTAAAAGGAAATTCAATCATTTTTACTTAGTGCCCCTGAAAGGGTTAATATTAACAATCAAGGGTTAAATAAAACCACAGGCGTGGACGTCGACTATTGAGGGGCGGAAGCATCTGTGATCAAATTACGCATCTTCCACTGTACAAAAGGTGTTAGCTATAACGGGGTGGGATGTCCAGAAAATCAATTTCACTGCCAATGGGGAACAGGCAATATAAAAGAACAGGAAATATTAATAAAAATTCTGGATCTAATCAGAAAAATGAAGCACAAAAAATAAAAGTAAAAAAGTTTGCTGACAGCATTACATCTTAATATATAGCTGCCAAGATCCTAATTAACAATCCGGAATATTGTTAGTAACAGCCTTTTTTCTTCACACCAATCTCTTTTAGAGTATTTTTCTTTTTATTTCATTGTAAATATATTTGAAGAGAGTTACTCTAAAAATTAAGGGTTGTGGTAAACAGGTCGGGTCTAACAATACTCTGGATCAGGTTGGCAGCTATGTTAATAGGAAATTTAATGACAGTCAGAATATTTTTGATTTTTCAAGAACATTTTAAAGTTATTTATTTAATTTTTAGTAAGAATCGTGCACAGCCATCCCTCAGACACCAAGGTGGCCTTGTAAACGGCCCCAAGCTGTCTAAGTTTGAGATTGCATGCTACCCTTTTTTTTTAACAATAAGACTAGAGGCCAGACACAAGACAACACAGGGTAAGTCAATGCAAAAGGCGATAGTAAGAGTAAGAAAATTTGAGGTACAAATTGAAAAAGGTTAAAGATGGGATAAGTCGGACACGCGCTTTGGACCTACGTCTATTGACAAGATTATTTGATCACATGCAGAAAGTATGTTTAAAGCTTGTCTAGAGCTTCAAGGGCCAAATCAAATTGAACATTTAAGTGTTGGTTAAAATCATTAAGTCTTGGGATGACTATTTCTTTATAAGTATGGAAATTTCAAATATATCTGAACGTATGAAGTATTTCTCGAATGGTCGAATTTTGTGCGCTAAGGAGTAACTTGATTCGGGTTTTGGCTGCATGTGACCACGACACAAGCGTAAGTGACAATGGGTCGTTGGTAGGAAGTGTAGAGGAACAGTTTCTTTTTAAAATTTAAATTACTATTCCGAGATAAAAGGGGTATAAATTTATTTTTAGCGACTCAGAATTTGTTACACGTGAAGATGATACGATATGTTTAAAAGTGAGACTTTGATCTAGAATGACTCCAAAATATTTGCAAGTTACAGACCATGGTAGGGGGTGGCACCAAAGTAAATTTATATTTATCCCTAAAATCGTGTGCCATAGAGCTGCTTCCCCGTGAAAAGAGAATTGCTTTAGTTTTACCAGTGTTGAGTGCAATTCTCCATTTGGAGAACCTTTTAGATAATAGTTTAAGGTGATGGCTAATAGCCGAAACTGCGAAGTGTCTGTTAGCATTAAATACAAAAACAGAAGTGTCGTCCACAAAGATAGACAAATTGGTGTTGGGATAGAGGGGCATATCATTAACATATAAGTGCATAGCTGCCAACATCCTTATTGATATTCCATAATATTGTTAGTTCCGCCCTTTTTTTTTAACACCAGTATACTTTTAGAGCAATATTTTCTAAATGCATAGCTGCCAATATTTTAATTTATTCCGGAGTAATTTTAGCCCCGCCTCTAAGTCGTATCACTTATTTTTTAAAAGAAATTTTTTCTTATTTTATGGAAATTGTGTATTAAAGAAAATTTTTCTATAAATAAAGTGGTACGAAATAAAGGCGGGACTAAAAACACTCCGGAATAAATTAAAATATTGGCAGCTATGCAAACGTAATTACGATCAAATTAAAACAAAAATATTCTAAAAAAAATACTGGTGTAGAAAAAAAGGCGGATCTAACAACGCTAAGGAATATTAATTAGAATGTTGGTAAGTATGCATAAGTGAAATAACTTAGGGCTGATTTTAGATCATTGTGGAACATCGAATTCGGCAAAGAAGCTCCGTGAAAGCGTACCTTCGATTTTGACGTGGAAGTTTCTGTCAATTCGATAATTATAAATTAACTTGACGAGGGGAGGGAAGAAGTTATATTTAATAATTTTAAAGATTAAGCCAGAGATCCAAACTTTATCAAACGCCTTCTTGATATGAAGGAAGACTTCTGCAGTATATTATTTCTTAATATTGCCAGTGGTAATGTGTTCAGCAAGTCTGTAGATCTAATAGGGGTGCGTAAATCAAATTGTTCGGGCATCATGATATTTTCTGCAATATGAAAATCTACCGGTTAAGCAACAAAGGCTTCGAAGAGTTTGCCTAATGAAATTAGAAGAGAGAGATGTGTATAACTTGAAGCTTTGTCAGAGGGTTTGACACTTTCTAGAATGGGGGTATAGCAACCGTTTTCCAGTAAAAGGGAAAATTAAATTTAAAGATATTTTTTAAAAGACCGGTGACTTTTGGAATATAGAATAAAGGTAGGTACTTGAGTGCATAATTATTGATACCAGGGGTTTTCTTAAGATTTTTTTTTTTTTTAGTTTACGGATAACATCAACGTGGGAAACGAAGAATTTGATTGGGGATGTTGGTTTCTCAAGAATATTCTAACACTATAATTAGCCTTTCTCTCTGTATTAACACTAATAACCGGATTTCCCTGGAATTGTTCCTCAAGGTTCATTGCAATGGCATCAGCCTTTACTTCATTGGAGTACGCACAGTTTTCAGTATTTGGAATAAGGATTGGTGGAATAGGTTCAAAAGAGCTTTTGAATCGCCTGGCAGCCTTCAAGATGGAATTTTCCTCCGGGAAAAAATTCCCGGGAACAAATTGGGAACGAAATGCCCCCTGGTAGATCAATACCATACCACTGTGGTGTCACCGAACGGAATAGTGTTAATATCGCCATTTTTCGCACTAGTCTTTTTTTTTTTTTTTTTTTTTGAGTACTTTTCTAGTTATTTAAACATAATTACATTTGAAGAGAAATATTCTGAAAATAAAGTGGCGTGGAAAAACGGGATGTGTTAATAATACTACGGAATATTAATTAGAATGTTCGCCAGTGCGAAAATGTTGGCAATTATGCACCAATGTTCCGACCATCGTGTAAATAGAGAAGTTCATAAGAATAGGTATCATCATGTTAAAAAAAAATGTTGATAGTGGATATATATATATAATCGATAAAAATAGCCTCCTAAACTAGATGCCAGTCGCGTGGCTCGGAAACATGCCAACAGTTCAAGCGGTAGACAGCGCCACTTGGTACAGATTACGCGAATTTTTTATTCAACAGCCACCAAAAATTTTTAAAAGTGGGATTTGATATATATGAAAGGGGAATAGAATCGATAAAACGTCAATTATATATATCATATATGACTTCTTAAAATTATTGTTGACAGTTGAATAAAAAAGTCGCGCAATCTGTACCAGGTGGCGCTGTCTGCCACTTGAACTGGTACCAAGTTTCCGAGCCACGCGACAGGCATCTACCTTAGGATGCTATGATAGAACAATTACTAAACAGGGTTCCCACGGTCATGCCTTTTTTAAAAGATTCTACCACCAGAATAAGTTTAAGATAATTTTTTTCTTAAATGTACAGTGTACATTTAAGAAAAAAATCTATTAAATCTGATAAATCTATTAAATCTGAAAGAAAGTTAGCTTAAACTTTTAATACTGATTTGTTGATTACCCTAATAGAGGCATACTAATGTAAATATAATGCACATTTTCCAAATAGTATTGTATGAATATCTTAGGTGTAATATACATAGCTGAGAACTTGTCTGTTTTTCTACTATCTTTTAAATAAATTTTTGTAGAGGTTTCCACGATTAAATAATGTAAAGAATTTACTTATAAAACGTGGTGCTAAAAAACCATATAAGTTGGCAAGTATTAATATTTTTTAGTCAATGGATGCATAGATTTACTTATTTTTTTCATGAAACATATCCGGTAATTAACAATACGATCGAATTCTTTTACCTGTACTGAGTTACCAAGTTTTACAATCTATTCCGGAGCATTGTCAGCCTCGGCTTATTTTCATACCAGCAATTTCGAAGGATGGCTTTCTTCTTTTCTAATCGTTGTCACATACTGGAGAGAAATATTCTAAGAAATTCTGGTGCGAAAACAAATGCTTTTGAATAAATTATAAATATTGGCAACTTTGCCTGTATGATTTTTTTAAAAATCTGATTGTCCCCTAAAACTATTTCTTTAATAACTCCATGAATACTGAAAAGAAAGCATATAAGCTGTATACTATTACTGCCAGTATCCCAAAAATTCAAATATCAAGTGAAAGTAGGGTGTTACATAGGTTCCATGTTTCCTGAATTTCAAGGGAGATTTAATACCTGAATTTTTTTAATAAATATTTTTACCTTGCTTAATCGTCGAAAATATGTGTACCCTATTCCTTTTTCAAAATAGGGGAGCATAGGTGTCAACTTGTGCGTTTTTAAAAATTTTTTTTTTAAACACCAATATATCTTTGTAAAAAAATTCAGTGTATTTCATCGAAAAAAAAACTGCTAAAAATAGTATTAAATATTTCCGGTAGCCAAAAAAACCAGGTGATAAATCTGATCATAGCCTCCTAAACTAGATGCCTTCCGCGTGGCTCGGACACTTGGCAACATTTCAAGCAGTAGACAGCGCCACCTGGTACGGACTGCGCTACTTTTTTTATTCAAAAGCCACCAAAAACTTTGTAAAGTGGTATTTGATTTGATATACATAAAAGGCGAATAGAATCAAAGAAACGACGATTATTTTTACCTTTATATATCATATTTCACTTCTTAAAGTTATTGGTGAGAGTTGAATAAAATAGTCTCACAATCTGTACCAGGTGGCGCTATTTACCGCTTGAACTGTTGCCAAGTTTCTGAGCCACGCGAAAGGCATCTAGTTTAGGAGGCTATGATTTGATTTAAAAGTTAAAAAGGTTGACAGCTGTGATGTTACTATTGAAAATAATCAAATTTGGTGCTCATTTTAATATGTAAATAGCACTTACTGAAAAATTTAACATCATTTTCAAAAACTACACTTAATTTACCATTGAAAAACACCTATTATATTTTTCAACGTTTATTAATAACAAAATAACATTTAGTGTTGGTGTTCTGTTTCTTTCTCAGATTATACATCCATTCAATACTTATAAACAAATTTTACATTCCTTCCAAAAATTTGATTTTATACGCTTTTTAATATGGAAATTTAAAGTACTGTCGTTAGGTAAAGGTTTAAGAAATATATATATTTTTGTTAAATTTTAGAAATAACCTCATATATTGTTTATAAATACATATAAATAATAATTTTCATCATCTACTACCATGCTGGCTAACATTCTAATTAATATTCTGTAGTGTTGTTAGTCCCGCCCCTTTTTTCACACCAGTAAATTTTTAGAGTAACATTCTCCAAATGCAATTACGATTAAATAAGAAGAAAAAACTCTAAAAAGATACTGGTATGAAAAAGAAGGTGGAGCTAACAATACTACGGAATATTAACCCTTTGCGCTCGGCATATTTTCCGTAAGATACGTCTTTTTGGCGTTCTTTTAAAACGTCACACGTATAGTTTTCAACTTCCTACCTTCTGGCTACCGAAAAATTATAATAATTTGTTTCATTTTACTTCATCATTAAATAAAATAAATCTTTCTGTTAAAATTTTCCGGTAGCCGAAAGGTAGCCTATAGTTGCACGTTTTAGAAAAAGAACATTTCATTTGCAGAGAAACACCTTAAGGCGAGGCTCGATTTTTTAATGTCCCCTCAGAAGGAAATGGGGGTGAGGGTTAGGAGCGATGAGGGTTAAATAGCATGTTGGCAAGTATATCTACTATCTTTCATAAACTGGTACTTTGTGGTTAAAAAGTTTAAATATAAAAATTTCTGAAAACGAGAAAATAAGAGGAATGAAGTAGCAGTAAGAAAATTAAAAATCTGCTGTGTCAGTTTTAAAATTGAATAAACTTAACACTAAAAAACTCAAATTATTGTAATGAAATTAATGCAAAAACATCTGAATTATTTTAAAATATATTTTAAAGCAAATTATTTATAACATGTTAACGGTATCTCTGTTATGAATTTGCAGTAATATACCATGTTTTAACCGTCTATCAACAATATGTTGTTCACATTTTGCAATCCTTTTTAAAAGGCTGTTCTATGTTTTTAAACATTCAAAGAAAAAATAAATAAATAAATAAAAGACTATCGACTTCTAAACTAACAAATATTCAGTATAACTTGAGTAGTTGTATTAAAATAAATATTGTTTCAAGAAAACTAAATTATGTATAATGAACACAAATAAAAACCTAAAATTAAAGTTTAATGAATTTTTAAATAACAAGATTATAACAAGGCAAAGATTTCTCTGTCATAAATTAACAATAACATTCTCTGTTTCCGTTTCATTTTTTATGCTTCAATCAGAAGCTAGTAATTATAATTTTATTAATGTTGTTGAAGAAACAAGGGGACGGTAAAACAAATCCAAGCTACTTATTTTAAATCATTAACAAATGAAAAATAAAAATAAATAAATACTTTTTTAATTGCCTAATATTTCCCTCCCTATGATTATTTCATATTTTCCTTGCCGATAATTTTAAAAGAAATTTCTTTACCAGATGTTCTAATTATTTTCTAATTGCACGTTAATTAACCGATCTTCTTTTTCACGCCATCTTTAAAACACAATTGCGTTCACTGCAATGCAAGCAAAATTTTATGCTGCGTCGAATATCATATTATAAATGAAAAGCTCAACCATTGTTCTTGGAAATATGATATTGTATGTGTGAGTGTTTTGTCTGAATTTTAATAAAAAAGTCAACAACTAAAGAATCTATTCAGAAAATGTAAAAAGCCATTGAAATGCTTTAACGTACGAAAATTGGGTCAAAAAAGAAATCTCCAGAAAACCATGATAAATATAATTTCATATTTTATTCTTTCTTTCAAGTTCTTTTTAAAGGAAGGAAATGTAAGTAAAAGGCAAAATAATAATACTTTTCATTTAATAGAGTTTGCAACTTTATCTAATATGATTTGATTTTATTAAGATATTTATTTTTTTAAATAAAATTTCTGGAAGCTTTAAAATGTCGAACAAAATAAAATTTTCTCAAGGAACAAACTGAAAATAATTTTCAACGTTTTCCTGATAATACTGTACAGTTCTGCATAGTTGCTAAGTCTCTTGATTTAAGCGGAAGACATCACACGAGAAATTTCCTATAGCAATTTTCACTTTATTAAATCAAGGAGAATTATTAAGAAATATTTCTATCAAGGAATACTGGTGGAAATTCTGATTAAAACATTCGAAATGTTGGATGCCTGGTTCCGCCTTTATTCCTGACTCTCCCATTACTATATTCATGTTGTAAATTTGTCTAGTATGGTTCCACAATTACTGAACACTTTCGCGACCGCTGACGTAGATTCACGTCATTTGAAAATCTGTAACGCCGTCATTTATTTCTTAAAAATATACACAATAATCATATTTGTACGACCAATATACTATGGTTATAATACTTTGATTAGAAAGAGTATAATTATATTAATTGATGATACTGGTGACAATAAAATAAAATAAAGGTAAAATTTTAGGAACGCTGCGAGGCATGCCTGAAACAACTTTTACGAGTTTTTGTAGTCGATAATGTTTACTTATAAAGTATTTTATTTATTAAATTAAATATTACTTGAATTTAATAAGGTTAACTTATAGATGTTTCAAACCAAAAATTCTCGAAAAGGAACAATCCAAATTTTTTATTTTTAAATATTTATGATCAGCTACGTTTCTAAAAGCCATTTTTAAAGTTAGTTTAGTAATTTTTAAAATAAATTAACTTGTGAACGTTAAAGGGTTAAAAAAAAGACTGGTGTGGAAAAGGGGAGGGTATTAACAATCTTAGCAGCTATGCTATAGCATATCTGTCTACATTCTAATTAACACTTTCGAGACCGCTGACGTAGATTCACGTCATTTGAAATTCTGTAATTCCGCAAGTGGGCATTTCTTTTGCAATTTGTATGTTATTTGTTTCTTAAAATATACACAATATTCATATCTGTACAACCAATATAGTATATAAATCATTTGATTAGAAAGTGTAAAATGATAATGTATATCCATTTGTAATATGAATCTGAATATAGAAAATTTTGCTCTGAAATATTGTAACTTGGGAGAATAACGTCAACAGGCGGACCTTACTATCAAAAAGACAAAAAGATGCGGTCGCGAAAGTGTTAAGATGAAAATTGCTGTATCATACCTGTCAACATTCTAATTAATGTACCGTAAAACTGTTAGTACCCACCTTTTTTTTTCACATCAGTTTTTTTAGAGTATTTTCTTCTTATTATAACGTAATTATATTCAGAGAAAAATGCTCTAAAAATAAAATGGTGTAGAAAAAGGGACGGGTACTAACAGGAAATGAATTAGAATGTTGAAATGTACGGAATATTAATTAGAATGTTGGCAGACATGCTATATAAATATATTTGGGCGGGGGGGGGGGGGGAGAGTAAAGAAAAAATGCAGAACTGTACCATGTATTTGTACGTATGATATATATATATATATATATATATATATATATATATTTCATTTGTAGAAGCAGATAATAACTGTTCCCCAAAATTAAAATTTCAGTTATTTTTCCCATTATACCGTTACATAAATTCTAAATAAATTTTTACAGATTTCTGATAATTATAAACCTGAATTTATAATTATCATTGCCAAATTTACTACGTATTTTAGAGACGTACCTATCAACATTTTTTCTTAAGGTTACCAAAAATTTTCTATTTAAACATATTTTTATTAAACTTAAAAGTTGTGAAAATTTCAAAATTTTAATAGATCAAAAAGGCACTTTATATGAAATATAACTCCAATTAAAATTAATAGCGAGAAAACAAATCGTAAACGACAACGAAGTTTAATTATATAATCCAGAGCTGCTACCTTTTTAATCAGTAACATTAGTATTCGTCTCTTTTTCATACACGTATTTATAAGAATAATTTTCTTTTTATTTAACCGCAATTACTTACTGAAGAAAATTACTGTACGAAGAAAGTGGTGTGAGAAAAAGAAAGGCGATTATTACAATTCTGCGGAATAAATGAAAAATTTGGCAATAATAAGAATCAAGGCAATAATAAGAATAATCTGAATAATCTAGGCTGCAAAACTGCATAGTACTTATCTCATATTTCATATACTCAAGCTCACTCGCTTATTAGCACGTACATTAGAGATGTGTGACCTATTCACGAGTTTAATAATAATAATAATAATAATAAAAAATTGGTTAAAGAAAGTGCGATCTCTAGTTCTTAATAAATAGCGATAACTCTCGCTATTTGTCATTCATCTCCTTTTCAGAATTGCAGCTGTCTGATTTTTTGTCGGCGCCTTTTTTGTCGGCAATTCAATCTTGTGAACTTGTTCACTGAGAAAAAATATGGAATGATATAAGAGAAGATGACATGTCCGGAGAAAACAGGAAGCCAAAATCGTAACCACTGAAGCCATTAGGTAACACAGTTATAGAAGAAATTCTACATTATTATTATGTAATATGGATGATTCGAGACGAAAGTTATTGTAATTATATGTATCAAAGTTGTTAAATAAATAAAATAACACAGTAATATCCAGTGTTTTGGTAGACTTAATATGGCTCTTTATTTAGCTTTCGCTGCTATTGTGATTGCGTCAGCCATCTTCAGTAGTTAACAGTTAACTTCATTTGCCAAGAATGCTGATACGCCGTGTGCCAACTTCTCTTATATCATTACTCCAAGACTGTAGACTATAATCCTCTAAGACATAGTTATCTCGTTTAACTCTCGCTCTTTTTCAGGAGCTTGGCCATCAGATAATTTGTTTGCGGCTGCTTAAGTAACTTTTTTGATCAACTCTGACTCTGACACCATCCATTTACAAATTCCAAATTGTGCATGCTTCTCAAACACAGTTAAGCAGAACTTCCAGTTTCGATTGTAAACATAAACATTTCATTTCAAAGGGTGATATTTACACATTAAATATCAAACTAATATGCTAAATAAAAGGAAAATGGTAAACATTCTATCATAATTTGAAGTTAATTTTTTTTTTTAATGTCTAAATAAAGTATCTGATATAAGATACTAATATGTTGCAGCGGGAGATATTTGATATCTGTCGTTCTTGGCGGAAAAAAAAATCGCCAAATTATCTGTCGAACATATTTAATCCCTTTCAAAAATCATGGGTATTTTAACAACGTATATTAAGAGAGCAAGGACAACCCAACTTCCCGCCAACCCGAAGGTTTATGGCAGCCGAAGCCTGGGAGGAGGTGGGAGTGAAGGAACCCATCCACAACCCGCCGACCGGAGCCGCCGAAACGAACTCGGAGAACAGCGAGCAATAAACAGAAACTAAAGTATTACAAAGTCACAAACTAGCAAATTACAAAGATAGAACCAATGTAGCCGCGAAAAAAAAAAAAAAAAGTTACACGAAAAAAATAAAGTAACAAAAACAATACAGATATTAACAAAATTTAGAAGGGAAACAATTGGTAAACAAATTCAAAATTCAATACAAAAACGAGTCTATATATTTCCAGAATAATTATTATGGCATTCAGGATTTTGAGTCCAAGAATTATAAAATTAATATTGATCCTACTTATGCAGTTAAAGATTTTACGTGGAATGAGCCCGTTTCAGATGATGATACCTTAAGGATCTACTCTGATGGAAGTAAAACGGATGATGGTACTGGTTTTGCTTGGGTGGCCATCTACTGCGGAAAAGTTATATACAATAAGCAAGTTAAACTTTGCAAAGAAAACTCTGTCTTTCAAGCAGAAATGATGGCAATCTCATCAGCCATAAAATGGCTCATTAATTCAGAATTCAGTTCCTGTGTCTTGTTCTCGGATAGCCTTTCTTCTATTGAAAGTTTAAAAAATTTGGTGCCTAAGTCTAAAATTGCACAGGATATTCTGTTAGACCTACAAAAATACGATGGACAAATTTTCCTAATGTGGATTAAGGGACACTCTGGAATTGTTGGCAATGAATTGGCAGACTCATTGGCTAAATCCGCGGTTCTTTTCGGTCAGTCTCAAATTGTTCCTCTGCCCATTTCTTACTTGAAAAGAATTTTATTGTATAAGGTACTTAGTGACTGGCAGGTTCATTGGAACTTATCAGATACTGGCAGGTGGACTTATGATATTTATCCTAATGTTTCAATGGATTTCAAAATTAAAAATCAAGTATTACTGTATTTTATAACTGGACATGGAAGTTTCCCGAGTTATCTTTTTAGGATTAATAAGCTTGATTCAGACTTGTGTCCTTGTGGCTCCGTGGGTAATGCAATGCATTTCATTAGTACTAAATGTAACTTTTCAAACGTTTATATTAAAAGATATACCGCAGAGACATTGGAACATTACTTTAAAAGAATTGATAATTCTAGATTTCAAATTAAAAAGGTTGCGCAAATATATAATCTGCTAAATAAACACTATTCTCGTACTAAATATAACTTTTAATTCAAGAATTTGCTATGTATACGTGTTTTTATATATAGTATAGTTTTGTTATGTATTGGGTGAATTTATATTGGTCTTTATTCAAACATAGTTTATTTATTTATTTATTTTTTTTTTTATTTTTTCTTCAGTCATTTTGTTGCAACAATGTTTTATAGAGTACATTGATTGTTTGTGTTTATTGTATAATATTTGTACGTGATTAGTTAACAGCTTTAACTTATTACTTATATTGCTTTACTTTGTCAGCATATTTATAGTTTATTGTTCCTTTCTTCTTCTTCTTCTTCTTCTTCTTTTTTTTTTTTTTTTTTTTTTTTTATAGTTTATCTGCGGTTCTTGAGGGTTGTGGAAATTATTAAGAGAGCAATCAAAAATAT
This sequence comes from Salticus scenicus, assembly GCA_963930645.1. Lineage (NCBI taxonomy): Eukaryota > Metazoa > Arthropoda > Arachnida > Araneae > Salticidae > Salticus > Salticus scenicus. The sequence goes on from OZ005651.1 coordinate 179,787,650, forward strand.
GAAACAATATTTCATACAACAGATATTACGAAAATATATATCTGGTATGCATATTTTCGTATTACGTTTTTGATCGCCAAGGACGACATAGTTTTGAAATTTAAAATTAAATTTTTGTCAATTTGACAGCAATATAACTTAATCTAGTACATGTGCACGATAATTAATTTCCAATTATATCCAAATATGGGGATTAAAATCAGGAAATAATTTCCCTCAATTTTTAATTTTTTTTTTTTTTAAATCCAATGGACGATTAACATAAAAAAATCTTTATATATATATATATATATGAGTAACTGTATATACAATCTATCTTTATTTTGAATATTCTTGCGATGTTGAAAATTTGCAATTTTTCATTTTTATTATTATTATTTTTTTAATTATTAGTTTAAAAACTTTATTCTAAATTTTTTAACTATCTAATATATACATATATATATATGTATATATATATATATATATATAGAGAGAGAGAGAGAGAGAGAGAATAATTAATCATATAAAAGCACATACTTGTGAACAAATTCGTAAATACATGTGCACAAATATATATTAACATAGCTACACACAAAATTGACGAACTTTTCTTATGCATTAAAGAATATTTAAACGAAATATTATTTCAGCTTTTTACAAAAAAAATTATATTTAAAAATGGTTGTTTGTTTCATGTAAAAGAAAAAAAAAATATGATAATAAAAAGAACATTAATTGAAAAAGGCGTCGCAGCAATATACACTGTCAGAACTTATTATAGAAAACTCTGCTTACAGGATGCTCATTTGTTTAATGAGCAGTTATTCTAAACCTCAGCTGCTATGGCGTTCTGCTCTAGAATAAAGAAATAATTTTCCGATGAGAAGACATGACGCTAAAACATTAGAAACAATAAGCTTCTTAATGAGTGCAGCATTATTATTTCTTTTCGAGAGGCAGAAAATAAAACAAAAACGGAAAAAAAGGAACAAAAATTAAGAAAAAGAAGAAATAAATAAAATTTAGAGTTTTTGGAGCTATAATACATGGGTGATCCAGAGATGAAGTTTTTCTCTAGCATTTTCTTTTATTCTTAAAAAGCGCTTAAAAAAAGCATTTCTCTCTTTTGAACTCTTGGTCACGTTTGGTAAGATCTTTTGCGCTTTAAAATCGTTTCCCTCCCTTCCCCAGCGATCAATTTGTCGAGTGTCAAAAGTGAATGTTGATTTGTTTCCAAAATTTATTTAAAGCAATGGGAAGAACATTCTAAAGTTCTATTCTAGCTGATTTACAGAATATTAGTGGACTTGGAGAGAATCATATTGTTTTTTCAAAAACCATTCCAAAAATCTTCAGGGTTATTTCTGTTTTCTTTTTTAAAGTATTATTTATTTATTTATTTATGTCAAGTTCGAGCGCAATTGGTTTTGAAACATTTTTTATTTATTGTTATTGTTATTTTTATTTTATTTTTATTTTTAACCCTTTAAAGTCGCAGTGTTCCCGCTGATGGAACACCTAATTTTAATTCTCAAGTGCAAAAGCTCATCCCGGAATATTTTAGCAAAAATTTACATTTATAACATAGCAGAAAAGGCCCTTTTTTTAAACCTGAAAATTTAAAATTTCTTTTACTTTAATTTTGTTCGTAAATTCTGGTGGCATTGTAATTTAAATGATCCGAATTACCCTGCGCCGCAAAGGGTTAACTATGCAGATACTTTATTTTAAAATAATGTTACTTAGAAAGCCATTAAGCCAATATGTGCATATGGTTTTGCTAAATATTAAAAACAGAAATTTTATCGCATGATTTCTCAAAAATTCTAGACCCTCTCAAGATATCCTAAAATATCCGTGGGAATATTTTTATAAATAGCACTTGAGAACGAAATCTTATACACTAAAATAATTATAAATGTAATATTTGAAGTCGTCCATATTATATGGCTATCCATGACGAAGTGTTTTTGTTAGGTTATTTTGTCCGCCCTGAGATTGAAACAGTAAAACGTAAAATAAAATAAAATAAAATAAACTGTATTAATCTCAAGAATCTTTTACTGACTCATGGTAGGTAAAGCTATACAAATGTAGCGTTCTTTGGGGTTCCCTGAAAATGAATGTGTAACCTTCTCAGGCTTTTATTATTCGATAATTTCCTGAGTGTTCTTATAAACTTTTCTTTGTTTATCTTATTATTCTTAGAATTATCTTATATAAACGCAGGAATTCGAATTATGTTTTTTAAGAAATTTCTATCTGAAAACTTTCAGTTTATGGTGGTATGACTAAAAAAATGACGAAAAATACTGATTAATGGGTTGATTCTCAATGACATCGATAGATCAAGTGGTTGAAGGAATGAATAACCTCGGAATATTAATAGATCGATTTAATGATAAAATGAATAACACCTGAATTAACAATAGATAGAAACTTATTGATTTAAAACATTATGCAATCAATTATAGTCACTCGAGCGTTTGAATAATGTATATTTTTAATGCTGATTAAGTCAGATTTGGAGGATCACAGTAGAAATTCTTTTTCTCACACATAATAAAAATTTGTAGAAAAAAAAAAAAAAAAAGAGTGGCGAAATCTTTGATTTATAGATTATTCCTAACATGAAATGGTTTTTTACTAAATTTCTTATTGGTCTTCTGAAACGGTTTATTTGAGAAAGAACTTAATGAAAAGAATCCCTTAAAGCGGAAACCAGTTAATTAAATAAGTATCTTACAAAAAAAGAAGAAAAAATGCTTTCATAATCATAACTTTTATTGTAGGAGTCGAAAAATAAATCTGCTTGCACTAAAAAATCTTGAACGTGCTAATTTAGAATTATGCATATGTATTTATATTCTCAACCTTGAACTTCAAAGTACAATAACTTTGATTATGATGGTATTAATTTTATCATGCACCATTTGACCTAAATATAAGTGTTTGTAGTTTTATAATTAAAAGCACCTAAAGCACACGCTAAGCTGCGATTATAAATTATATAAGTATTTACATAAATCTGAAATTTCCGTCACTGGATGGAAATGTCGGCGACACTTTCAAAATAAATACAGTATATTTAGAAAAGAATACTTTGATTTTAAAATTACATAACTTGAATACAATACTCCTTACAATTCTTGATTAAAAAAAAAAAAAAAAAAAAAAAGGTGACAAAAAATATATTGAAGTTCATTACATTCTTAAAAGTTATTTAAAATGTAAATTTTTTTTTAGAAAATGCATAAAACGAGAGAAAAATAGTAATAAGGTTCACTCTGATTTACTTTCCCGAAGACGATCGGAAAAAAAGGGGTATTTGATTAAATACAATTTAAACAATATTTTATATAAGATGGTAATTTATTGGATTGATTTCTAAATAGAAATATTCTAATAATTCTTTCTCATCAAATTTCGTTTACCTTCTCGAATGTTTCTTCCCCGGTAATGTACGGGTTACCAGTAAAGCTTTATTTTCATGAGTAGGGTGATAAATCATATTGATTTTAAATTTCAAAAATCTCTTTATCAGTCATTTTTCACAAAAATTATTAGAGCCGTTACCAATAGAACCAAACTCCAGAAATATTTGCGCGGATTACCAGTAGGCGTTATTTTTCCAAACGATAAGGTTAATACAGATTAAATAGCTATCTAAAAATCCCTAAACTTAAATTTTTATCAATATCTTTCGAGTAGTTTCCTGGAAAACCTGGTTTTTGCTACATTTCGACTAGAGAAAAGTGCGGGTTACCTGTACGAGCTAATTATCAAAATCATTCGAGAGTTTCCGCCCCATTTTGTTCCTGGTGGAGTACAGATTACCAGTGAACGCTAATTTTTCTGAAGAAGAAGGTAGTTCAAATCGACGTATTCTCTCAAAAAACATAGCTGCCAACTTGTACGATTTTGTAACCAAAAATTTTTAATAGGAATTCTTTTATATTTTACAGAAGTTTCCAGCAATTAATAAAGTGAAAATGTTTACTCAGAGAAAGTGGTATGAAAAAAAAAAAAAAAAAAAAGTACAAGTTAGCAGCTATGTAGCATAATCATTGAGGAGAACTTAGAAAAGATTAAAAATATTAATGACTGCATAAATGATATAGAAGACGAAGGCACTGCTCTCGAGTGAACTACTAATTTGAAATCGGATAATAATAATAATAATAATAATAATAATAATGAAGTATGTAAAGTAGAAACAACCGTAACGATGGACATAGTTACCAAAGATCAAATTGAAATAAATATGTCAAACCTATCTAAAAGTCCTAATGGAACGGCTATAATTATTAACAGAGCTTAAAAAATAAATGAATAAATAAAAAATAAATAAATAAATAAACGAGGCTGCTAAGAAAGCATTTGTAGAACGAGCAAAAAAAAAAAAAAAAAAAAAAAAAAAAGTCGTAAAAAAACTCCGAGAAGGCTTCTCTCGAACAAAATGTTATAATAAAGGTACCTGAAATCGACAGAGTAAAATTGGATTAAAAAATTATAATAGCCTTCATTACAGAAATTAAAGGAGGTGAATTTTACTTAGTACAAAGTTCGTTAAATTAAAATCGTTATCATAGCTGCGAAATGTTCCGTTTTTTTGGATACCGGTATAATTTTATATAGAAAAGTTTTATAAGTTTTGCAACAGTTTACGTTGATTTAATAGGATGAAAATTTTTATAAAATTATACTGGTATCTAAAAATCGGAACACTTTGCAGCTATGCGTTATGCACAAGAAATCAATCCATTTTATGGGGGGGGGGGGGAAGTACGTCAAAGAAGTTAGAAAAAAGAAATACGTTTACGAGAAGTACTAAAAAATTTTCTTCAGTTGGCAGACAAGAACTCAAAAAATGCAGCTGCTCAAAGAAGTGTACTAAGAGCAAGTGTTTGTGCAAACCAGTCAATTTACTTTGCAATTCAAAATGCCTCAACAGTCAACCTTGTTGTAACAAGTGAGTTTAATTATATTTTGATTATGTTGAAGAAAATTATAATTATAAAATTCCTTTTTTTCTGTGAAAGTTTTATTTTAATAAATTATGTCATTTAATGAATTAGTAAAGCATAGTACGTTAATTTGATTATTTTATTGTTTATTTTATTGTTAGACTTAGCTTTATTTACAGTACTTCCGAAAATTAAGCATAAAACTGCTTTATTGTTTCCTTATGCCAGGTATAACTCCTGAACAAATGAACATAACGCATGAAATTTTGACGAAATAGTTAAAAAGGTAATGAATTGAATTTCATGTTATTCTAGCTTCAGGAGTATTTCGTTAACGAAATATAAAGGTTTTCTGAAAAATCCATTGATGCCAACTTGTATACATTTTTTTTTTTCTACCAGAAATTTTTAATAGATTTTTTAGTAACTTTTTTAGCAGTTTTCAGCGATTAAACATGATGAAACTTTGTAAAAAGAAATAGTGCTGAGAAAAAACCGTACAAGTTGGCACCTATGAAAAAATCCTTTATTGAAAAAGAGAATGATTGTAAGAAAGAAAATTAAATGAAAAACGCTACTACCGTAATTTCTGGTGTATAGTCCGCAGGTTAGATAAGTCAGTTTTGCACCAGAAATTTTATTAGAGAGATAAATTTATTTTTGTTCGAACTGTTTCTTCGATGAAATGAAGATTTTTCTATTAAATAAAATTTCTGGTGGAGAAATGACGCCTCTTACTTGCGGACTATACGCCAGAAATTACGGTGATTATGTATTATAGTTAATTATGTAATTATATACACCAAAAATTAAAGAAACTTGAGAGACAAAACAAATCTGTTACTTTCTCATACCTGACAACATCCTAATTAATATTCCGTAGTATTGTTAGTATCCACCCACTCCCCTTTTTTCCCCCACTAGTTATTTTAGAGTATTTTTCTACTTTTTTAATAGTAATTACATTTGGAGAAAATTGCTCTAAAAATAAACTGGTGTGAAAAAATGACCAGGTTCTAACAGTATTGCGAAATATTAATTAGGATGTTGGCAGGTATGCATTGTGTAAAGTAACCTTCATTAATTGAAATCTAACATTTCCAACTAAACATTATATTTCCGATTCTAAAAGAATATAATATATTTTTGTTCAATTCACTTAATCTGTTTTATTTTATTTCTTTTTCATTAATCTGTAAATTAAGTATAATTTATTGTTTCCAGTATTCCAAAATGTAACTCTTTTTCCCCTGCTTTCATCAAGTAATCACCAAATTAAAAAAAATATATATATAAAAGACAGAAAAACCCATTAGTCTGCGGTTTAACATCCGGTCTCCAATCAGACGAAAAAAAAATTCCGTTGCATTGTGAAATAGCTGAAAATTACTTTTAATGTTTTTATCATTAAATTTCGCGAGGTCAGCCTGGTTCTGGATACCTGACAAAATTTAATCACATCCTATGACGTAATTTAATTATTAGCCAATCTTTTATCTGTTCTTTAGGTTTATAATACAAAAATTTAAAATATGTTCAGCCAAATTAGCTTTTTGTTGGCAAGGAGACTTGGCAAAATACAGGGAGTTAAAACTGTTTTTTTCATGCTGTCAACACGTTTAAAAAAGATTCTCAAAACTATTAATCAATCGAAATGGCTTCCTTTCTGTTTGGGATCTTCAAGTCATTTAAAAAAATAAACTTTTCAACTCTTCAAAAAGCTGTCTATTATTGTTGAATTCGCAATAAGTATTTTATAAGACATTATATACTTCATTCTTAATGCGGTTACTTAAAATGAAGAATAATGGATTTTCTCAAGAAAATACATCTTTTCCTATTCTTCACAGAGTTGATCGAATCTGGATCCCTATACGAACATGGCTCATTTGTCACTTTAGATATATATCTTCATCCCACCATTTCTTAATTATAGTCCATACCTTCCAACATTCTAATTAACTAGCAGGCTTCGCCCGCTTAGCTGGGCACTATATTTAGAAGATTTATTTTTAATTGAATAATTGAAACGTTTAAATATATTTCGATTGGCGACTATTTCTTCACAGTTTTAGTATGGGATCTCCTTGACAATATAAAACATTTTTTGAACTTCTCGAATCTGTGCAACAAAACTATTATTAAAACGAATATTCTCGAAAACAGTCAAATAGAAATGTTAATTCTTCCAATACTCTGGAAAAAATTGAAGCTGTTACTCGTACAGTAAAAGTCACTATTCGATGAATGGTCGAATCAGAGCACGCACGTAAGTCGTTTTCGCAGCAATCACTATAACGCACGTATGTACGCTTCACGCACATGAAAAAAAAAAAAAAAAATCACTGGACAGCCCTACATCGCTGCGCATAAATCTAAGAACACACGAAACTCGGTTCCGCGGCAATCACTATCATGCATGTTAAAACCAAAAAACATAACTGGACACCCATACCTCGCTGTGCATGAATCTCAGAACATACGAAACTCGGTTGCTCGGCAATCACTGTCACGCATGTCGAAACAAAAAAAATCACTGGACACCCCTACGTGGCTGTGCATGAATCTGAAATCGCACGAAACTTGTTTTCGCAGCAATCACTATCAAGCATGTTAAAACCAAAAAAACATCACTGGACACCCCTTCCTCAAATCAATGAAAATCAAATAAACCAATCAAATCTCTTGTAATTCCTCAAAATGTAGCTCTAGTTCAACGTAAAATACACTCAAATCAATGAAAATCAAATAAACCAATCAAATCTCTCTTAATTCCTCATAACGTAGCTCTAGTCCAACGTAAAATGCACTCAAATCAATGAAAATCAAATAAGCCAATGAAATCTCTCGTAATTCCTCATAACGTAGCTCTAGTTCAACGTAAAATGCACTCACATCAATGAAAATCAAATAAACCAATCAAATCTCTTGTAATTCTTCATAACGTAGATGTAGTTCAATGTAAAATACACTCAAATCAATGAAAATCAAATAAACCAATCAAATCTCTCCTAAGATTCTCCATTCTGCGTCATTATAGAAATAGGAAGTTTTATTTTCATATTTTTATTAATTAAAGAAAACTAATCAAAAATTCGAAAATCTGACTTCGATGTGCATAATAACCCTTCGGAGGGCACCTTTGTGTTAAATCACGAGACTGTCCGAACTACCGTTTTCGAGAACAGTGAAATATACATATATATATACAAATACATTATATATACAAATATTGCTCACTTAGTAGTATAAGATGTTCCGTAAAACTGTTAGCATCCGCCTTTTTTTTGGCACCAGTTTTTTTTAAGAGTATTTTTCTTCTCATTCAAACGTAATTACATTTGGAGAAAATTATTCTAGTTTTACTAGTTTTTTTTTTTTTTTTTTTTTGTAACCATTTACCATAGATGCCAGCATTTTAATTTATTCCAGAGTATTTTTATTCCCGCCTTTATTACATACCACTTAATTTTTAAAAGTAATATTTTCGTATTTTATCGAACTTATATGTTGTAAAAAAAATTTCTATAATTAAAATGGTGTGAATTAAAGGAAGGGCTAAAAATACTCCGGAATAAATTAAAATGTTGGCACCTGTGTATTTACCATTACCATTTTTTTTTTTTTTTTTTTTTTTTTTTTTTTTTTTGAGTATTTTGCTTCTCAATCAATCGTAATTACATTTGGATAAAATTACTCTAAGAATAAAGTGGTGTGTAAAAAGGATTGGGTACTGACAATTTTACGGAATATTAATTAGAATTTTGGCAGGTAAGGTACGTCGTATATTTAAATCATAGTTGCCAACATTTTAATTTATTGCGGAGCATTTTTAGCCCCACCTCTGTTTCGCACCACTTCATTTTTAGAGTATTTTTCTCCAATATATAACTACGATGTAATGAGAAATATTTACTCTTAAAAAAAAAAAAGTAATATGGAATAAAGCCGGGGGTAAAAATGCTCCGGAATAAATTAAAACGTTGGCAGCTCTGATTTAAACATACACTATCTGTTTATATTCTGTAGTTTTTACTATGTGAAAGTCCCGAAAGGAATAACTTTTATTTTTATAAAAGCATATATATATGTGTGTGTGTGTGCTTTTAATACCAATGCGATAGAATTATATTATTCTGACTAGATAATAAAATAAACTTTCAAAGAGAAAGGTGGCTTTGCAGACCATCCTCATACACTTAAAAAATATATATCTTTAATTTTATTATGATAGAAATATCGATGTCATATAAAGTCTTAATCATATTTGTGTTTTGAAATTGCAATGCTTTTAACATAATTGAGCGAAATGAAGTAAATGCATATTTCATTACAGAATTTCTTTTTTGTCTGACCATGCCCTCGGTGCAATCGATTTGTATATTCAACGTCAGTAAACAGAAATTTATTTGTTCGATTGTATTCATTTATTATTTTTATTATGTTATTATAAAATTTATAAATATATGCAAGATAAAAAAAAAAAAAAAAATATTGAAATTTTGCGAGTATTTGAAAGATTTAGTATTCGATATTTTTTATACGTAGTAAAAAATATTTGTCCTTAATCTAATCGTTCACATATATACTCGATAAAGTATATCTCAAACGGGATTTGGGGTTTGGGTTGCCGCTCTGTAGCTGTATTTTGGACATGAAGGCTCCTTAGACCGGGACTTGCTGCTTCATGTAAATTCAGAACCACAACAAACATGTATGCTTGCACTGGTATTTAATCCGAATGCCTAGAAACTAAACGCCACAGACATGTGCATCTAACAAGAAGTTTTGTACCTAACAAGAATAATCTTTTTTTTTTTTTTTTTTTTTTTTTTTTTTTTTTTTTTTAATAAACCATGCATAAAATTTTATGTAAGCTACAGACATGCCGACATTTTACTGTATTCCGAAGAGTTTCTAGTAACCACCATTTTTTCACACCATTTTTCTTAAAGGACATTTTTCTTCCAACCGTAATTATTTATTGGAGAAAATGTCACTACAAATAATGTGGTGTGAAAAAAAGGCGGGTAGTATTAGTGCCGCAGAATAATTTAATAATCTCAAACACCATATTTTTCGACCTATAATCTGCAAGTTTGTTAAATTAGCTTTACACCGGAAATTTTAATTAGCAGACAAAGCTATTATTAAACGAACGTTTATTTCGATTTTAGACTAGCGTAATTACTGATATCCGTAGATATCTCATTCTTGCCAGCCATCTCATTAAGAAGCGTAAAATTTTTAGTACCCGTCTTTTTTTTTATACCAGTCATATTTTAGAGTAATTTTAGTCTTATTTAATCGTAACAGTATTTGATGAGAATTATTCTAAAAATAAAGTGGTGTGAAAAAAGAGGCGTTTTTTCAACGGGCGTTAACAATTCTACGTTTATTAATGACGTGGTTGGCAAGTATGATATCTAATATAAAATTATTAAATTTAAATTGGGGTGTATAAATTTCCCTTCCTGAGAACATTGCTCTCAAACTACATTTTTATCTGAAAAATTTTCCTTTTTTTGAACTTTAAAATTTTTTATATATTTTATGCTTACACGATTTTTAAAGGCGCGTCAATGAAGGTAAACTGTTAACACTTTCGCGACCGCTGACGTAGAATCCTGTCATTTGAAAATCTGTAACTTCACCAGTGGGCATTTCTTTTGCAATTTGTATGTTATTTGTTTCTTAAAAATATACACAATATTCATATCTGTACAACCAATGTACTATGGATATAAATGCTTTGATTAGAAAGAGAATAATTACAATGTATATCCATTTGTAATATGAATCTGAATATAGAAAATTTTGTTAGGAAATATTGTAACTTGGGAGAATAACGCCCACAAGCGGACCTTATTGTCAAAAAGACAAAATCATGCGGTCGCGAAAATGTTAATTAACTTTGCAACATATTTATAAAATCCTCATAATTACATTGACAGACGACAGTTTTTTTTTTAAATACGAGTTTAATAAAATTCTTATTTTATCCTTGAAATATTCTGCCCTGTTTGTGTAGGGAATACAAAAAAATATTGAAAAATTAAATTTTTTATAAAATATAATAACATGTAAAACAATCTATTAACACACTTCTGACCGGCCACGAGTTAATTTTTTCGTTAGAAAGACAATCTCCTGCTTTAGGCATTCCATTGATACAATGTAATATTTTTAAAGAGACTTTTGCATATTCGCGTTTAATTCAATGTGTGCTATTGGTGTATATATTCTTCAGGGAATGAACGCATCGGTTTGAGGGTAGTTAAGTGATTTAAACATGAAAACGAATAATCTTGCTGCTAAATACAGTAAAGTCTCCTGCAACGCGGGTGCAAATTAGCCTTATTAATATTACAATTTTATTTCTTAACATCACTAATTTTATATCAGAGCAACTAGTTTATACAAAAACTAAATCTAGTGTATGAGCCAATAGATTGATACTTTAAAAATTTAGTAGTGTTAAAAAATAAAACAGTTTTATTTATTTTTAATCTCTGCCACCGCGTTGTACGAGACTTCACTGTAATGCAAAGTTTTAATGAAAAGCCAGAAGGTGGGGCTTACAACTAAAAATCAGAAAACATGCAAGCATAAAAGTGTTAAAAAGGACTAATTCAAATAGATTTCTTATGAATTTTTTAATAATTCTTTGAAAGAAAAGAAAAATCGATATCAAACATGTTTTTTACAATTTCAACAAAATAAATATTTTTTTAACTCACTCTCATTTTTAACCAGACTATTTTATATGAATATTTTAAATATTTTTACGGAAAACTGTAATGCTGGGAAGATAATGAAAAATACGTAAATATTTATAAACCTTAAAATAAAAGAACGCGAAAAGAAAGAACTAGAATTCATGTTAATCAAGCTCTGATCAATACTTGAAATAAATATGTATGTTACTTCATATGTATGAAATAACTGAATAAAGTTATTGAAAAATATGAATAAAATATATTTATTTTGATAAAATGCTGAAAAAAAACATTTAGATGAAACGTAACATATACTCCTAACTAATATGTATGCTTTTATATACATTGGTAATGTATGCAAGCTTATAAATTTCTCTAATATAAAAGTATAATGATTTTTTAAAAATAGGAATGTATTTACCCTGCAACAATATACGTAAACTATTAAATAATTAAAAACATAATTCGTAGGGCAATTTAATAACAAAATAAACTATTCTAAAAAATATTTTTAAATTTTTATTCATTACCATGTTTTCTTTTTATTAACTTCGATTCTTGTTTGTTTGTCCAGTACAAATATTGCAATCGATTTTTAACTAACTTCCGGACTAGCTAGATATTTGAAACTTTCAGGACAGCTCAGAACACGGTGACAATACATTTTTTTAAGACTTTCAGTCAATTGCTTCAGGTCCCACTGCTTTCGACAGCGTTTATATGATTCAACAGAAAATTTATTTAAATAACTTCCCGACTAGCTAGACTTTTGAAACTTTCAGAATAGTTCAGAATACGGTGAAAATACATTTTTTTAAATACTTTTAGCCAACTGTTTCGGGTTCCTGCTGCTTTCGGCAGTGTTACCAGTACAAAGCTTGCAATCGATTTGTCACTAACTTCTCGACTAGCTGGACATTTGAAACTTTTATGATAGCTCAGAACTCGGTGACAACATTTTTTTTAATACTTTTAGTCAACTGTTTCAGGTCCCTACTGTATTCGGCAGCGCTTATATGATTCAACAGAAAATTTATTTATCTAACTTCCCGACTAGCTAGACATTTGAAACTTTCAGAATAATTCAGAATACGGTGAAAATGCATTTTTAAAAATATTTTTAACCAATTGCTGCGGGACCCTGCTGCCTTCGACAGCGTTACCAGTACAAAGCTTGCAATCAATTTTATCTAACTTCACGGCTAGATAGCCATTTGAAACTTTTACAATAGATCAAAACACGATGAATTTTTTTAATACTTTTATCCAATTACTCCGGGTTCCCGCTGCCTTCGGTAGCGTTTATACGATTCGACAGAAAATTTAAAAACATGGTATATAAAAAGGTCTTTTTATCTTTTAATTATTTTTATAATGTATGTACACATTAAACTTTTATATAACATCTTATAGATTTTCATTAAATATTATTAGCGCATAACTATATATGGAGTAGACCAGTGTTGCCAGACTTTTTTATTCATTAATCATCAATAATTTTGAGAGTTGACATTTGTTACGCATAATAGGCGATTAATCGTCTATTATGTATATCAAATATCACTTTTCAAAATTGTTGGTGACATTTGAATAAAAAAAGTCGCAAAGTCTGGAAACACTGCGGTAGACTTCCACACAACGCGGGTGAAAGGTTGCGAAATTCATACTACGATTTTACTTATTTACCCTTATCGCTCATATGTCCCTTCTGAGGGGACATTAAAAAATCGAGCCACGCCTTAAGGTGTTCCTCTGCAAATGAAATATTATATTTCTAAAACGTGTAACTATAGGCTACCTTTCGGCTACCGGAAAATTTTAACAGAAAGATTTATTTTATTTAATGATGAAGTAAAATAAAACAAATTATTACAATCTTTCGGTAGCCAAAAGGTAGTAAGTTGGATACTATATGTGGGACGTTTTAAAGGAACGCCAAAAGGCGTGTCTTACGGAAAGGGTTAACACTTTCGCGACCGCGTCATTTGAAATCACGTCAGATTAGATTCACGTCATTTGAAAATCTGTAACTCCGACAGTGGGCGTTTCTTTCGTGATTTGTATGTTATTTATTTCCTAAGTATGTATCTAGTGTTCATATTTTTGCAATGAAACTTGCTGTCGATACAAATATATAGATTAGAAAGAATATAATTATAATGTATATTCATTTGTAATATAAATGTGAATATAGAAAAAAAATTTCTGAAATATTTTACCATTGGAGAATAACGCCCACAGATAGACCTTCCTGTCAAAAGGTAAAATCATGCGGTCGTGAAAGTGTTAACAAGATTAAATTTTTAGCACATCAATTGAATATATATATATATATATTTAAGCGGTTGTTTTGATATAAAATTAGCGGTGTAAAAATGTAAAATTTTAGTAATTATCTGGCAACCCTGACCCCCCGTGGTATGGGAGTCTACTGTAAATATATAACTTTCTTTCTCTCTGCGTGTAAATACGGAGCTGTCAACCTAATCCAGAGGATTGTTAGTACCACCCCTTTTTCAACACGACTTTATTTTTAGAGTAATTCTCTTCAAATGTATTTATGATGAATTAGAAGAAAATTATTCTAAAAAAGTGTGGTGTGGAAAATTGAGCGGTGCTAACAATCTTCCGGATTAGGTTGGCATTTCCGTATATATACATACCTGCCAACATTCTAATTAATATTCAGTAGTATTGTTAGCCCCGCCTTTTTTTCCACACAAGTATTTTTTTAGAATATTTTTCTTTTAATTTAATCTTAATTGCATTTTGGAAAATATCACTCTAAAAATTTACTGGTGTGAAAAAAAGGGCAGGACTAACCATCCTACGGAATATTAATAAGAATGTTTGCAGGTATGTATATATATATACACAGGATAATTCGTAACCCTTAGTGCAAAGTTCGAGGGGAAGTAGAGAATGTCGGTAAGAAACATAACGTCACAGCAAACATGATTAGGCGTAACCAATTAACGCCATCTGTTAGCACATTGTTGTCGGGATACTTTCCTATTTTAAACAGTAATCATAGTTGCCAACTGCTATAATTTATTCCGAAACATTTTTATCCCCGCCTTTATTTCATGCCAGTTATTTTTAAAGAGTACTTTTTTCTTATTTTATCATAGTTATACATTGGAGAAAATTATTCTATAAAGAAATTGATGTGAAATAAATGCGAGGCTAAGAATGCTGCGTAATAAATTAAGAAAGTTGATAACTTTAAGTAATCACTTTCCTTTACCTTCCGCTAAAGGGCTGTATAATTTAATAAAGGGATTTTTCTTATTCGTTTTTAAATCATTTAAAATTTATCCTCAGAAATTGATGCGATAAATACCACAATCCAATATATACGCCAAGGACACTTAAAGGTTTAAACACGAGAAAGCAAAATATTTTGTAAATAATGTATTAATTCAGAAGAACTCTTAAAGCCGGGACTTACTCATATATAAAAAAAGATACTCGAAGACAATATGTTAACAGTTTGAATAAATTATATTTCTTAATTCGTTCTTCAGTGCGATTATGATTTCTAACTATGTTCTCTTCCCCCTCTCTCTGAATTGTACAAAGTTATAAATTACCCTGTGCATGTGCATGCATTTGAGAGATGTAATATATGTTAGCATATGAAGGAGAAATTATTATATAATTATTATCTAAATTGTTTCAGATAAAAGAATAACTCACATTAATCCCATTGAACTTGCTGCTTAAAAAATAATAAACTGGGGAAAAAAAAGCATTATTTTAATTATCTAAAAATAATAGACTTATTGTCTGACGTTTGTTAAATTACTTTTTGCATTTGTTTGCTTCTTCAATGTATTTTACTTATGTATTTTATTTAGAAGGATATAGTAAATATATAAATTATTTTTGTGTAAAAAAAATATATATACTATATATATATATATATCATATTCATGCCAATCAGCTTTAATAAAAATTCTAACTTCATGAAAGTTTTATATGTGTGAAGTATATTGTTAAAGCTGGACTGTGTCAAATTCAAAATTGCATTTTAACACTTTGCCGGTTCAATTTAATTTCACTCTTCTGGTCAGTGTTGCCAAATTTACGGACATTTTTATTCAATATCCACCACTAAATTTTAAATGTAATGGTTGCCTAATTACTTACAAGGTTATTTGTCCATTATGAATATCAAATAATCCTCTAAATTATTGGTGATAGAGGGATAAACAAGTTCCTAAATTCGGCAACACATTAAAGCATTACGGCCAGCAAAGGGTCAACGAGAAAGACTTTTCTGCAACCTAGCAAGTATTTAAGAAAGTATACAGCTATTGAAATATATAAAGACGAAAAAGAAAAAACGAGTAATCTCATAATTTTTTACATGATAATCTATAATTCGTGTCAAATACGTACATATAAACTAAAGCAATAATAATAATAGTAGGGTGTTATTTCGTTGTATGCAATGACACAATTTATTCGGGGAAAGAAATAAACCGTTTGTTTTTTCCGAGACAAAAAAGTTACGTTATCAGTGATAGAAGCAGACTGTATCAAACAAACTGTATTTCACTTTCTTCTCCTTATTAATCTTAGAAGATATAAGTTTCGAATTCCTCATCAGCATTTTTCATTTAAATTCTTTTTTTTTTTTTTTTTCTGTATGCTTATTTTAATTTGGGTAAAATTCTAAAAATGAACTTTGTTAAGTACATGTGTAATAACATTCGAAAGTTGTCGTATCATAAGTTAATCATATGCAACATTTTTCTGTTCAGTTGTGTATTTTAAATCAACTGGTTAAAAGAAAATGTGCAATTTTAATAGCTACAAAATTAGCTACTATTTACTAGCTTATTATTTCATTTTTCTCTCTTAAAAAAAAAAAAAAAAAAAAAAAAAAACAGCTTTTCCTTCTATATGGAATTTAGTGATTCTAGCATTTAATTAAAATTTTATACTGATAATTGTATACACGTTAAAAATTAATAATTAGCAATCAATTCTGCTTCTCTCGATATATATATTATATACATATATACATATAGAAAGAGAGAGAGATAAAGAGTATATATATATACCGTGTGTCTCATGCGTCTGTAGACATTTTAAAGTTCATAGAAATTGAAAGAATTGGTCGAATTCAATACTGTTTGCGAAAAAGTTATTATCGTGAAGGGAAATTTTTTTAATTTTAATTTTTTTTTTAATTTTTTTTTTTTTTTTTTTTTTTTTTTTTTTTGAGCAAAAAAAAAAAAAAAGTTTAAATTTTCGTTAATAGGTCGCTGCACATATGCGTAACGAGAAATATATAAATCAGTAACTTGCATAGTTTTACAATTAACATATTATTTTCCTTCTTACTTGTTCGTACATGTTGTTTGCGATACTGACTTTGTGTATAAAACGTTATCGGTGAAGATGTTTTATCTCAGCCAAGAATCGCTGAGTGAAATTAAAGTTAGCGGTGCTGTAACTCGTTTTCAAACTTTAATTTGTGGTGATGACGGACATACAGAATAGGCGTTAGGGGAAGGGTGGGCAAAATGGGGTGGTAGGGCAAAACGGGGTTTTTGATAACCCTGCTTATACAATGCTGTCATCTGTATGTCATTGCTATAAGTTGTGCGCGCCGTATCTGACATTCATTTCCACGTGAGATACTGCTTGCAGAATCAGACAGATACGCTTCCAAGATTTATATACTTTTTCATGACCCTGATATAAGGTAAGTGTGATATTTGGATATTTTAATTGTTAGGTTAGATTTCATATACGAACGTGACAGTTCGTATTCGCTAAAAGGGATGTTTTTTAAGTGAATTGCATGAAAGAGTAGAACTACATTCAGTGTGATTTATTATATATAGGCCTAGATGTTTTGCATGGCTGCTTGTAAGGCAAAACTGGGTATCTCGAAGTGGGGTCAAAAGGTCAAATGGCAAAAAAGTCGGGTGTCGGGCAGTTCACAAGTCAAGAGAAGTCGCGTTCCTACCCTACCAACAGACGAGATATCGTCAGACAGTGATCCAGATGATGTAGATGTTACATGCTTATACTGTCACGAAATATATGCAAGATCAGCACAAGGAGAAGGATGAATCAAGTGCAGTGAATGTAACAAATGGGCTCATGACTTGTGCGCCGGTGTTGATGAGGACGATGACAGGTTCGTATATGAACTGTGTCTGTAAGTTTGTTAAGTTGAGAGATACCCCATTTTGCCCTATCCCGTAGGGCAAAATAGGGATTTTGCTGCTTTGAATATATTCATATGTAGATCATAAAGTGTGGTGTATTTCAAATTCCCCCACTGCAGAATAACCGCTAACATTGTAAAATTGAAATAAATATTACTTATTGCATTTCTTTCTATTTGTCACAGAGTTATTGGCCAGAATAACCTTAAGTACCCCATTTTGCCCACCCTTCCCCCACATGCTTGAGAATATATGCTTGCAAATAAATGTAGTTTATCATGGAAATGTACAATTTGATGGCTTACAGCCCCCTCTATCACAAAAATTTTAACTATTACTTGTTTCTTTATTTAAAAAAATCCCCCTTCATGAGAATAATTTTTTCGTAAACCGCATTCACTTCTACCAAATCCTGCATTTTTTGGGACTCTTTAAAATCTATACAGACTTGTGGAATACAAGGTATATAATATTAAATTTTAATATGAATGCAGGCGGCAAAAAACTAAAAAATGAAATCAAACAGAAAATATTGAAGCTATTTTCAAGGGATCCACTCAATTCAGAGTGGAAACAGTAAGAAGAGCTTTTGAAATATTTTCCATCTAGATGGAAATTTGTTTAGATCATGTAACCCAATCCACTTACCTAAAAACTTTCAAGTTAAACATTGATTAATTGATATAATGTAGTAAGTCGGAGACCTATCTTCTTAATCAGAAATTATATTAGTGAAAATACATTCAGAAAGTTAAAAAAAAAAAAAAATCTGTCACTTATCATCGTGTTATCATACAGTTCAGAGTTGCCAACTTTTATAATTTCTTTCAGAGCATTGTTAGTACCGCCTTCTCCTCATACTACTTTTTTAGTATGATTTCTTTCTTATTTTATCGTAGTTACACACTGAACCAAACCACTATACGAATAAAGTGGTGTACTAATAAAGACGGGACTGACAACGCTACGAAATAAATTAGAAGTGTTGGCAGCTATGTTTGTCACATATCATACATCTTTACATACAGAAATATCCGGAATCAATTATAAAAGCTGTCAACTCTGTACAATATAAACCCAAACAAAAGGTTTATGACGGTAGCACACACTTTAAGTGAAAATTACTTTTAAATATCAATACAGGTTACTAGGAATTTTTCGGTGTCAAATCGGAAGTGCTAACTTTTGGAATGAGTGCATGCAAGTTGTTTGAACAGAGTTCTTACGGACCCGCCCTTTTCTAAGTATTCTTCTACCACAATACATACCTGCCAACCATCTCATTAATAAGCGGAAGATTTTTAGTACCCACCTTTTTTTTTCACAACAGTCTTTTTTTAGAGTAATTTTATACTTATTCAATTGTAACAACATTGTGAGATAATTACTCTAAAAATAAAGTGGTATTGAAAAAGTGCTAGAAAATCTTCCGATTCATGATTAGGACGTTGGTAGTCTGACAATATTTATATAAAAAATTTTAAGCTTGTTTTATGAGAAAATTGCTACAAAATTTTACTGGCACCAAAAAATGACTGTATGAACCCAGATTTATTTATATATATATATTCAAATTGCATTTTTTAGTAAAGAGAGTCAATTACAAAAGTCTAATTAATGATGAATAATTTAAAATGTTGGCAACTGTGGTATTTGGGGGTATTTTTAACATATGTGGGCGGCACAAACGTAAAGCTACAAACATTAATTGGATGTATAATAGCTGAAAGAATGAGGAATATATAGCAACACACGACCGCAAACATCATATTAACCTTTTAAGGAGCGGATACATTCTGGTATTTTTTAACGCTTATCGCCATGTGCTAGTGTTATCGATTGTTCATGTGTAGCCTAATTTTTTGGCTATTTGTAACTCCGCCGACCTTGTAAAATTTAAAAACTTCTACGATCCACCACTTCACAAAATCATACCCAATATCCGTATTAACACAATGAATGTTTTAAATACATCAAATTATTATGTATCCCTTATTATGTATCCACACCCTTATTATTATGTATCTTTTTAACCGACTTCAAAAAAGAAGATAGGTTCTCAATTCAAACCGTATGTTTTTTTTATGTTTGTTAGCTAATAACTTCTGAACGGATACTCCGATTTTGATGCTTTTTGTTTTGTTGAAAAGGTATTGGTCTGAAATAGGTCCCATTGTAATATCTTTACGATCTAAAGAAAATACAGGGTGCCCAAAAAAATCAGTCCCAACTCTTTGAAATGCTAAACGGCTGCAGCTATAGTGATAAAAATGGTATGTAAGTATAGCAAAGTGGCCATGCAGTACAAGGTTAAACCGCTTGCAGCGCCACCTGGTGAAAAATAGAGGAGTTAGTGTTCCTATCTCGAAAACGGTTCTAGAGAAAAAAGTGAATTATAAAGTTGAAGAGTATCATCAATTTAGTACAAAAAGATTGTTTTGACATTCATGCTAGCGTTCCTATCTCGGAAACGGTTCAAGACAGGGGGAAAAGTGAATTATAAAATAGCAGAGTATCATCGATTTAGTACGAAAAGATAGTTTAGACATTTATGCTAAAAATACAATGCTAAAAACGTGCATTTGTTTGTTCACAATTTCTTACACTATGCACACTTGAGCTACATTGCACACGTTGTAGCGTAGCTGGTGAGACATACGCTATATAGATCAAAATACGGTTACTTGATACTTTTTGTTTTGTTGTAAAGATCTTGGTCTGAAGTAGGTCCCATTGTAATATCTTTACAATCTAAAGAAAATAAAGCGCCATCTGGTGAAAAACAGTGGAATTAGCGCTCCTATCTCAAAAACGGTTAAAGGTGGGAGAAAGTTAATTACGAAGTTATAGTGCATCATCGGTTTACTACGAAAAGAAACGCTTAAAACGTGCAGTTGTTTGTTCGCATTTTACTACACTGTGCACACTTGAACTACGTTGCACACTTTGCAGCGTAGCGGATGACACGTATACTCTGTGGTTCAAAGTACTGTTACTGTAAGCGGTCACATTGATTAGCGCAAAGTCGTTTTCAACCAACTTCAGAAAGGAGGGTGTTCTTAATTCCAGCTATGTGTTGTTGGTGGTGTTTGTAAGCTTATAAATTCGTAAGAGATGCTCTAATTAACCGAGTTCAAAAAGGAGGAGGATCTCAATACAAAGCGTATGTTTTTTTGTTTTTGTTTTTGTTTGTTAGCTCATAACTTCTGAACGGATGATCCAATTTTGATACTTTTTTTTTTATTGTAAAGGTCTTGATCTGAAATAAGTCCCTTTGTAATATCTTTACGATCATAAGAAAATACAGGGTGCCCAAAAAAGTCAGTCCCAACTCTTTTAACTGCTGAACAGCTGCAGCTTTAGTCATAAAAAATGGTATGTAGATATCGTAAAGTGGATATGTGCAACGCGATTCAACCGCCTACAGCACCACCTGGTTGAGAATGGTGGAGTTAGCGTTCCTTTTTCGGAAACGGGTCAAGACAGGGGAAAAAAGTGAATTATAAAGTTTCAGGGCATCATCGATTTAGTACAAAATGATAGTTTAGACATTAATGCTAAGAACAGAACGCTTAAAACGTGCATTTGTTTGTTCACAACTTCCTATTTTGTGCACACTTGAACGACATTGCATATGTTATAGCGTAGCGGAGACATTTATGCTATGTAAAATTCAATGTATGGTTATTGTAAGCGGTCACATCGATTAATGCATAGACGTTTTAAACCGACTTCATAAAGGAAGAGGTTCTCAATACAAACCATGTTTCTCATTGTTGTTGAAATTTGTTAGCTTATAAATTCGTAAGAGATGATTTAGTTTTAATTCTTTTTTTGTTGCCGTAATGATCTTGGCCTGAAATAGGTTTCATTATGATTTCATTAAGATATAAACAAATTACAGGATACTCACAAAAGTCTGTTCTCACTCTAACTGCTGAACGCATGGAGCTACACTGGAAAAAGCAGTATATAAGCATCGATGTTGAAACTTCTGTCCGTCAGCTGCAATGCATATTTTGCTCTTTGTTTGAACTATACGCTTCGCAATTTCCAGCGCAGCGGGTGACACGTATTCACTGTAAAGTTTAATGTATATGCCTAACATAATTTTTGGTTACGAATATAGCGTATCCGTTCTTTACATTTCTAAAAACATTTTAATTTAACGTATGTTCATTCAATAGATAGTTTTTTCCTCATATCCGATAAAAGCAAGAAAAGTGACACAACTTAAAAATGCAGCATTTGAGAAAAATCAACTTAAGAATAACTTGACTAGAATAAAACTGGCATAACTGTCTCTCGAGTGGATAACTTTGAAGATGGAGATGTAACTTTTTTGTTCACATTGGGTGTATTTCATGTATTTTTCAGTGACATAAACCATTTTTTGAGTTATGTCACTTTTCTTGGATGTTGTGATTTGTGAAACTGCCGTCGAACGTCTTCTAATGTTCTGCTATGTGAATAAGTTTTCATTGAAAAGTGAAAAATAAAATCTTTTTGTAAAAAAATAGAACCGACTCCAAAAAGCAACTACTATTCAAACAACTAAAAAAAAAAATTGGCACGAAATGAAACTGTAAATTGCGCCTAAAAGTATAAAATAATTTCCTTCGCCAAACAACCTATAACACTACAATTAATCGTAACTTTTGAAGTTGGCGCAAAATTAAATAAAAATTGATACCTTTATTCAATACAAAAATCAAATCCTACTCAAAATACACATCTTACATGATAGTTATCAAAGTTATACCAAATTTGCACAGGAAACTCTAACTTGATAGAAACATAAATACCGCATTGTGAAAATTGTTCACTGTTCTATGTAGATGCCACTAATGAAGCAATTGTATACAGTGATAAAATAATAAAGGAAACATGAAAATGGATCATTCGAGACAACAGCATTTGTTGCTACCGATCTAAAAAGAAACCTTTAAAAACTATGTAAATTTTATTTAATTTTGCGCCGACTTCAAAAGTTATGATTAATTGTAGTGTTATAGGTTGTTTGGCGAAGGAAATTATTTTATACTTTTAGGCGCAATTTACAGTTTCATTTCGTGCCAATTTTTTTTTTTTTTTAGTTGTTTGAATAGTAGTTGCTTTTTGGAGTCGGTTCTATTTTTTTACAAAAAGATTTTATTATGTAATCATTTGTGCATAAAAAATATTTTTTAACAATTCAAATTTTAAAACCCATGTATACATCTGTTAAAAAATACCCCAAAACACCCGATTCTTAAAGGATTAAGATCACATTTGCGGATATGGGTTCTTATGCAATTCTGAATCCTTATTACGTGTCGTATATCCCCTTTGTCACTGTAATTTTTGGACATCCTGTATATTGTTATTTCAAATTTCAAGCAGTAAGCCCCACTTCAACGCGTTTGCTAAAACATTACAGTAAAATTGAGTGTACGAACTCTACAATATTCAAATACAATGATATTAACAACAAGCTTAAAATAAAAATTTAGCGGTTAGAAACTAGAAAACGTTATTTATTTAAGAAGAAAGACTCAACATCTCCACGTCGAATAGTTTCCTATCTTGTAAAGTAAGCCTGGTCTTACATCTTTTCTAAGACTTTACAGTATAAAACAAAATTATTTTTGATATTCGTGATTAAATCATTTAAATTTTGTTTTCAGCATTCGATTTGGTAAATGTCATTGACGTTTATGCATACCAGCGTCACATATATTTAAATATGAATATGCAATTATTATTTTTTATATTGTTTCTGCGATACAGAAGACAGGGCTTGTTTGTTTGTTTCTTTTCTTTTCTTTTTTTTTTTTTTTTTTTTTTCTATCACAATCTCTAGAACGCATCGCGTTAATTTTAAAAATACGTTAATTTCTATAATAAAAATCTAAACGTTGCTTAGAAAACAATAAGAATCCCATAAAAGTAAACTGAAAAACTTTTCCGTCAGATTATATACAGATACAGTAGACACTCGTACAACGCCGTGGCAGTGTTGCTAGATGAATACTACAATTTTATTTTTTAACACAAGAATTTTTTTTTTTTTAATCAAAGCAACCGATTATATATATATATATATATATATATATATATATAAACTAATTCGGGTGCAGTGTTGCCAGACTTTACGACTTTTTTATTCAATTGTTACCAATAATTTTGAGAAGTGATATTTGTAATACACAATAGACGATTAATTGCCTATTATGCATAACAAATATCACTTCTCATAACTATTGGTGACTATTAAATAAAAAAGTCGCGAAATCTGGCAGCGCTGATTGGGTGTAATTGACCCAGTGGATCGCTAATCTAGAAATTTAGGGGTGTTAAAAAATTAAATTGTAGTATTTACTTGGCAACCCTGCTTTGACCGTGTATTTAATTATATGCAGAGCTGCCAACCTAATCCGGCAAATTGTTAGTACCGCCTCTTTTTCTACACCACTTTATTTTTAAAGTAGTTTTCTTCAAATATATTTGCGATGAATTAAGAACAAAAAAACTCTAAAAAATGACTGGTGTAGAAAAAGTGGCGGTACTAACAATTTGCAGGATTAGGTTGGCATCTTTGTATATGTTACAAGCGCCATGCATGCCTGCCAACTTAATCTGGAATATTGTTAGTACCCGCCCTTTTTTCCACACCACTTAATTTTTACAGTAATTCTCATTAAATGTATTTAAGATGAAATAAGAAGAAAAGTACTCTAAAAAAAAAAATAAATAAATAAACTGATGTGAAAAAAAGGCGGGTACTAACAATCCTATGGATTATTAATTACGGTGCTGGGAGCTCTGCGTACGATAATATTGATGAACGTTTCCAATTTTTAAATCGGCTTTCAAACCAGTATTTTTTTATAGAAATACTATTAATTTTTCGCGATTAAAAAGAGATTTACTAAAAAAAATTTCTGGTATGAAGCCTTCCGCCTAAATAGGATACTTGGCAAATATGTGTATGATAATTATTATACAGTTGGCGACACTGCAAATGATAACATGTGATAGCCCTCTAAAGTCAATATGTAAAAGATATAGTACTCTAACTCGAAAAATATGTTAGGAAAGAGCTGTAAACTTGGAAATCCATGTTTCTGATAATGCTTAATTTATTCATGCAAAAATTAATATAAATCATAATTCAAAATTTCTTGGAATATGAATGTATTAATAGTTTTCATAAAAAAAAAAAAAAATATGCTTTAAAACAAAAATATGGATGGAATATATTTGGGTCATTTTCTTCTAATGTAAAAAAAAAAGTGTGGGGGGGGGGATTTAAACTTCAGAAGTGTTTAATAAGTTTTTATTAAATGAATTAAAGTCTGCCACATTTATATTTAATATTAGTATCCTCAGATTTGGCAGCTTATAACTCTATGAAAAATTGAGAGTTTGGGTTGATTTGAACCAAAAAAAAAAAAAAGTAAAAAATGGGGGTTATCATTGAAAGTTGATGCCGATTTACGAATTGATACCATTATTACGAATCGATCGGCACCAGCTACATATTCAAATGACGATTTGCGGCGAAATTACTCAAGAGGTGTTTTTAAGATTTTTCCAGGTTTTGAGTTGAAGTGAACCGCTCCTAGTTCAGTAGTCAACTAAGTGCACTTCGATTCTCCCAATTCTGAAATTTTTTTTTCCATAGTCAATCATGTAAAGTTTCAGAAATTTTTCATGAAACTTATTAAAAAATAAATAAAATAAAATAGAGGTAACATATGGATATTACTTGCCTAAAATGCATTTCCCGTTACGTTATTTAAACACTAACATTTTAAATTTTAATCTGTTTTCGAAGTATTTTGTTTGTTGTGAGACTTTTCTGATAGAATAGTAAAATTTTGTACTTAATCTTATTAATGTAAGAGGCACATTTTACTTATTTAATATATATATTTATATTAAAAAGGACATTCACAAATTTTAATTTTCGTATTTAATGCATTGAGATTTATTATTAATTTTATAAAAAATCTGTACATTTTAATACACAACACTTCAAAGTATTATAGATGTCCAGAGCTGCCAACCTAATCCGGCAAATTGCTAGTATCGCCCCTTTTTCTACACCACTTAATTTTTTGAGTAATTATTTTTCCTTAATTCATCGTAAATACATTTGAAGAGAATTATTCTAAAAATTAAGTGGTGTAGAAAAAGGGGCGGTATTAACAATTTTCCGGATTAGGTTGGCAGCTCTGGATGTATAACATTATTATTTAAAGCGTTAAAACTGAGGTCAATGAATTTTGCATTCTCTGCATATGTTCACAAAAACATTTTTGTTGAGGTTATATCAACGAAAAAATTTGGTTAATTTAACAAATTACTTTGTTGATTCGACAATGTTTTTATTGTTTTAACAATTGTTTTCAGAGGAACAGCGCAAATTCATACCTGGAAATATCCTAATTAATATTCCGTAGTGTTGTTTGTTCCGCCTTTTTTCTTTCTTTTTTTTTTTTTTCTTTTCACACCGGTAAAGG
This sequence comes from Salticus scenicus, assembly GCA_963930645.1. Lineage (NCBI taxonomy): Eukaryota > Metazoa > Arthropoda > Arachnida > Araneae > Salticidae > Salticus > Salticus scenicus. The sequence goes on from OZ005651.1 coordinate 179,814,016, forward strand.
AGAGTAATATTCTCCAAATGCAATTTCGATTAAATACGAAGAAAAATACTCTAAAAAATTTTTGGTGTGGGGGAAAAAAAAAAAGATGGTGTTAACAATGCTATGGAATATTAATTAGGATGTTGGCAGGTATGCAAATTTTATTAAATTAACAAGATTGTTTCATTAATAGAGCCTCAACATTTTTTTAACACTTTTTCTGTGTGATATTTTATGCAGTATACGTTTAAAGAGCAGCTACTTATTTTAAAATAAGATGTTTCAAAGAATAGGTAACGTAGCTGAAATAACGGCGGCGGATGTATAAGATGAATCAAGTATATAAAACACGGAAGTTCGGCACAGTCTCTTCGTAACATCGATCTTTACATTATACTAAGATTTTTAGGAACTCTACGCAAACATCTCAGTGTCGCTAAGTACCTCTGACTCTTTTTCGGAACATTAACTCCGATTTTTCTATTAGACACAATAGCTTTTCTCACCTAATTTGCAATAATGTACGAATATTTTCAGAGTAAATTTTTAAAATGTAATGATATTTTTGTCTCCTTTAGTTCATATTTTGTTTACTATAATTTCATTTTTTTTCTTCTTTTTTTTTTCTTTAATTACTCTTGTAAAGTTTTTGTTTTTTATTTATATTTTTACATTATTTTTAGTTGGTGTTTTATTTAATCATTTACAAACATCTCCTGTAGATAAGTTTCTTCAAAGAACAATTTTTATCATAATTTTTATCAAAAAATTAATTTATTAGAAAATCTTCAATACACAAATAATTTCTCGTCGACCAATAAACGCATGCAATATATTTCAGAATGTAAAACAGATGATGTATTTCGGCGTTTTCATAAATATTTATTTATTCCAACACGAAGTTTTAATTTACCTATTGGAATATTTTGTAAAATAAAATAATTTAATAAGGATAAACCCAAGAATTTATATATTAATTAAAAAATAATACATAAAAATTTTATGTTCATACCTGCCAACCATCTCATTAATAGATGGGAGATTTTTAGTACCCGCCTTTCTTTTCACATCAGTCTTTTTTAAATTTATACTTATTTTATCATAACTACGTTTGGAGATAGTTACTTTAAAAATAAAGTGGTGTGGAAAAGGGGGCGTGTGATAGAAATTTTCCGATTAATAATTAGAATGTTGGCGGGTATGTATGTTATAATTATCTATTTATATTATTAAATAAGTATTTTCTTTATTTATTATATTCTGCTTATTTGGCTATGTTTTTAAAAATATCATTTCACTAAACAGAAATGTTTGGAATCACCTAGGAGAGGCTTTCATCCTGCAGTGGATTGATAAAGGCTGAAATTGATGATGATAAATTCATATATCAATAGCATCAATAATATCTTGTATTTACCAGTTTTTTTTGTTTTTTTTTGTCAATTTTTTCAGGAGCAAGGAAGTTTCGTTTATTTAAAATAAACTTACACCGAAATTTACAATAAAGAGAAAAGAAAAGAAATACATGTTTTTCTTCTATGTTATTAATGTAAAAGCTTTGTGAAACAGGGTTCGTACTGGTTTTAATTTTCCCGGAGTCTTATACCAGTAATTTTATAAAACGATTTTCTTTATAAAATAGGTGTATAACTTTAAGATGAATTGTGTTGTCTGAGAATACTGGTGTGATACTCAGGGAAAAAGAACGGGTTCATATGAACCCTGTGAAAAAAATCCGGGACCAGTTTTTTCAGTTAGGAGTTAAAATTAGAAGGGATATAATCTATCTCAACTGCTCCTAAAAGAGTTAAAATTTTTAATGAATAATTGTTTAAATTTATAAAATTTTTAGGTTGCTATGTTAAATATTTAAATAATGCTTGTTTAAATACACTACCTTGCCACAAATAACCGAAAGCATTCAATTTTGGACATTTTTATAAATATCTAGAAAAATACTTGACGAGTTATCTTGATACGTGGGTCGTGTAAAGAATATGTCTTACGTCATATTTTTGTACTGAAAATTATGTCACTAGCAAGCGAAGTGCGAATCAGTAGTATTCCTACTGAAATCAAATCAAGCTTAAAATTAGATAACATAGTCGTTGAGTGCAAATGTGGTGCAACAGCTTTCGATGGGGCAAGGTATGATCCTGGAAGTTATAGCTGTTTCTATCAAAGCCAATGAAACAGAATCACACAGCGAGCAGGCATGCCGCAGTTGTAGAGTATTTGACTTGAGAAATGATGCTGATGAGTTCGAACCCCGCCTCTGACAAATTTTGAAATTATCTCATTTAAAACTGAGAAGATATTTTATTTCTTTTATTATTAATATTATTGAAGTAAATGAATAACTTAAAGAGAAGTAATTTGGTATTATATTTTGATACATTTTTGTTAATGATTTGTGCTAGTGTTTTGTGTAAACGTTTAATTAGTATTTTTTATCAACGCCCCAAATAGTTAATCATCTGCTCTTGAATGTGTTATTATTCATACAATTTTTTAACGAAAAATCTTGAATGTACAACAGCTGTTGTTCAACCATTAGATGTCGCATTTAACTTTTATTTCAAATACTGAAAAATATTAAATGTTTCAGAATTAAAAACTATCAACATTCAAGTTCCACAAAAATTGCAAATAATATGGAATAATTGGTATTCCATATTACCTGAATTGCCATCTTGGAGAATAAACTTAACTTTCATCAACTATTGGTAGAACTAAATTCATGGGAATCAGAATACTAACTTACTCAACTCCACTACTGGAAATGACACTAGGCATTCGTTCATTTTACTTCTTCGTAACTAGATTACAAAATTCGTAATACTTATCTCCAAAAAAGTCTGAATTTTGATAAATCAAAGAAGTTGTATGACACAAAAACGACTATTCTCTCTAACACGTGGGGACCTATCCTCCACATTTGAGGAGCAGTGAAGATGTTTGATGTGCTTCCGATAGGTTGCAACACCATTAAGATGAGATTTAACGGTAATCTATTGTACCCGACAATTAATATTTTTCTATTATTCTTGTATTTATTTTTTATTCCTGCAAATAAACAACCAAAAGCGAATTTCTAAAATACAAATAATTTATTTTTTGTTTTGTTAACAGACTATTTTTATGCATTTTATGCACAAAGAAAAAAATAACAAATTTTCATTAAATACCAAATGCTTTACTTGTAATTCGAAACATTGAAAATAGTCAAACATGATACAAAAACTAACACAATTACATAATACACACCCACATTAACACACTCTCATATATATATGTGTGTGTGTGTGTGTGTATATAAATAAGTATGTTTTCCTATGAAAAATCTTCTATAAATCTGGTAATTTTCCATTTTTATGACAAAAAATTAACTAAAGAATTTTAGATAAAATCTTTTACTAAAATATTCTTTACATTTATTTTATTCAAACAGTTAAAGAAAAAAAAATAAAATTCCCATAGTGTCATACGACTCTGTATAATTTTTTAAATCAAAAGACTAACTGCTGCAATTTAAATGAAGGTTTTTTTTTTTTTCTTCCCCGTGAACTTACGCAAAGGAAATATATTTCTTGTATTAAAGAATTATTTTAAGAATAATAAAAGTTGAACAGAAATTTGATCTTGTATATATTGATTTTGAAAGCTTAAGACCGCCTGGAATGATTTTATTGAAGACCGTGAAACATTAAAAGGCGAACGTCTGTATTTGATTGCTGTATGCAATAAGTTTGAAATACATAATTCATTCAAATTCAAATGCATTGAATGAAATAGTGACTATATTTTTTTAGAGTCATTGAAGTGTTCAAAGTGAAAGAATATTGGCCAATTGCCAAGAATGAATTTTAAATAGAATACAAACTTTACAAGCTGCAATATTTTTTATTTCAAGAAACGATTTGCCTTTGGCATTGAAAAAATTCTGAAAAATTATGCTTGAAAAGATGATTTATATTTTAAATGAATCTTTTAGCCATTATCGGAGTAAAAACTATGTTTTCTTTATTCAAATAAATTTTACATGTATTTTCCTGGATAACATGTAAAATAAAAATTACCAGTTTAAAAGTTTTGTAAATAAGGTTTTAAGCTTATATTTATTAAAAAATAAATTGTGTCTAATTTATGCATTATGGAAATTTGCTTATAAAACTCAATTTACCTTCTTCTGTGTATGTGATAGTATACAAATATTTTTAGAATCTTCACAGCGCAATTATATATATATATATTAAAAAAAAAAAGAAAAAAAAAAAAAAGCTATATTTTTCAAAGCATAACACTCTTAAAAAAAAAAAAAAAAAAACTGATGTTGCTGGATAATTTATGTTACGCAAATAAATATAGACAAAATTATCAGGTGTTTGGTCTAGTTTCTTCAAATAAAATCACCGTTTCATACAAATTACTGTGCCATTTTTGCAGTGCTAATAGTAAAGTTACATTTTTGTTAAATATTTTGTAGTAGTTGTATGTCAGCAGATATGCCAATATTTTAATTTATTTAGGAGAGTAGATAGTACACTCCTTTCTTTTACACCACTTCTCTTGAAGGGTATTTTTATTCTTATGTAATCGATGTTACATATTGGAGAAAATTTAACTGCAGATAAGGTGGTGTAAAAATAGGGTGAATGTTAGCAGTTCTTCAGAATAAATTAAAATGTTGGCATGTCCATGTGAGAGAATATTTTAGTATCTGATTAATTTTGCTGCATAAAATTACTTAAATATTTTTGCGTTGGAGTTATGTAAGTAAAATACGTTTGTTACTTGTGTGTTGCTTTATAATTTTTCTGTCAGTTTAATGAGCAACATATCAGATAAAATATTTTTTCAAATAACATATCTTGTTTTTTGTGGAAACAAATCAAGTGCTTTAAAAAAATTATGATAAAAAAATGCTAAACACAAAATTATTTTGATATTAATTTAACTATTTTTAATGGAACAAAAATGTTTCTGGTCTCCATGGTTCTCATAAAGGGAGATTTAACACCCCAATTTTTAAACAGTATTTTTTTAAATACTTATCAACAAGTAAGAGTGATTACTCAAGTCTAAAATTACTATATATAATAATGATTTTCAAATTTCCCTTTGTGAGAACCTTGCTAGTACACCCTGTAAAAATTATAAGTTCATTAATTTCAAACCGGATGTGTTTACCGAATCCAGTGTAAGGAAGCAATAAAAAATCATTCCCGTTGGAGAAAACGACATTAAAAATATTTTTAAGGTACGTATGGTCCTTGAATTTCTTTAATATTCTGTTACACTAAATTTTTGCGATTTTTTAATAGCAATTTTGCTATTAAAAAAATCTATTTTAAGAAGAAATCCCTTGTTCAAAAATAATATTTAAAGAGTCTTCGAAAAAAGCGGGTACGTACGCGCCATCGTTTTCTATGACAAATGCAGTCGATTTTCATCCAGCGAAATATGCCATTAAATGTCGAAAGAAAGTCAATTCTGTGCCGTATAGACGATTACTTAGGAAATGCATTTTAAAAAAATTATTAATTATAAAAATTAGTTTGCTTGAAAAAAAATGATAATTTTGTTTCAAATTATCACAGATATATTGTTTAAACTTTTATTTTAAAGATATTGACGAGTTTTTTTTATTGTTTTAAATATATATTGAAAATTTATAGCACACACACTTTCTTCCGGGTAACGAGCGGGGAGCGACAATCCTATAACCCTATATATACAGAACGTTTTTCCATTTTGTCTATTACTATTATAATTTTTTTTTTTTTCATTTTCACAATAATCGGTTAAAATAATTCTTACTGAGTGCATTAATACGAAATTTTGTAGAAAGAAATTTTTTGAAATAGATTATGATAAAACGGGATGAGAATGCCACCGGTTAACGGATTTGAACCAAAAGTTGAAAGACGTGCATGAAAATTTAAAAATACATATGAATTTCTATAAAATTGTGTGCATTAGTTCCTGAGGTAGAGCTACCATAATATTTTTCTGACGCACTGTGACACGCTGACAGATACTTTCTAAAAATTATCAAATCGTGTTCCCGACCACTGTTGCTTAGTTAGGTTTTTTTTTTTTTTTTTAGTAATTAAGATAATTTTTGAAGAAATGTGTGTTATTTTACAGTCGATTAGACAGACGTTCAATTAGACTAATATTACAATTTAAAAAATTATGATTGATATTGAAAGTAATTATCCGTACAAGTTGGCAACATTGTTCTCCATCTTTCAAATTTGTCAAAAACCGGGAGTCAAAAGTTTTTACGGATTCATTAATTTCTTCTATTGAACACAGAATAAAGTAAAAAATCTTTTTGAAAAATATTGCACTGTAAAGGAAAGAATAAAATAAATAAATATTCAATTCTGCTACTTAAAAGAATTAAAAAAGAAATGAATAAATATATAAATAAATTATCCACGTACATAAATTTTCGCCATTTACAAATATATTCTTTTACCCACAAAAATACTCTATAGATTCTTTTATCAACAAAAGAAAATACATAACATTATTATTGGGTTTCATTGCAGTTGAAACAATGACTGGAAAAATATGAGATGTTGTGCATTAGTATCAAGTTTTATTATTTGAAATCAATGATGTCTTAATAAGTAAAATCATACCAAATACTGAAAAAGATGGCAGTCCTTTCCATATAAATGAAAGCGCTGAACATTTATTTCACCGAAGCTTTTTGATCTTTCAGACAATGAGAATGGAAATTATTACGATGGGGTGGTGATAAAAATGGAGACTTTCTTTTCATTAAACAGCAGAATGTATGTGTTAGCAATAAAATTTCATCCCATTTGTGATATTCACGTTATGTGGAGAATAAAATCTGGAAATTAAGATTAGTAATTTACAAGAAAGGAAGTAAAGCAGTTAAAATAAATATTTTTATTGCTCTGGTATATAATAAATGAAGGCTGAAGAAAATTACGTACTGGTCTAAGTTAAAAATGAAGAGGTAAGATTGTTTCGTTTTATAGTTAGTATGGTGCTATAAAGTAACAATTTCATGATCCCCTCCTTTCTTGGAAAATTTCTAAAATGCTGCTAAATTTTATAAAAGCAATTACAACAGGCTCTAAAATTTTGATTACTTCAGTTTATAAATTGGTGTATTGTGATATTTCCGAATTATTGATAATACATAATTTAATACATGCTACTTATGATTGCAGTTTTATTGAGAAAACTTTTAGAAGTGTTAGAAATCATAAACAGTTAATAACTTGTCAGCAAATCAATCCAAGTCTTTTGTGCTAACTTCTTGATGACATTTGACAGACAGTCATTAAATCCTTTTCACTTTCTCTTGTAAAGTCACACATACTGTGTGACTTTACAAGAGATGTTAAAATGCGTTGATGAACCTTTTATGATATGTTATTTTTTAAACCTATTTTCAAAACTTTTTCACGTTTCAAATAAGAAAACACCGACGAAAAATTGAGTGTTAAAGATAAATAAAAAATTGTTTTATTGTTTTATATCTAATATAATTATTTCAAACATTAAATGTTTGAAAACGTATAAAACATGTTTGAGAATACAGCTAGATGAAACGATATGCGAATTAATTTTATAGCTATATAACTAAAATTTTACACCTTCTTAAAGTTTTATATTTTCGGCTGGAACTAGAGATCAAAGTTTATAAATAGAGCGTAAATAACACATAAGAAATTCTTTTGACATGTTGAAATAAAAATTGTGTTAGCTTAAAATATGTTCTATGCTTTAAATATTTATTATATATATTTCTTAAAGACAACTAAGTGAAACTAAATAGTATGTTTAAAATATGAATAATTCATCTTAAGTGAATCAGTTGTCTGTAAAATTAAATAGACTTTAACAAATGTAACTTATTTTTTATCTATTGTTTTCTTCAATTTTATATTATATTGCTATAAATAATTAGCAGTTCACTAATTTATGATGAAATTAAAAAAATGTGCTTTTATTGATTAAATATTATATATAAAACTTTAAATTAAAAACTATACAAAATATTTGGCGTTTTTCAAACTGAAAATAGTATGCTTTTTCCCTTTGGTATTTTAAGGAAAATTTACTTATTAACACTTATAATATAAGCATTTAAAAAAATTTAAAAGAGCTTTACTTCATCAAAATACAAATAAATTTACAAATATTAGTTTTAAAAAAGAAAATTTACAATTCTCCATACATTTTATATGAATCTGTAGATTTTGTAAGATTGAATGCATTATATAAAATACATAATAACAAAATACTTGTCTCTATATAAAAAAAAAAAAATCTTAGACTCATAACCTTAAAGCTTAAGGTTTCGTATCGGTTATTCTTTTTCTAAAATAATATCTATGACCTACGAAAAATTTGCATTCTTCTGTAGTTCTGCAGAAGTACTTTGTAAAGGATTTCACGTATTTTGCGTCAATCATAACCCAAACATAAAGTTATTCGTCACTTTCACATAGTATATCATTTGATGGAAATTCCATGAGAGGAATAACTTAAAAGAATCCTCTGCATGTTGCATGACATAAACTATTCAACAAACTGTGCAGCTATTACTCGAATAGTATTTGATCAATAGTAGAAAAAGTTAGTTTCTATGTAGAAAATGAAATAAAATGTATCAACTAAGCTCTTTTAAATATTTTTCACCTTTTGTAAAGTTTCTAAAACTATTTTTTTCCTTTAAATAATACATGTTAAATTTTTAAGTTTTGAATTCGTTTACCCCGAAAGAAAATTTGATAAATGTTTAATATTGTAATATAAAATAGAAGTGAGAGTATAACATGTGTTTCTTTCTTTCAGCTTTTATAATTAAAATTTCTTATAACGTGAACAAAATTTCTGTAATTCCATATTATTTTGATGTATATTAAAAATCTATATTTTGATAATTTTGAATAAATAACCATTTAATTAAGATAGAACATCTATATCGATAATTTTTTGCAAAAGGTATATGGAAATATTAGATGTTTTTAGTAATATTATCTGTGCTCATTAAATAATGTCGCATATAATATACTGTTTACAATTACATTTAAATTATAATTCACCCTTTGTTTGTATTATGTAGTCTTTCAATTCAGAGCCAAATTTGTTTGTTATTAAAATATACTCAGATAACTACGTAATAAATAAATTAAAAAATAAAATAAATAAACAAATAAAACTTTAATATTCCTTTAGTTTTAAGAATGATTTAACACACACTAACAAAAAGATAATTAAATTTTATCCTTTAAAATTTAGTGAATAATTATTTTTAAATGTTAATTAAATATGCAACTATTCGCATTTTTTAATAGTATTTTAGTCACAATGGTACTTAGCATTGCAGTCTTTCCTACCATATTCCAAAGTTTCTCTTAATTTTGAATCTTGGTTTCTAAATTATAAGAAAATATACAAAAATGACAGTATTTTAGAGTAAAGCTAAATATTCCCATTTTGCCAGTTTCTATATGCTAACAACTAGCAAAGAAATATGCACTCGTAAATTTCAAAGTAGTCGAGCAGTTAATAACACAGGTCTATAAAAGTAACGTTGGCAAAATTTAATTTGAAAATTTTAGCTGATACATACATTTTTTGATGTGCTGAAATCAATAAATGAAGCCAATTTTTCTCTATTAAGTATAGATTTTTCTCAATACAGGATATTTACAGACACAATTTTTTCCTTTTTGGAATTTTCTAGTATGATTCCATGATTAATTATAATTTATGGTGGAAATATACTATAAAAGTTACCATGCAATTATACTGGTGGAAGAATCATGAAAGAAACTGGGTCGGTAGACACCCTGTATTGACAAAAATCTAAACGTGATAGAGAAATATTTACTTCAGTTTCGGTTTCAGCACACCAAAAAACTGAAAAGATCAGCCAAAATTATCAAATCAAAATTTTAGATGTATACCTGTGTAATTATTTCTGTATTTTAGTAACTATGACGACATTTCAATTGCAGTATCAAAGACCAATTTTAGAATAATAAACAGAATTTTTTTTCTAATGTAACAGTTTTTGAACAGTGATATAAACTTATATATCAGGTAAATGAAGCTTTGTTACACATGTAAAGTCATAAATGTATACAAACTATGACAAAACATAAAATTTTAATGTAAAAGGAAATGTAGTTTTAATTAAACTTTCCCATTAAACAGCTTTTTGCATTTAAAATATGAGGGGGGGGGGGAGGATTACTGTATAACTATTCAAGATGCTATTCCAGAGTTTAAAAAAAAAAAAAAAATATGCTATATAACAAAAATACAAAACATTAAAAAAAATGAAAACACTTAGATGGAAACAAATTTTATGACTAATTTGATTTTAAATTCCTTATATATATATATATATATATATATATATATATATATATATATATATATACATGTGTGTGTGTGTGTGTGTGTGTATATTTCTTTGAAGTGACCACTACTAATGCAGATTGCTGTACATGTTTGATATTGATTGAAATTAATTCTGTAATTCTGATAACTTTAATTTGGTAAAGTATAATGATTTTTAATTGGATAGTGTTAATTAGTGAGTATTTTACATTGGTTTTACAACGATCTTCATTGTTTGACTGTGAAACTTTTATCAGTTAAGGCATTGCTTAGGTGCCAAATCTCCGTTATTTTCAACGGAGACTTCACACCGAAAAGTTTTTATAAATGCTTTCAGTTTATTTATCTCCATTTATTCCTCAGAAATATATAAGACAGATTCTTTTTTAAGAATACTTGTGATAAATCTGAATTAGAATTTAGTAATGTTGATATCTATGCTATGCATGCTATGATCGTATAACTAAATGATATTTATATATAGGTATTATTATTATTATTATTATTATTATTTTAAATCTAACAAATTGTAATTTAAAAAGCACTTGTAGTGGGACATCACATATTTTTTTTTTTTTTTTACCTGACATTTTGAAAAAAATATTTATGTCTCGAGATTTCTCGATAAAATGTATATATAAGGGAGAGTCCGGAGGGATGGGACACCTAAAATTATTCTTAAAATAAACATTGTTTTACATTTTTGACACTTCCACCAGGTGAAGTAACTACAACCCCATATTTGTTGCTATGTGTCATTTTAGTTGGAGAATTCTGTAAGTTTATGTAACAAAAAAACTATTTTATAACACCAAAAGTATATAATTGCTTAATTTTCAAGGCAAGTTTTCAACGTCACTCACTGATGTTAGCATAATTACTTTTCTTATTTTATATACCTAATAATATAAGTTTTATGAATTAGTAGCTAAATTAAGTCTAAAAGTAGTATGTGTCTAATAATAAGTTATTTTTTTTGAAAAATAATGAAAAGGGAGGGATGGGACATGTAAGAAAGGAAGAAGAATGAAGATTCTGATACTTCTTAAACAGAGAATATCAAAAGGCAAATGAATGAATAGATAGAAGAGAAAACGCACGAAACAAATTCAAAATCATGGAAAATAATTGGTGTGGCACTCACACGAGTTTTGTTTACCCTTTTAACTTTTAAAAATACTTTATTTACCATATATGTATGAGGAATTAATTTTCATTCCTGAGCAGTTATCCTGGACATGGTAAAATATACAAAAAAAAATTACATTCACTAATTACAATCAGGATTTCTTGGTAATATTTGTTCTTGAGATATGCTGATAACACACACAGACTAGCCACTAAAAACCTTGTTAATATTCAGGGAACCACAAAACATGTAAATATAACAAAAACTTAATTTGGAACATTTGAACTAAAAAAAATAATACTTTCTCTGCTAGAAGTTAAAAAAAAAATGATGAATTAATCGAGCATTTGAAAATTTTTATATAAGTGGTACATAATATTTTAATGTTGGATAAAATAGATGTTATTAGTAATTAATTACTTTACATACATAGTGACCCAATGTTTTTGTCATTTTTCATAGTATGTCTGTATATTATGAACTTATTTTAACTTTATAAGCATGTCCCATCCCTCCCTCATATAAGGGAGGGATGGGACATTTTTATGACTATGTTAATTGGCTTATAAAATTAATATTTTAATAATTACTATCAAATTTATATTTTTAAAAGCTGTTGAAATGTTTCAATTTTTTTCTCTGAAACTTACAATGTTATACAAGTAAAAGTAAACTTGTAAAAAATGTTTTTGTCAAAACTGTCCCATCCCTCCCTACTCCCCCCTAAGCAACGCACATTAGAGAAATTACATTCCACTTATCCATTATTATATTTGTTGCATTTTATACGAACTACATTAAAAAATTAAATGAAAAGGTAAAAGGAATCATGCGAAAATGAAATTAAATGTTGCGTGGAAGATATTTCGTATTTCTCAGAGTAAACATTATTTTCAATAAATAAATTTAAAAGCAGTTTTCTAAAGATCAACCCATTTTCAAAAAACAAACACTAATGACAAGGTAAATCCAGCGTCTTTAATATTTGTAAAGTCAATAAGAGTCGATCCAATAAATGAAATTCATCATTTAGATGTTTTTTTCCTTGTCAACTTAAACGAATGATCCGAATTTTCTTGCTTGAAGCGATTGATTTAATCCAATATCGTGCTTTGGGATGTTTTGTGTCAACCGAAAAGTTTAAAAAATATAAGCTTTCGTTTAAAAAAGATAATTTTTTATTTCACAGCGAATAAAATGTAAACCTTAGCTTAAATGGTAAAGCGTTTTATTATATAATACTTTTAAAAATTCAGTTGTTTTATTTAAAAATTTATTACAAAATATATTTACTTCAGTTGTGCTTTGAAATGTCGCAAATTTAAACTTAAAGTATCGAACCTTTTGAAAGTGTTCATGTGAATAAATTTTTGTAAAATGATTTTAATGCTGACATGGAATTCATTTCAAAGTGATTTAGAAATAAGTTTCTTCAAGACATGTAATAATCAATCAGCGATGCAATAACATTTAGAAAAGTATAAAAATTAACGAATTGACATAGCCACTTTACAAATAAACTAAGAATCAACAAAATAAGTCGTTAATTGTTTAGGAAAACATAATACACTTTCCTGTATTTAACGCACAGAAGATAATTGCGCAGTATCTAATGAAGAAATAAGTGCATAAAATAACGAAACTTTTTGTATTTTAAGTTAGGCATTTTAAAAATGAAACAGTTTATGTGCAAATTAAATAGAAATTTGGTTATATAAGATAATATATTGAAGTATATAATTAAATTACACAGGAATGAAATTTCCGAAGTTTTTTTTACTAAAATTTTCTAACATAAGTAACTGTCACTTAAAAAAAAAAAAAAAAAAAAAAAAAAAATGCGCTATAAAAATATGATAAGATTTCTGTAGAGAAATACGGACAAAAATAAAGTAAAAAAAAAAAAAAAAAGAAAACTTGATCTTTGATTATTGTCACTAACATTAGTTTCGAAAATACAACACACTATTTTAATAATACATTTAAACTGAATTTCCGGGGAACAATTCTGTCGCGAGAAAAATAATAATAATAATAATAATAATAATAAATATCCGCAGACAGTTACACAGAAAGTAAAACATAATAGAATTAATTAGATTCGTTGGCAAAATACCTACCAAGATTTTTAATTTATTCATGAGCGCTGTTAAAACCACCTTATTTTCACATACCTTTATTGTAGAATAATTATAAAATAAGAAGAAAAATATTATTAAAAACTAGTGGTGTGAAAGTAAAAGACAGATTTAACAGAGTTAGGGAGTAAATTAGAAATGTTGGAATATATATCTGCTCTTTTAGAAAAATAAAAATTAAATCAAACATCATTTTATACTTCATCATTATTATTGCAGTCTAAAAGACATTTTTCCTCTTTAGATTTAAGTAGCAACAAAAAACAAATACAATAGATAATTTTTATAGAGTTAGATTAAAAAAAAAAAAGCATTAGTTTGTCATTAAAAATACAGTCATAATATGATTCAAAATCATAATAAAATTCTTTAATTTTTTTTTCTTTCATTTCTTTTTAAATAATAAAAATGAATAAATTTAATGATAAAAAGAAATTACCAAAATAAATAAATAATAATAAAAAAAAAATGTCAAAGTTTCATTATATTATAAAGAATATATATAAAAGACTCAAACGTCTCTTGTAATCAGAGCTGACAACTTTTTTTTTTTTTTTTTTTTTTTCGAAGCACTGTTAGTATCCGCCTTTGCCTCACACCACAATGTTTGTGTGGTAATTTTCTCCAATATTTTATTATAGCTAACTGAGAAGAAAATTAATCTTCTAAAAAAGGGGTGCTAAGTACAGCGAGTACAAACAAAGCTACAGACTAAATTTAAAAACTTTCAGCTGTGACCTGAGACATCAGCGAAATTCGCCGATATTTAAAAAAAAAAAAAAAAAAAAAAAAAAATACAGTTCTCAATTTTTCAAACATTTATGAAATATTCCAATTGTAGCGCTAACAGTATCCCTCGATTAGTATTACTTTGCTATAATTTTCCTGTATTTAAAAAAAAAAAAAGGAATTTCTATTATTATCATTATTAAAAACCTTGTATGTGGAATTTTCCAGAAATATCACAAAAATTTGGTAGCAATGGACATAGGCTATCTCAAAGTATGTGGACTTCTAAATATTTCAAATGGTAAGAATTTGCAGCATATATTCTAACAAGGAACATCACCCAAGTGTCCGGCTGCGATTTTAATGAAATTTTATTTTCTGATAGAGGGCATGTACCAAATATTTTTGATCATAGAAATTTTTGCTATCGTCCATGTTTAATATATTTATTGAATTTTTAAAATGTTAAAAGCCACATATCAACAGTAAGCTTAAAAATGATACTTACAGATTTAAAAATGATTTAGCAAAATGATTTTGCGCTTTCATGTTTAAGTTACAAAGAAAAATTTATAGTACTGAAAATTATTTCAACTGAATTATTCATTTGAGTATTCACTTGCTGTATAAATACAAATTTTTCGCATATTTTTGAGTAAAATTTGATAGCATATCAAATATGAAAGAAACTCCTCTATGAAAGAAACGCCTAAATTTCACTGAAATCCGAGCCGGACACTTGGGTGATGTTCCTTGTAAGTAAAAACTATTACGTAAAACAGAGTTCATCTTCGAAACAAACTAACTAGGTTAATTCAATGATGAACATTCAATAGCATTTTACAGAACTACCAAGTTTTTAAACTTTTAAATTAGAATTGAACCAGAATTTTTTTAACCAGAATTTTTAAATGGAATAAGTTATATATATTTTCGATGATTAATATTCCCAAAATCAGCTATAAAATTTTTCCGGTTTGCAGTCTCCTGCCAAAAACAGTAGACTTGGCACCTATGATATTATATATTGAAAAGAAAACGAAATTTTTATACTGCCTTAGGGACATAAACGGGGAAATAGTCATTTAAAATGTAAGAGGCGACGTTAAGATCCTTTCTGAAAATGCATACATAAAATTTCAAATATTTATTTACTTTAACTTATCATCATTTTATGATGTACTTTAAATGTTGCTATAAATAACTTTACTGTGATTTGTCGATCCGGCTGCTGCTTTTCTATCCTCTTGTGTATAATACAGAGTTGCCAACATTTTAATTTACTCCGAAGCATTTTTAGCCCCACCTTCATTTCATACCACTTATTTTTTAAGAGTATTTTTTTCTTATTTTATCATATAGAGAGGATTATTCTAGAAATAAAGTTGTGCAAAAATGCTTCAGAATAAATTAGAATGTTGCAAATTATGACAGGGGTTGTACTCTTTGCCCTTTTACAGGACATTTTCATGGATGATGTTAAATTTCTGCCTTTCTTGACACCACTATTTTAATACAAAAAGATTTACCGTGTTTTTATAGTTATGTGTCGTGATTAAATAGAATTAAGATTATATATAAAAAAACAGTGGTAGCAATAAAGGAAAAAAATGTTCTTCTTTAAAATTGTCCTGAAAAAAGGGCGGGGACTACGACAATTATTATAATCATGGGTCGTACTCTCCGTCCTTTTTTCAGGACATTTTCATGAATGAGAAATTTTCAAATTTATTACTACCACTGTTTTTATAAAATGATTTCTACCCCGTATGATCATAACACATTACTATAAATACACTAGAGGTGTTTCTGCATGAAATTAGGGGGGGGGGGGGGTAAGAGGCGGAAATTTCTTATCACTGAGAGTGTCCTGAAAAAAGGGCGGAGAGTATGACGCCTGGCTATAATAATGCATCATATTGGCAGAAAAGTTCTATCGTATTGACTTAAACAACTGACATCGGAAATTTATCCTAGACAACATTTATATAACTTTTAAGAGCCAACCTAATATTAGCATACTGGTAACATTTATATTTTTTCCGGAACACTGTTAGCCCCGCCCTTTTTTAACACTAGTATATATTATTATAAAAGCATTTTTCTTCTTATTTCATCGTAATTACGTATTGGAGAAAATTTCTTTAAAGTCATACTTGTGTGAAAAAAGGGCGGTGTTAAAAGTATTCCCCAATAAATTATAAATATTACCAAGTATGTACAAGCATCTATAAAAGAACAAAGTGCTAATTTAATACAATAACTGAAAAATACTTTAGAATTTTTCATAAATCTTCTTATCATGATTTTTACGATGTTTGACAAGATTTTCAGTAAGCGTAAAAAAAAAAAAAAAAAAAAAAAAAAAAAAAAACATATACACTACCGCTCAAAAGTATTTGCCCACCTTGTTTTTTTTTAATATTTTTACCATATTATTTTTTAGACATATAATTTTTATTAATTAATAAAATACACATCTAATCATTACTAAATATTATAAATTAATTAAGATATAATTATTTTTCAAGAAGTAAATTGATTTTATTAAAAACACCAATGAAAATGAAAATTTCATAGACGTTGTTTTTGGCTTATATTTTTAATTTGGAGATCTTAATTAACTATTTTATTATTTAATAATGATAATAATATACTATGTGTCTGACATATATATTTTGTTTTATAGGTTATCGCCATATTTGTGCTTTAATCCATTAATAATTGAGTAAATTGACAGTGTTCAATTAATACAAGTAGAAATTGAAATTATGCCAAAAAGAAAGGAACTTTCTACTCAGAAACGAGCTATGATTATTGGTCTACATCAGAGTGGTAAATCTAATCGCCAAATTGCGAAAGATTTACGAATTCCACGCCGAACTGTAGATTATAATGTAAAATAATTTCAAGTATCAAATAGTTTTGCTAATAAAAAACGCAGTGGAAGGCCCCGCAATACAACTTCTACTGATGATAGATATTTAGTTACAACATCTAAACGTAACCGTAGACTCACGGCACCTGAAATCACTGCCCACGTAAATTTAAATAGAGATGTACCCATTAGCGTTTCTACAGTTAAACGAAGACTTCAAGCTGCTGGTCTTCATGGTCGTATTGCTGTAAGGAAACCTTTGTTACGAGCTGTAAATAAGAAAAAGAGACTCCAATGGGCCAAAATACATAAAGACTGGACAACCAAAGAATGGGAAAAAGTATTATGGAGTGATGAATCTAAATTCGAGATTTTCGGATCTAAGAGAAGAATATTTGTTCGCAGATCAGCTGGAGAAAAAATATTAGATCAATGCGTAGTACCTTCAGTAAAGTTCGGCGGTGGTTCCGTAATGGTATGGGGATGTTTTGGAGGTGGTTCTGTTGGAGATCTGGTTAAAATAGATGGAATATTGAAGAAAGAGGGGTACAAGAGAATTCTTCAAAAGAATGCTATTCCATCAGGGAAAAAATTAATTGGAAAGGAATTCATTTTTATGCATGACAATGACCCAAAACATTCTTCAAAGCTATGCAAAGCGTATTTGGAAACACAAGAACGAAAGAATGTCTTAAAAGTAATGCAGTGGCCTCCACAGTCTCCCGATCTAAATCCGATCGAATTGATGTGGGATGAATTAGACAGAAAAGTCAGAAAATCATGCCCGACATCAATTACCCATTTGTGGAGCCTTTTGCAAACAGAATGGAAGAAAATCGGCAAGGAATGCTTGGAAAAACTAATCAAGAGAATGCCAAGAATATGTGCTGCATTAATAAGAAATAAAGGAAACCATATTGATGAATCAAAAATATGATTTAAATATTTATTTTGTTTATCTTTCAGTTTACTTACATCTGTATTTTTGAATAAAATATAAATTATTATGAATTGTCACAATAAATTATTATTAAATCGTCTTACAGCATTATTTGGATGGTGGGCAAATACTTTTGAGCGGTAGTGTATATATATATATATCCCGCGCATTACCAGTTAAAACACTTTTCATATATATATATGCTTGTATTTTATGTTATATATAATATAATTGCATTCAAATTGAAGTATTCTATTTTATTGTGCTTTTGCAGTTTATTTTAAAACGGCGTTAAATTTTGTTAAAAAGTCTTCATAGCGTAGGTACTCCAGTGATTGGCATGCTCCAGTAATTGACATCTATCCCGAAATAATTAATAAATAATAAAAATAATAAAATCGTACATTTTACATATAAGATTTTTAAAATTTTATGTCAAACACTGGAGCATAGGGTGCTAATAACTGGTAAAATGAATAACTAGCAGTGTCAAACACTGAAACATAGGGTGGCAATTACTGATAAAATGAAAAACTGGCAGTGTCACAATTAA
Organism: Salticus scenicus; assembly: GCA_963930645.1. NCBI lineage: Eukaryota > Metazoa > Arthropoda > Arachnida > Araneae > Salticidae > Salticus > Salticus scenicus. Next base: position 179,832,769 of record OZ005651.1, read on the forward strand.
GATTTCTAAAAATATTTTCTCATGACTAGAACATTAAAATCATAAGAGATTGCTCTAAAAGTGTCAACCACTGGTGCACTTACCCTATTAAAAAAAAAAAAAAATATCTTATTTCAATTTGGCATGATATGCTTGCACATCGTCATCGGCACCAATATTTTTATTTAGAAAAATTGAGTGTATTTTTAAACTAACATGCTCCGATTAAATAGGATTGTGAATTTTGCTAAAAAATTACCGGTGGAAGAGTTCCGTCAAAAGACGGAAAACTATTACAGTAATATCAGGGATGGAACACGGGCACAGAATTCATACCGGTATTTGTTTAAGAAATTTCTCTATCTGTAATATCGTTGATTTAAAAAGTAGAAAATTTTCTTACATTGATAGTGGTATGAGTTCTACGCCCGTGTTCCATCCCTGGTAATATATAATAAATTACTATTAAAATTTTCCGGTAGTCTAAAAGTGTAACAATTGGCAGCTGTGCAAATTCATCAAAAATTTGTACCAGTTCTAGATTTTTGCTTTTATCTTATATTACTGTTTAAAATAAATTGCAGAATTAATTTTATTATCAACAGTATTTAATTAATAAATGAGTTATATGTGGAGACTAATTAAAAATTTGTATTAAAAAACAGTGAATAGAACAAATTTTTTATACTCGATTTTTTTTTTTTTTTTTTTTTTTAACCGAATTACGTTATATTTCCTGAGTTTCAACAAAAATCAAAGATGAAATGTTATTTCTGAAAATTCTATATCGAATTCGTAATATAAATAAATTTATATATTAGGTGTACAAATTAATTCGGTCCGTTTTCGAAAGATGGCACTAGCTGCCACAAATGCTAGGTTATGACAGCTGTTTTCGGTGGTTTCAGAGAGGTTATATATTTGTTAAGAATCTTCAGTGTACAACTCTTTCGCTTGCTTGAAATAGCCTGATCAGCATTGCATTAAACATGTCAGGTTTTGAAGTCAATAAGCAGCATTTGCGGGAAGTGCTGATTTTTTTCTTTCATTGGAAGAAAAGTGCCGCCGAAGCGCATCGAACGCTCGTAGAAGTATACGGCGATAGTGCTCCGACTGACAAAACATGCAGGAAATGGTTTCGACGATTTAAAGATGGAGATTTTAGCGTTGATGACAGGCGTCACTCTGGACAACCGAAAAAATTTGAAGATAACGAATTAGAGGAATTACTGAATGAAGATCCGACTCAAACACAAGAACAGCTTGCAGAACAACTGAAAGTGACTCAGCAAGCAATATCGGTGAGACTAAAAACGATGGGAATGATCCAAAAAGAAGGAACATGGGTTCCTTATGAACTGAAACCCAGAGACGTTGAAAGGCGATTATGCACTTGCAAGCAGCTGATTTACAGACAAAAAAGAAAGTGGGACGTCCTACCGCACCCGCCGTATTCTCCGGACATCGCCCCTTCCGACTACTGGTTGTTCCGACGAATGCAGAATGATCTGACCGGTCAGCGGTTCACTTCTTACGAAGAAATACAAAAATGGCTCGAAACATGGATGAGCGAAAGAGATGAGTTGTTTTATCGAGATGGAATCAGACGATTGCCGGAGAGATGGGAAAAAATAGTAGAAAATAATGGACAATACTTTGAATAATGTATTTTTTGTTTTGGTTTAATAATAAATACTTTATTTATTGCTAAATAACGGACCGAATTAATTTGTACACCTAATATATATATACATTACTTTCGATGTTTTATCAGCAAAGAATTATTTTAGCATAACAGGAAATGAAATAACTATGTAATTTCAAAACATTTATTATTAAATGATAAATATTTAATTATTTTAATTATTACTAAAAACAAACATTAGTTAATACTAAATAATTGATATCATAGATGTTTTATTTTTATTATATAATTTTTTATTGCTAAAAAACAGACCGAATTAATTTGTACACCTAATATATATATACATTACTTTCGATGTTTTATCAGCAAAGAATTATTTTAACATAACAGGAAATGAAATAACTATGTAATTTCGAAACATTTATTATTAAATGATAAATATTTATTATTTTAATTATTACTAAAAACAAACATTAGTTAATACTAAATAATTGATATCATAGATGTTTTATTTTTATTATATATTCAAATAGATACATATTTAAAATATAGAACAAGACATATGAATTAGGAAAATAAATTTACATATTCTATTTAAAAAATAAATAACATGAGTATAGAGATACGAATCATATTATCATTTTATTTTATATGTATATATATATATATATTAACTTTGTGTCTGTGTTGTTGTAAAGGAACTAGATGTAGTTTAAAATTTTTAAGGCAGAAATATGGAAAGTATGTTAGTAAATTGAAACATTCAATATTATAACATTTTTACATTATTTTATAAATGTATATCATTTTTTTTTTTTTTTTTTGAGCAAAAATAATTATTATAAAATAAATTGTCTTAATTTAAAAATCATAAATTTACAGCAAAAGTGGATTTCTTTTCTTTTCTTTTCTTTTTTTTTTTTTTTTTTTATTGAAAAGCGATAACATAAAATATAATTTGCAAGAATTTTTTCGTGATAATCTTAAATTGGGAATAATATATTGTGAATTTTACTTATATTTTAATGTATTTTAAAATATCAAACGTTCTACTTCAGTGCTTTTTACTTGTTTTAGTATATATCAAGAACTCACAACCCTTCGGATTATTTCGTAGCACTAACTCTGGATAGTGTTTTCTCTTTATCTATTATAAAAAATTCTGTGATTAAAAGACACGAAAAATATTTTCCAGAAATAGTGGTATGAAAAAATCTGGTGTGTTGGCAGCCCTGATTGTGTTTACTTATTTATTTTTTACTTTTTACTTTTTATTTTTTTAAATTCGATATCTAATATAATTTCAAAAATGGTTTTTTGAATAGTACGTAGGATAGAATTTCAAAATATCTTGGTACATTTCCTCTCATTCAAAAATTGTATAACTTTAAAAACAAAATTAATAATTACATAAAATAAAATTTGGATACAAAATTTTTTTTGATAGATGTATTTTATTATAATTATATATTTAAATACCTATTTATAAATCCTCATTATAAAATTCAATTAAAATATGCTTTCTATTTAACTTCTGGAGAATTAGTATTATTAAAAGCTACAAAAACACATTCACTTATGTATCATCCTTGAATTATTTCAGTACATTTTTCTGATAATGAATTGAGCGCTTTTGCAGTATTCAAGCTTTTAACTAAGATTATTAAAAGAATTATATATATATATATATATACTTTTTTTTTTTTTTCAAAGCGCACAAATTTTCCTGAGAGAAAAGCTGCATTAAACAAGGAAATACTTCTGATTTCTCTTAATTCAACAATTATTAACAAGCTATTAAAGTTAAGCCAAAAGCAATTTGGTTTAAAACAAGCATTATGAGAACACGAAGGTGAGCACGTAGAGCAATTGACTTGGAAACACTCAAATGTTCGAATTCTGCATTCTCATCCTTTCACAATTAGGCAATCTTAGTGAATTTTAAATAGAGGATCAGACCGAAAAATTCGAGTTCCTATCCTTAATTCTGAACATCGTATCTGTTGAGACGTGAACGTTAAAGGATTACATAGCGGCTCAACTCTTGGATGAACATCGCAGCGCAAATAACCTCCGGCTATGCGAGAGTTTCTATCAAGAATGCTGTGGGATTCTAGACGGATGTGAGTATTGGGAGTGAAGAGGGATTCCTCATTTTGTAGACATTTACCAGCGTAAGAATGACATGCAAATAGTATTTTCGTGTTTCTAATATTTACCTGAGAAGTGTTTTTGTTTTCGACCAAAACTCGAGAAAGACGAAAGGGATTTTTCGCATATTGCATGAATTATTTTGAAAGCGATAGTATTTCCTTAGTTATTGTTTCATTCTATTTTAAGTAAAATGTGAAAATTTCCATTTTAACTGCTGAAAATTTTATCCAGGTGAAACTTATTATTATTATTTATTTATTTATTTTGTGCGTGTGTGTGTTAAATAGGGTAAAAAAAAAAAAAAAAAAAAATTAAAACTGCTTTCATAATAAACAAACTTTTCAGTATCCATTAAAAAAAAAATGGGTGTATTTTGATTCATTTTATTATATATGCATATATATAGATATATATATAGATTTCCCCGGACGAATTTAGCTCTAAAAGAGGCGTTCGAATTTGCCCCTCGTAACTCTCCTCGAAAATCGAAAACCGCAAAAAACCAAAAATAAGTTTTTCAAATATCCTCAAGAAGACGCTTGGCGGTTCTGTATATCTTTGTGCGATAATTGGTAGAGTTTTACTCGAAAATCCGTATTTTGCTAAATTCGCCTTCGACAATTGTTTTTACCCCCCCCCCCTCTCCTCTCAAAAATCCAAAATTCCAAAATTGCAGAAAAGGATTTTTTTGTACTGATGTCTAGTCTCCCCATCCACAATTTCTTCACCGTGAAGTAATTTGGAGTCGAGTTATGCTTATAAAGGTGTTTTTACCTTCTGCCCTCCTAGGGGGAACGGGGGGGGGGATATTTCGCAAAATCTCGTCTTAGTCTGGGTTAGGGTCCTAAAACCAACCTGCTCATCAAAATTTCTGACTGTATCTCCCATAGAATCGCCACGGCTGTGTTGAGTTAGTGAATCAGTGAATTTACTCTTATATATATATATATATATATATATATATTCATATACAGTAAAACTTTGAAGCTGGAAAAAAAAAAGTACTCACCATTTATACATTTATGACAGTGTTCAGAAAGCTTAGAACCAACAGAGCTGACAAATTTTTAATTTATTCCGTAGTATTGTTAGTATCTACGTTTTCCTGACACGACTTTCTTTGGACAGTAATTTGTTCTAGTATTTCATTCCGGTTCAAGGATGAGAATCCCCCCACACCTTAAAAAAAAAAAAATCACTATTTCCAAAGAGAACTTTCTATTGTATTTTTAAACAATTTTTTGTGATTAAATACAGCCGAAATTAGTATATAAAGATTGTGGTGGCAAAAAAACGCGAAAAATTCTCTTCCCTGTACTGTTAAATAAGAAGAAAGTTTCTCTTTAATGCAAGTGGTGTGGGGAAAAAAATAAATAAATAAAAGTGGGCACTAACAATACTCAAAAATTTAGCAGTTCTGAAATTAAGTGCTTTCGTATTACCTGTTACCTATAACTTTGTTTTTATTTATTTATTCAATTCATTTTTATAAAATATTCACTAGTGAAATTAAATTCTTAGATTCATTGTCGGGATTAAAGAAGGCTAGCAGTTGTAAATGTTAGTAAAATGTATAATGATTAAAATTCCTCTATCCCGTTTTTCATCTTTAATAATTTATTCTGAACAAATTATTGAAATACGGGTAGAAATTCATAGTTTGCCAACATTTTAATTTATCCCGGAGCATTTTTAGCCCCGCCTCTATTTCGCACAACTTCATTTTTAGAGTATTTTTCTCAAATATTTAACCCCATGTAAAAAGAAAAATTTACTTAAAAAAAAAAAAAAAAAAAAAAAAAAAGTGGTATGGAATAAAGGCAGGGCTAAAATTACTCCGGAATAAATTAAAAGGTTAGCAGCTCTGAAAATCTTATGCTTTAAACTCCATTAGGATGAATTATATGGAATCGTGTATCATTATAAAATTGTACAACAAATTTCTAATAGGTAATTTTTTTTTAATAATTCATTTCTTATATAAGCACTAGAGGCTTTTATCAGTCTGCAATAAAACCGTCGTCTCGAATTTTATGGGTTACTTAAAAAATAGTACGATAACACGTCAACACGAATTATTCAAATTTTAGTTTCATTCTGTGAAATGTGTGTGTATATATATATATTAATTGCTTTAACTATTTTTATGAAAACTAAAGATAAAAAGTTTTGAAAGATTGGAAATCGATCTGACAATCCTCTAAGAAAAATATTTTCAATGGTACCACGCTTTTCGCCTGGCAAAAAAGAAATAATATGAGTCAAACGGTTTTCGTCAAGACTTAGGTGTTTTTGTGTATAGAAATCGCATTGACTTGTTATTATTTTCGGAGGAATAAGTTTAATTAAAGCAACCCGTTCTAACATTATAGAAAGTCTACTGCTTTGACCAGATCGATAAAAGGCTTACAGTCCCTTTTTTAAGAATCGGAAAACAATCTGCATTGTATAATGAAAGTTTAAGGTCTATGCCATTGTATTAAAATTTGTCAAATTCTTTTAGAAATGATATTGATTTTTAATAAGTGATATTGTGATTATGAAATTATGCTTCATATTCTGTATGAAAGTTGGAGGTGTGACAAAATTGCTTATTTTAAGAAAAATTCAAAGCATGAAGCAAAGCTAAAACCTGATTTATATAATCTTCTTTCTAAATACTTCATTTTCATTAAAATTTTATTTTTTAATTTTAATACTATATTAGATTACTTGTCTAATGTAAAAACTACCATGAAAAATGGAGTTTTTTTATTTTACATTTTTAAAACAGGTATTCTGAAAAGGTATTAAACTGATTATTTAATTAATGAAATTTTAAATTGAATGTTTAATTAGTTGAATATTTAACAAAAATTTAATTTCGAACAACGTTTTCATCAAATTCATTTAAACAAAAATAGCACTAAAAGATTTATTGAAATTTCATGCACTAAATTTTCTTATACAAAATCTTGTACTGGCAATTTTTGCCGTAATTTTTTTTTTTTTTTTTTTTTTTTTTTGTTAATATATATATATATATATATATATATATATATTAAATACAAGCAATCAAAATAAAGTATTTGCAATAAATAGAAATTTGAAAAATAAATCATTATTTTTATTAATATTAAACGTACCACGACGGGTCAAATGACCCATTTTAAATTTAATAAATAAACAATTTTGAATTGTTATTTGAAAAAAAAATTGCTTTATTCATTTATGAAATTGGGCTAAACAATATATTTTTCGCTATACATAGTGATATATATATAACATTTTAAGGACGGGTCACTTGACCCGCTGTGGTAGCAGAGTTGCCAACTTTTATAATTTATTCCGGAGCATTGTTAGCCCCGCCCTTTTCTCATACCGGAAATTTTAAATAATGATTTTCCCCTTATTTAACCGTTGTCACATATTAAAGGAAAATATTCTGTAAAATTTCTGGTGCGAAAAGAAGGCGGGGCTAAAATTGCTCCGGAATAAATTATAAAAGTTGGCAACTCTGTGGTAGGAATAGGTATACATGAAGTATCGGTAAGTTTAGTGTCAAACTTGAACAATATATTGAGGTGCCAGTATAAATGCCTCATGGAGACAAAACAGTGACTTTTATTTTTAATGGAAAAATTTTCTGAAGCTTCTACGATCATTCAGTGTTGCCAGATTTCGCTACTTTTTTTATTCAATAGTCACCAATAATTTTGAGAAGTGATAGTTGACATACGTAATAGACGATTAATTTTGAAAGTTATTAAGCAACCATTACATTTAAAATTTTGTGGTAGATATTGAATAAAAAAGAATTGAATTATTGAATTATATTATTGAATTATATTAATATTACATCTATTTAGAATATTAAATACGAATTTCATGTGTAAAATAGAAAATGAATATTTTTAGACTATAGTACAAAAAATTTTTCGCATTAAATTCTAAAGTACATTAAAGATATAAATAGAATGTCTCCAAAAATTTCATCAACTTGCGTGCAGGGCTTTTTTAGAATAAAACTTCTGCCTGATGCATTTTTAATTATTTAAACGGCTGAGAAGAAATGTATTAAAATAATTCAACAGATTATGCTGACAAATGATGGAAATCTTGAGTACAAAATATAAATTCAAACATATTAAGTTCATAATAAAAGAAATTCTGTAAAAATAATTCTTTTTCTATTTTTGTAAAAACTGATGAACCGAAAGTATGAAAGGATGGATTTACATACACCATGTCACCTTTCTTATAACAAAATTATTCGTAATTTTCAGTCGTATTTCATCTTAGAGGAATTCAAAGAGAAAAAATAATTTGTAAAACTAGAGCCAAGAAATTAAAATATAAAATCTGTTCTGTATCCAAGTATTTTACTTACATTTTTCCATTGTGTTTGAAATTGAGTATTAAACAAGCAACTTTAAAATATGCATAAATATAACTAATAAATATTATGAAATATAATTTTGATGCTATCCATGTAATAATGAACAAACATATAAATATATATAATTTAACACTTAAATTACGTTCACATTTCTGTCTATGCAATCTTCAAATTACACGTTTTTAAATCGATATTTTCTTTAAAAACCATCCACTCTGTTAAAAAATAAATAAATAAAATTTTGTTCAAAAATGACAAAATTATCATAGTTGCCAACTTTTACGCTTTTTGGCTTTAGGATAATTTAAATAGAAAATTTTGCTTCATTGAATCAATAAAAACTGGTTCAGAAATATATAAAAAATTTCAATTAATTTTTTTCTAGTAGCCAAAAAGGGTTAAAGTTGCTAACTTTGAGTCATACAAAAGCTCATTAATAGCTAAGAGTTGAAATGATCAAGAATAATCTTTCATTAAGCCAAAAAAATAAATAAATAAATAAATAAATAAATAATAAATAAATAATAAATAATAAATAAAAGCACGAGTGAAACGAGCCAGTTGTAAAAGTGTTTCGCATTTATGGCCCCACTATTTTTATTTAGAAATATTTATTATACTTTTACATGAAAATTTTGTGATTAAATAGAATAAAGATTATTCTTAAAAATTACTGGGTAGAAGAATTCAGTCTTTTGATGAAACTCTTTCAAGCTGCAGCGACCCCTATTACACATTTATTGTTATTAATCATTCAAATCAAGTCTTTAGATGCTTTCTACGGCAATCGGCCAGTTTGTATTTATATATGTTTCATTGGTTTCGTTTAGCTTGGGTGAATTGGGGAGTGATACCTGTGATTTATTTGGCTATGAGCTTACAGATATGCAGAAATCTCCTTATTATTTGGATACATTGTTCAATCACTACCCCTGAAGAAGTATATTTTCATTGTTGAGCTTTGAATACCTTTTGTAATTAAATCATCCATTTCTTTGTGTTATATTGCATTCTCTTCCTGTGAAATGTCTGAAAAGGTTTTTCTCATATATATATATATACATATATATTAATAATAAAGTATGGCTAAATAGTACAACATCAAAAGCATCAACTTTATATTATGGCTTGACTTAAGTTGCGCTTAAAAGCCTGTTTCTTTTCTTCTTTATTTATTTTTTAATTCTATTATTCAAATTTTAAGCACACAGCATATTTTAAAAAGATTATTTATTATAACAAACAAAAAATATAATAAATTAACTCGTTCTTAAAAAAAAAAAAAAAAAATATATATATATATATATATATATGTCTAATTTTAAGAGTGAAAAAGAATTTCATTGCCTTCATGGTAACAATATTAAATTATAAAAATAGCAATAAAATCATACTTTACAGCACATCAAACTATATAAAATATCTTTATATTCCAAAATATATTTACATTCCGACGTTTCGGTTAATATTCAATCTTTAACCATCTTCAAGGAAATGATGTACATAAACTATAAACATAAGTCAAATTAAGCCATTCATGGATATTACAAACACAATTCATAAAGAAATTAATACGTGATTACATATTACAAACACAATTCGTAAAGAAATTAATATTACATATTACGAATTTAAATTGACAGTATATATAAGTGGAATATATTTCTTTATTGGTAACAATATTTTAAAAAAATAAATTATTAAATGTAAAACAATTTTATTGTATTTTGATTTTAATCAGCATAAATGAATTCAAGATTGACATTATATTAGTCTTCAGTATTATAAACAGGATTTCAGCTAATGATAAATTCGGCTACTTATGTCGCTGACACTTGTTAAGCGTTTAATAATCTTTGTATCAGGATTAACTGTCTATTTATAAGAACAATAGTATTCTGCTAGTGAAAGCCGACAAAATGAATCTTAATAAGATATAATTCTATTTATTGTATACAATCTGGGAAGTTTGTTTAATGTATCATTTTTTTTTTTAATATTATTGCAGAGGAAGAAAGATCCTTACATAAAGTTTTGAAGCATTAATTCTTGTTTCTTTCATTCGATATTCTCAGCTTTTAAAACATATTTATCTTAAATGATCTAAATGCAACGAGGTATTTGCAGTTTCACATATATTATTAAAACTTCTTAGAGCTTGCTAATTCCTTTGTATTTTTTATTGGAGATTCTGTTTTAGTTTCGACAATTGTTTTAGCTTTTTTAGAAAAAAAAAAAAAAGTATTTTTAACATAAATGTTTTGTATGAATAAACCTGTGAATAAGTTATAAACTTCCTCTAAAAAAAAAAATCTTTGAAGCTGCCCGAAAAAATATTAAAAATTAATAATAACAATTAGGCTAGTCGTGGTTTACATTGCAACAAAATAGTAAACAGTCAACGAACTTGTAATTTTTGTAATGATTTTGATTTTGAATTGTAAATAAGATTAAAAGAAATCTGCGCTTCAACGTTAGGAATAATACACTCCAAATGTTGAATTTATTTTTTATTGTACGATATATTTTTTTCAATTTCAATTAACAATTGAGTGCTGAAACATTTTCTTGTATACTAAAAGTGCGGAATAAAATGCGTAGTTATCATTATTTTACTGGGAGAGAAAATAACAGGAATGTTTATAATTATCTTTTATTATTATAAACAAGTAATTACGCATAGAATGTCTAATTAACAGGCAAGTGTACATTTGTTCGAGACAAAACCCTGTTTAAAAATAGCTTTGTCTGTTAATTAAAATTTCCGGTGGGAAAATGGTTAATTACACCTGCGGATTATATGCAGGAAAATACAGTAACACAACTGAAAAAAAAATGAAAAATTTTAACTTTTTAGACACAGCTGAATTTTACGCAGGGCTGTTTCTTTGTACGGCAGATTTCAACGAGAATTACGTGTAAACAAAATAACTGTACAATGTATGAAAAGCAACAATTCATACCTGACACTGGCGTATCAAAATCAAAAACTAGATATTCGGTAGGTATAATGCTAACAGTGTTACAACACATTATAAAGCCAAAAGCAGTGTAAAATACAACATATGAAAACGATCATTCAATTCAAACGGAGACCCACTAGAGTGAGCCACTATAGTAGCACATCGTGTTTAAGAGATTAATTCTTATCATAATAATCCTTAAATTCTTATAATTCTTAAATTATTATTATTTAATTTTTATCATAACAAACCACAATTGAATTATATTAATAAAAACTGCAATTGATATGAATACATCTGGTCTAGATTAATGCGAAATTTATAGTTACAAAACACGTGATTCTACGCATTTTTGGCACAGCACAAAAGAAACATGATAGCACTCAAGTGGTTAATTTAAAATGTCAATTTTATTACCTCTTTTTTGACTATGTTTTTATTTGTGATATAGGGCTTTATAAAAAAGAGCAATCCCATATAAATATAAAACATAAGTAAGTTAATTTATAAGTGTTTTTTCCTATTTCTAAATTAAACTTTATTCAACTTGTGTGTATAACGATAAATATGTAAAATTTGCTGAACAACATTTCCTAGAAATGATATAAAATCACTAAATTTACCAAAAAATTTAAATTTATTGTAAAACTTCTTTTCAAAAATTATGAAGAATAAGAATATACTTTCCAAATAGTTATCACGCTCGAATAAATGATAAAAGTAATGCTTATTATAATATACATTCAAAGCGCTAATAAATTATAATAAACAATTTTATTTTATAAATCGGATCTTAATTTCTGAATGTCTTATTATTTAATGTAAAATTATGCTTGTCATAGATTTTTCTGTATTAATATTGACGGAAATAAATAAACCAACCAATTTTATTTAAGAAGTTCTGAATCAAACTGGACATTCTTAAGATAATGCTAAATATTTCAATAAAAGCTCCCTAAAACAAAAGTTTTTAAGTAATCAATTTTTAAAAACAATTTGTCTATCCATTTCACACATCTATTTCAGTAGAACGCTAAATCTAAAAAGACTTTCATAATTAAATAAAGAATTTTGACGGCTCTATGCTTATTTGTAACAACGAAAATTAAAACTTTCTTCATTCCATAAAATAAATGACAAGTTTTATACTGAACACATTTATTCAAAGAGAGAGAAAAGAAAAAAAATTCTCTAATTTTTCTTCAAATTTATCTAGAATACTTCTTCTGAAACTTTTCTACCGTGATACATATAATTACATACATTTTCAGCCTATTTAATCATACGTAGAAACATAAGAAAAATTGGTTTAACTGGAAAACTTGTTCCAAACTATTTAAAGAAAAATATTACAAAACTGCTATCTAAAAAGAAGAAAGAAAAGTTGTTAAAAACGTAAGTGCAAAGTCGTCTGTTCGTCTGCGACGTCGAAAGAGATTTTCTGTTGTCGTCGACCCAAATAAAAGGCCTACCAAAATTACTTTTACAAAACCTTCAGTACTCAAACAAATCCTTTCGATCGTTGCTATTTTTTCTTTCTTTTGAGAAGCGGCATCATGTATAGGAGAAACTTATGAGCCGCAGAAAGCATGATTCATTTTTATATGTGAGATATTCAGAAAAGTAATTCGTATACAATAAAGCGGATAAAAAATGATCGGAACAAACAAAAAAAAAAAAGTCTGTTAGTTTTAAAAGTTTGTTTTCTGTACTTTTAATATAAAGGAACTAAGGCGAAGTGAATTATATTTCGTTTGATAAATTGCAGTATAATCAATCAAATTTGCTGTATTTGGCTTAATAAGCTTTGTTTTGTGCCATGAATCAAAAGACGACATTATTTTTGTGTAAGTTTAATTAAAGGTTTGTTTGTTTATTTACATGGGAATAGGGAATTTACTTTGAATATTTGAAAGGCTTATATGAAGTTGTGAGAAGCTTTTTTCTATGTGTAATGTTTATTATATTCTAAATAAAACAAAGAAAGAATTAAGGAAACATGCTAAACGTGTCTTTTATTCTTATCACCTTCTGCAAATTTCTTTGTAATGAATAAATACTAATTTATTATAATGCAATTTTGCATAATACGAGGGAGTTTATGAAAGTATGTATTGTCATGCTTTTTTACAAGGAAGATTCATTACAAAGAGAAATATAAAATAGTATAAAAAGATACAAACTTTTGGCAATTTTTCCACATAGTCGTCCTCGGTCTTAATGCATTTGCAATATCCTACACTGAATTTCAAGGAACCATCCTTGATAAAAGTCAGTGCACAGCGACAATAAGTTCTTCACAGCCTACTGAATTTCTTCAAGGCTTCAGAAGCGACGTTTCAATAGGGCTGACTTTAATGCAGGAAAGAGATATAAATCTGATGAAGAAAGATCGAGACTATAAGCCGGGTTATTTAGTCTTCCCTCCCTCCCCCCCCCCGAGGCAACGAATATGTTCTTTTACTGGTCTGAAATTACCGTAATTTCTGGTAGATACCCCGCAGGTTATATAATCCAGTTTTGCACCAGAAATTTCAATTGATAAATAAATTTATATTTGTATAAGCTCTTCCTTCGAAAAAGTACAGATTTCTCTGTTAAATAAAATTTCTGGTGGAGAAAAGACACATCTTACCTGCGGGTTATCTACCAGAAATTACGGTAACTGGCTCTATGGAATAATATTCCAGGCAGAGTTCCCAACTTTTATAATTTATTCACGAGCATTTTTAACCCCGCCTCTTTTTCACACCGGAAATTTTGAAAAAGGATTTTCTTCTTATTTAATCGTTGTCACATATTAAAGAGAAATAATCCACAAAATTTCTGATGCATAAAGAAGGCGGGGCTAAAAATGCTCGTAAATTAATGTCGTCTAGAAATTAAATTGTGGCTCTTGTGAAAATAGTTCCATGTCATCCTTATATATTCTACTTCTTTTTGCTGGCGAGTTCTAAAATCTCTTATTATAATTCTAGAGCATTTTCTTATATTACCGTGGCCAAACTTATTTAAAAATCTCTACAAATAAATGCCAACACAAGAAGCTAGTTTTATTAACCATAATCTTAGTTTAGGATCCAATTCGAGGAAATCAAGCGAGATTCTTTTCGCAATACAAGGATTCAAGATATTCATAATATTATTTTACCATATTGAAAAATATAGAATAAAAATCCTCGATCATTTCGTCTATTCAGTTTATTAGTTTACCTCATGCGCATAGCTCAGAAATCTATATTTCTAGTTTAGGGATTCAGAAAATCACTGTTTATTCGATCTAGATAAAAAAGTTTTTTTTTTTTTTTTTTTCAGTGTAAGCATTTCATCGCAAGATAATACTATTCAACTTCCTGTGTGTGGTCGTGCATTATGTCCAAGAGCAAAACCCCTTGTTTCAAGAGCCCTAAATCTTGAGTCGAATGGTAAACTTCAGTTTGGGGAAAGTATGGTAATAACGTAGCTCATTGTTAGTCCCAGAACCTTTTTAATAAATCAAAATGGCTTCCTTTGTATAGAGCAGTACCCTGTCAGCATAACCTTCCGTGCAGATAGGTCCCATTCTAACGAACCTTAATGTAGAAAAAAAAAAAAATTATAGGCAATACCTTAATTTAGTACTTCCCTGTACACTGAGACAATTCGTGTTTTTTGGTTACGGAGGAATTGAGATGCTTCCACAATTTAGTTTGCTTTACTTCTAAAGCAATAAAGAGATTCCACATGTTGTGGAAGGCTATACTAATTCGTTGAGAGCCGAATTTTCCCAGAAAGGTTTGTTAAAATTATTGATTAGATCAGTAAAAAAGAGATTCTTGGGCGTTTGTACAATTTTTTTTTATTGAATACGTTTGTTTATTTATCAGTAATGTTTACAGTAATTACCAGTATTACCAGTAATGTTTATAAATATTTTATTCTATTTTTTTGCTTTATAAACAGGGCCCTTCGTTTAAACTGGCTGGCATAAATGACTCAGCTTAGCTCCCTATCATATATAGAGCGGTTATAGAGTAACTTTCCCTATTTAGAGGCATCTGCAGCTAAAAATAATTAACGGCATGGAACAAAATTCCATATACAGACTTTGGAAGACGCGGGAAGATGATTTCCGAAAAAGAAAAATGTAGTCAATAGGGAGATTTTGGCACTGTTGTCTCGTACGCCCATTGAAATTTGCACAATCGAGGTAGATTATGCAAATTTCCTGGTCCTTAAGTGACAGCAGTGCTACACATTTCCTTTTAAAAAAGAACGAAAGAACGTCCAGTCATAAAATCTTTGATTGACTGTTGATGTGCACTTAAAATGATGAGCACTTCAAAACTGAGCAGGCTTTACTTGTAAATTTCTTTTTTGCGAGTAAAGCCATTGTTAAAAATAATAGTTCAACATTTTACCAAAAGAATACTTCTAAATGGGCATTTTTAGCTGCAACCAATACTTTTGTGCTAAGTGTCACCAGTTGATTGGTGCTTACTACTGAAAAGGCACCACTAAAGTAAAGGAAAATTGCACCAGAGTCTTGGTTGAAGCTAATTGGAAGCATTTTTCTGGTGAAATGTGGAATTTTATTCTAACAGTGCAGAGAGTGTAACGCTCAGATGGCTCTTAGAGAAATTAAAAGGCTTCATGACTTATGTATAACGGCCACTGTCTTTTACAGTGCTGAGAGGTATGATGGAAAAATGTGAGGTAACTAATACCCTAAGGGTTAGAGCCAGCAAAGGACATAATACAGTATCAGATGATATAAAACAGAAGTCCCCACTGCAATGTTCGATGAAACAGGGACTAGCAGTGCTCCAAGCACGCTCGTGCAATAGCTAGCGAAACAGATAAAATCTGGAAAGGTCTTACTAAAATTTTTTTGTGTCCGTATAAGGTCGGTCATGTGCAAGAACTGAAAGTGACAGATTTTGAGAATCGTGTAACTTTCACGCTAAAGGTTCTTGGCCGTATGGAAATCGACAATAATTGGTCTTGAAAATATTGTAGAGTAATGACGTTCAGTGAGTCAGAAATGAATGAATCTGGGAGGTCAGTTAATGCTTATAACTGAAGAAATTGGGCATCTGATTATCCCACAGTGATTCATCAAGCGTAACCGCATTCTGAAAAATTAATCATTTGAAGTAGAATCACTGCCGATTTTATAATGAGATCATACATTTTTGAAAATATCGATTCTACAGGTCCTATTACCTGAACCGTTAGTGGTGAGAAATATCGGCAGACTGCAAACGTTTGCCTTTCTTGAATTGCAGCAAAGACAGTGCTTAACACGACAATTTTTATACGAGAGGGAGCACGAACAGATATTTTTCGAGTAAACAGCTAATGTTTTCCGTCAAGACTGGTCAGACCATTGCCCATCTGCGCAGCACTAGTGCGACGTTAAACCCAACCATCCAACCATCCATCCGTCAAGAATGTTCTGAACCAGTTCTATGAGAGAAATATCAGCTAACTTTTTCCAACAAGACAGTTATGAAACGGTCCTATGAGAGAGTTATCAGCTAATGTTTTCCGGCGGAATGGTCACCTCTTTCCCCATATATTACTCCATGTGATCTTTGACTGTTGGGTTACTCTAAATAAGTCGTGTATTCTGTCGTCGTACAAATATAAGTTCCTTGAAAGAGACCATAAGATGGACTGTTAGAAACATCCAAGGTGACAATTTATGAGCAGCAATAGCGAATGTCATACACTGTATGCAAAATCTTGTACGTAGGGATGGTCAGCACATTAAATATATTGCCCGTAGTCTTCAGGACCGTTATGATGATTGATAAAAGATTTTTGTAAGTTTAATATTATATATCTCTCATTTCTGCGTGCGCATTTTTATTCGGACATGAATGAAACGTAATCCCTTTTCTGAAATTAATCGTAATTATTGATTTTTTTTTCCTCATTTTCAACAGCTTAAAAATCACGTAGGAGATAAATCTGCATAATCCACTTTAGTTGTACAAATTTCATAGTGCGTACTTAAAAATAGATCCAAAATCTTTACTATCGGCAACATTTTTCGAAAATCATCTCCCCATATCTTCTGCAATTTGTATGGGAAATTTGGTTGCATTTTGTTAATGAATATTTAGTGCAGATGACTACAAACAGAGAAAGCTATTTTATGGCAACACTTTTAGTTCTCATAAATTTCTACTGAAATGCATACTATATTCATATTACCAGAAATAATCGCGGCCGATCAATCAGAAAAGTTTCAGACTTCAATGCCCTACCAAATTCTGATTCGATACATTTTCTTTCTCCAATTTGCTGATTAGTTTTATTATAGTTACCGTAATTTCTGGTAGATAACCCGCAGGTAAGATGTGTCATTTCTCCACCAGAAATTTTATTTAATAAAGAAAACTATACTTTTTCAAAGGAAGAGCTCGTACAAATATAAATTTATTTATCAACTGAAATTTCTGGTGCAAAACTAGATTATATAACCTGCGGGGTATATACCAGAAATTACGGTAGTTTTGAATTTAGTTTTAATGCTTTTCCATACTATTGCGCACGGGACGCAGTAGCCCGATCGGTAGAGTGCCGAGCTCCTAATTTGAAGATTGCGGGTTCGATTCTCGAGCCGTCCAAACACCGTCGTGTACACTAATAGTGGCTGGTGTACATAAAATCCATCATGGCTGCAATGCTCCTCTTGTTCCCATCCAAATTATGTCGTTGGAAGTCACCGATCTATGACCATCATAATTTTGAAGAGGTCATCCGCAAAATTTTGATGGCATGTATCAGGACTACCCTTAGAGATGAATCCCATACCGTCGCCAATTGGCCATAGTGTAGCATTAGTGTGACGTAAAACCCACTCAACCTCAACCATCCTATTCCGCGTTAAAAAATCCTCATTATACACTTTTACACAAAATTTTGATTTATTTTCCCATGCTAAGAAAATTTCAAATTTTGAATAACATACGAAGTTTTTAACATAGAAATTTCTCTGTCAATGATTTTCATGCCAGTAACGTAAAGGATATTTTAAAGCTGGTGCGTCATCTTTAAGATGAAAATATTTTTTACAATGCATGATCATGTGGCATTTCACCGTATTCTCAAAAAATAAAATAATAATAATAATAATAATAATAATAATAACGCAAATATTCAATAACTTATGGAGTTTTCAAAATAGAATGTTCATAGTTAATAAAGTTCATACTTAAGTGTTTCATACCTATAGTATGATGAGAAACTAAACATAATTGGGTTCGTTGGTTGGTCGGATTTTACCTCGTACTAGTGCAATGGGTAATTAAACATAATTGGGATTGAACTCTTTTTTGTGTTTCATACATAAAATGCGTTAAAAAAATTTATTTTTTAATTATTTCCTTTCTATTTTTCTGCACTAAGTATCTAAATAACTCTTAATTAATCTATAAATTAAACAATTCATCAAAACAGGATTTTTGAGTTTTCGAATAATCCTATTATAATTTTTTTAAAGGAAAGGAAATAGAATAGAAAAATTTTATGCTCAAAAAATTAAAATGCATTTATGTAACTTTTGAATTATTGTTAGATAAAATTCTCAGTTTATCTCAGTTATTTTTACATAATTTGGAATTTTTGTGATAGCAAATTTTATGTATTTATTTATTTATTTTCATCAGAAGTGAGGAAACCATGAATATTGATTCTTTCAAAACAAGTTTAATATGCTTAATTATGTATGTCAAACGTTTATATTAGTTACTAATTTTTAGCCTAAAAGAATTTAATTCACAGTTGAAAATTTGTTGTAAACATAAAGAAATATTATTTCTAATTGGCAATTTCAGGATGGGGCAAAATATGTTTTAACGAACTATAGTCTATATCTTAGAAATATATTAACACTATTTTTCTGTAAAAAAATTCAAAGAAAAGAGGTTCTTAATAAAGTGAGGGCAAAAATTAATATTTTATCAAAAACAATTACTTTGCAAACATAAAAATTAAAAAAATTATCACTTACATATAACATTTACCAAAAAACTATTTTAAAATTTTAAATATAAAATAAACAATTCTATGAATGAACTGATTTTTTAAACATAAATTATTTATATATACAATATAGCTACAACCATTTTACGCTAGAATACAATTTTGAAATCCCAGTTTAAAACTTAAGTATACGATTAAATTGATGCGCCTTTAATTAAATATGTAAATGCTTTTCACGCCTGACAGCTCCAAACAGTCATTTGCATTAGAAACTGTCTGATTTACTGCACAAACTGCTTTAATCAAAACTTTTCCACGAACTAAACTTCGCAAGTTCAGTTTAGCAGCACATACAAACTAAAATGTATCACGGAATTATTAAAACATCTAAACCCTTTCTTTAAAAGAAAAAAAGTCTTGTCGTCTGGCCTAAAACCTTTAAAACATTGTTTCAAGATTCGAAAAAAAAAAAAAAAAAAAAAAGATTAAGGGGGAAAAAAAAAAAAAAGCGATTTTGCTTTTCACTCCTCAGCCAAGAGAATTGAAAAGAAGAAGTGTTCAAGCAAAAATCGATTTTATTCTATTTCGCGGTCGGCTGGCGGTTCTGTTACGGCTGTTAACCAGCTTTGGGCTCCTCTCTCCTCCACCCTGAACTTTCGATGCTTCGTCCCCTTCTTTCAAAGTGCTCGCGGTTTACTTCCACAACGACCCCCCACTCCCTCGAATAAATGCACTTATCTCCAGCCTTCTCCACTCCCCCGCAAAAGGACTGTAATCCTGTTCTTCATTTTGGTAAGGAAGTAAAAAGAACGGATCCCGAACACGCACAGCCATCTAGACGACGTCGAAAAACTTTTATGCTTTGCAAACGGATACACTAGATGCCATTTCAAGAAACACCGACAGGATTGCTTCCTAATAAATAGCTCTGAAGCCTATTAAAACTCTATTCCTTAGTTGTTTCTTTCTTTTTTTTTTTTTTTCGGGAAACACTTTGAGATAAAATTTGATCCGAAAGCGCTTCAGAGGTAAACTGTTTTGGAAGATATTTGTTCAGATAATGCAGTGTCTCAATTCTAAAAATCACAATCCCTTAAAATCTATTTCGGTGTTGTAATTCACCACCTTTTGAAAAACCTAAAATATATGAGGTGATACTATTTATATCATATATATTTAAGAATTTTCAGCAATTTATATAAACATATCACATATACAGAGGTCAGAGCCTGATTTTGGCTGGGGCACTCTCTCACCGGAATATTTTTACAATTATTTTTTACTGCATATCATAAGAATTTAACGTTTTGACTAGGAAATTATTTTTATAAAAAATAAACGGTGCAAAACAATCGAATTTACTCATGGTTATTAGACACCAGAATTCTTTTAAAATATTTTTTAAGGAGAATTTTTTGTTTATTATACGAGGAAATTATTGCTTAAAAAATAATGGTGTCAGTGTAAATAATGTGTGCCCCGGTCTAAATCAGTCTCTGACAGAGGTGCCAAGTTACTATTAACGAAAAATCAATTTCATACCACATTAAAGAAAAAGTAAAACTTGTCCTATTAAACTGCAGATAATTATTACAAAATAATACATTAAAAATTTCTGGTATTAAGATTACGGACAATCCGTAATAACTTGGCACCTCAGCATATACACACATAAAATATAGATAATAGAAATGTATAATGAATTATTTTATTTTTTTAAGAACAGAAATTAATAATGTAACAATTACTTATAGTATGAAAACAAAAATGCAAAATGTTCGCTATATTTTTCTTCTGAAATGCCATTATTCAACTTTATATTCACTTGCAAAAATAAATAACTAAACTAATAAAATAAAAGAAGAAAATAAAAGAAGAAAAATTTTTAATTAAAAATTTCCATAAAATTTTTTTATTGGAACAGAATTGACAGTATGAAAAGAATTGATCCATTATTTAAAAAAAAAAAAAAAAAAAAAAAAAAGATATATATATGTATATTAAGAAATGTTTTTACATTTAAATCTTAGTGAATCACAAGTCGCTTACAAAAAATAATGCTACAACAAGTATGGGAATAAATACTTTTTACAAATAATTATTTTTAACAAACCGATAGATTTTTTTTGTTTGTTTGTCTCTATATATAACATTACATGAAATGTGACGTTAAGGCTCCTGATCTTTAGTTCCAATACTGCATTTTATAAGAAGATATTAAAATATATTAGCTTTGTAAATTGTATAGGACTTATTTAATGAAAAGAAAAACAAGCATTCAATTTTAGAAATTATATTAAAACTTACATATTTTATGACAAATGTACAAGATTGAAATTTTTAGTTTTTCTGGATATGGTATAATTTAGAAAAGAGGTATCATCAATGACATTCAATAGAAATGGATGTATTTAACTTATTTTGTGTAAATCTATATATTCTCTAAAAATTCATACGCACCTTATAATGCACATCAATTACATATAAAGAAGAAATGCATATCTCAGTTTGAAATATATATTGAGAAAGTTTCTACTATAACCTCAAATATATATGAATTTTTTGTATGGCCTGCAAACAAACAATCAGTATTACCAAATTTTGGGGCTTCTTTATTCAATATCATACCTGCCAATCATATCGTTAATAAATGGAAGATTTTTAGTACCCGCTATTTTTTCACACCAGTCTTTTTTTAGAGTAATTTTATACTTATTTAATTGTAACTACGTTTGGGGATAATTGCTCTAAAAATAAAGTGATATTAGGATGTTGGCACGTATGCAATATCTATCATTAAATTTTAATTGTAACGATTGCCGTATCACGTCGAAGATTAATCCGTCTGTTATATATATCAAGTACATAGCTGCCAACTCGTACGTTGTTTGGCTACTGGAAATTTTTAATAAGTTTTCTATAGCAGTTTTCTGTGATTAAACATGATGAATCTCTTTGCAAGAAAATAGTGGTGCCAACTACGGACAAGTTGGCATCTATGCAAATATCACTACTAAAATTTATTGGTGATTATTGAATAAAAAAGTCAATAAATTTGCCATCAATGCGAAGAATGAATGTTTTTCATATCATATTCTCTGGAATTCATGTTTTTGCGATGATAAAAATATAGGCTAATTTCATTATGTTTAGTTCTGTCTGAATGTGTAATACGAACTCTAATACGAGCGATATGAAATAAAAATACAGGCTAATTTCACTATGTTTAGTTCTGTCTAAAGATGTAATATGAACTCTAATAGGAGTGAGAAGTTTCACCCATAGACATAATATATTCTTTATTATGAACTGTACATGAACTGTTTATCCGATTTCAGTAAAAAAAATATGTGAGATCATCCTGTGATAAAAATTTAGAATACCGAATTTGGACTTCCTGCTAGTATGCGTTTTTATTTATGCTGATAACAGGCAAACAGACAGACCAACCGCTAAAGACTTGATTTTCATGTTCTATGGACTTCAAAACATATAATTATGCCGAAAACTCACTTTTATAAATTCAACTCAAAAACAACAATTTATTTACGACATATGGGTAAGAAAAAGAAACTTTAATGTAGTACAAAAGCACAAAACTATTCATCCGACGAATGAGTCAGAACGGTTTGGAGTATTAAAGTTAAGTCAACAACTGCAATTATTTTTCTGGTAAAAACTGAGAATTTATTTTTAACATTATATTTGATTCATGAAAATTTGGTAAAAATACAAAAATTTTAAAATATTAACAATTTTTAAATATACGCTTAGAAAATTTTACCCTTTGCTCTCGGCATATTTTGCGTAAGACACGCTTTTTGGCGTTCCTTTAAAACGTCACATGTATAGTTTCCAACTTACTACCTTTTGGCTACCGAAAAATTGTAATAATTTGTTTATTTTACTTCATCAGTAAATAAAATAAATCTTTCTGTTAAAATTTTCCGGTAGCCGAAGGGTAGCCTATAGTTACACGTTTTAAAAAAATAACATTTCATTTTCAGAGGAACACCTTAAGGCGTGGCTCGATTTTTTAATGTCCCCTCAGAAGGGACATACGAGCGATAAGGGTTAATATTTATTTAATAATATTATTTGTTTTTCTTTAAAGGGAGATATATATATAAATCTGTACAACAAATGGGTTACTTTCACAGTTTGTTCTTTTTCTTTTCAATCAACTTAAACCCGATTTATTTACATTTTTTTATGCTTTTTATCGCACCAATATTGTATGTTTAGACTATTGTTATTGATTTTTAATGTTATTTATTTTTTTGTGAATAAGGAATTAAATGTTATAGATCCGTACAAAAAATGAACTACCGTATAATACTCGCGTATATGTCAAACTCCTAAATCAAGATGAAATCTTGCTTTGCACTAGAACTTTAAACTTGTTTTCTTAACCTTGTATGATCACAAAATTAATTGTGATAAAATAAGGGAAAGAAAACGGATCTAAAATACTGACATTACCATACGCAGAGCCTGATTTAGGCCGGGGCACTCTCTCACCGGAATATTTTTACAATTATTTTTTACTGCATATCATAGAAATCCCACGTTTTGACTAGGAAATTATTTTTATAAAAAATGAACGGTGTAAAACAATCGAATTTACTCATGGTTATTATAAACCAGAATTCTTTTAAAATAATTTTTAATAAGAATTTTTTGTTTATTATAAGAGGAAAGTATTGCTTAAAAAATAATGGTGTAAGTGTAAATAATGTATGCCCCGGTCTAAATCAGTCCCTGACCATACGTGCCAATATTCTAATTAATATTCCGTAGTATTGTAAGACTAGCCTTTTATTTTTCTCACCATTATTCAGTCCCTTTTTCCACAGCACTTTATTTTTAGTGCAATTTTCTCCAAATATAAGTAAAATTTAATAAGAAGAAAAATACTGTAAAAAAAGACTGGTGTGGAAAAGAAGGCGAGGATATTACATTACAGAGTATTAATTAGAATGTTTTGCAGGTATGGAAGTATTTTCTTCGAAATTAGATATACTGGCAACAGCCTCATTAATATTCCGTAGTATTATTAGTCCCACCTTTTTTTTTACGCCAATATTTATTGAGAGTAATACAGGGGTCGTATTTCTCCGACCTTTTTGCAGGACACTCTTCAATACTTCTGGATATATTTATAGTAACGTGCCATGATTGTATAGGGTATAGATTACAGCATAAAAATAGTGGTAGCAATAAATTTCATTCCAGAGAGTGTCCTGAGATAAGGGCGGAGAGTACGACCCCTGGAGTAATATTCTCTAAATGCAATTGCGATTAAATAAGAAGAAAAGTACTCTCGAAAAATATTGAAGTGAAGAAAATGGTGACACTAACAATGCTACGGAATGTTAATTAAGATGCTTACAAGTAGGGTTTAGGGGTTGATTTATACGCAGTGTTTCCAGATCTAGCGGATATTTTTAATCAATAATATCGTGAAATGATATTTGATACACATAATAGACTATCAATCTTCGAAGGAATTAGGCAAGTAACAATTAAAAATTATTGGTGATTATTAAATAAAAAATCTTCCTGATCTGTCAACACTGCGTATACGCTAGCATAGATGGTAACTGTATTATTATTATTATTTATTATTATTCATTTAACTTGTTACCGCCCATTGATCTATCTATAGATCGCTAGTGTATTTGTAACTCCTCCTACAGGCGTAAATTTGAAGGTTAGTGTGTTATATTGTTTTTAAGAAACAAACACAATATTTGCATATGTGTATGATATGTGCTATGTATTTAAATGCATCGGTTAGTAACAGGATTATTACATGTATCATCTTTTTGTAAAATAAAAATTAAAGCATAAAAACTTTTAGTAAAATAATACAACATTTAAATGAAACGCCCATAGGCGGGGTTTACGTTGAATAATACTTAAAAAGGCGAGCGTTAAAGGGTTAAACAAGATTTATATTTTCAGGACTCGCAGCGTTCCTAAATTTCTACGAACATTTTATTATTTTGACACCACTGTTTAAAAGCAGTCATTTATAATAAAATTAAAACAATCAAGTAAAATTTCTTTTTGAAAATAGTGGTAACAAAAAGCGCGGGAAATTTAAGGAACACTACGAGCCCTGTATTTCACAAATTTTTCTGATTTTTATTAAAGCAATACGAAATGTTTAGTATAATATTGTTGCAAAAAAAGAATTATTTAAAATTATTAGAAAAAAGCATATTATCGATGTTAAACATATAATTAATTATATTTTCGCATTCCTTTATTAAAGAATAAAATTTTCAAAATTCAAATTTCCATAGTTAAGGAATGCATATGAACTCAAAAATACTAGACATATTCTTCACACCAGGAGAAATGGAAGGAGAAAAGAGGATTTTGCGTGAAAATATATCTTTGCGACGGTTTCGAAATGAAAAGACTTATCGGTCAATCATTCTGTCAGGAAAGAAGCATTTTCATATTTCTCTTTCAATTTCCATTTTGAGCAATCGTGTTCACAATATCGACTATGGGTATAATTTAAAGAGGACCTGATTTGTATTCAACGATAAATCCCAGTTAATATTGGGTATATAGATAATAGTGAGCATTAAGATTTCTTTTTGAACTATAAGTACAATATTAAAACTAATATTCCAATGTTTCCCCCCCATAAATAGCGTCATTTAGGCATATTTAGCTTTAAATTTTATTTCATTTTATTTTTGGTGTCAGGTTTCACCATTTAAGGGTGCTTACAACTAAAATAATAAAACTTAGTGCACCATTTTTCTATATATGCTGGATGCAGAAAAATTAGAACAATTTTTCTACTGCGTAGAATTTAATTTTTAACAATGTAGAAAATAAAATCTTTAAGCTGTAGGCGAACTATTTTTTCATCTGATAATTTTTTTAATTTTTTTTTAACAATTAAAACAATCCATGAAATGCAAAGTTCAGCGCAGTCACTCTTGAATACTACTTTTTTATAAAGCAATATTCGCATTATTCAGGCGAAACAAAATATTGCAATTAATTATTAAGTATTTTTATTTTAGAAAAAGTGTTATTGCAGTGAGCCCAAGAAACGTCACCTATGTCACAAAAATTAAAAAGTACATTTTTTTTTTTTTTTTTTTTTTTTTTTTTTTTTTGCTATCGCTTTAGTATAATACCATAGTACTTTCTATCTTATATTCTAATGCAATTCTACTATTTAATTCCACATATAATTAAATAGCAGAATTCTTTTATATATATATATATATATACAGTGACATTTTAACGAGTAATCAGAGTCAATTTTAAAAATCTATTTTATTCAGTTTTATTTTTATGGAAATTATATATGAAGATATGAACAATTTAACTCCTTGCCCACTCCCCTTTAAAAAAATAAATAGAAATATTTGTACATTTTACTAGTGTTAACACTATCCCGACCGCTGACGTGAATTCCCATCATTTGAAAATATGTAACTCCGCCAGTGGGCGTTTCTTTAGGTTACATAGGTTACATTATTTCTTAACATTATACCCTATATTCACATTTGTGCAATCAATGAATTATGGATACAAATACTTTGATTAGAAAGAGTATAATCGTAATGTATACTAATTTAAATTTTCAATGTGAATACAGAATACATTGACTTAAAATAATGTAATATAAAAGAATAACGCCCACAGGTGGAGCTTACTGTCAAAAAGACAAAAACATACGGTCACGAAAGTGCTAAGTATTTCATTGAGCATTTCAGTTTACAAGTTTATTTGCATAGGGGGAGGGGGGGGGGGTCAGAGATCACATTTTTTCCCTGATACTTCCACCAATATTTTTATTTCGGAATTTTTAATAGTATGTTTGCACCATTAAGTACGTAAAAATTATCATATAAATATTCTGGTGGAAGAATCAGGAAAAAAAAAGGCGGGTCTGTAACCACCTTGTTGCATATTCTTTGAATCATTTGCCAGATAAAGCGTTCTAAACATTTTTATTGTCCGCGTCCATAATTTAGTTGCTATTTTATAGTAAATAATCCCTAATCTGCAGGGATGGGAACTTGGCGCAGAACATATTGTTATTTAAGAAAAAAAATATTCTTCTTCTTAAACCAACGATTTTATAAATAGAGAAAATTTTAGTCTACAAATACTACGGAATATTAATTAGGATGTTGGCAGGTATGCGCCTTTTATGTAACAATTGTATTTGCTAAATCAATGTTCGAAGCTATTGTGACAAATATTTTTAATTACTGTGTGTTAGAGTAATAATAAACTCGCTGCTTTTGGGTTGTTACGAATGAACTTCCAACTTTCTGATAAAGTTGGAAGTTCATTCGACAAAGTTGTATAATATATATATATATATATTAAAGACACATTTAGTAATGAGGAAAAATAATAATGTGTTTCAAAGATGTTTTTGTTGAAATTACCAATAAATGCATACGTGATTTATGTATCGCTAAATGTATATATATATAATGTATATTTTCATGTTTGGTTTTAGCTACAATAAACTAAAAATTTACATTTCTCTTTAGAGTATTTATATGTTGACTGACGCATCCCAGCCATTATTTAATTTATTCCGATACCACTTTTTTTAAAGGGTAAATTTTACTTATTTTATCATAGTTATATATTGCAGAAAAATATTCTAAAAATAAAGTGGTGACAAAGAAGGGCGGAGCTAAAAATGCTCCGAAATAAATTAAAATATTGCCAGCTATGCTGATGCATTAAAATGAATATAAAAATGCATTGTTAGGACAGTAACAGTGCACGTTTCGATTTATAAAAGTAAGATTTTACATTAATCAAAAATAGCGTACACTATATAATTTAGATAATTATAAATGTATTTAGCACTCACAATATTTTTATTGATTAACTCGTTGCATAATGGAATACATTTGGGATATTGCTTTCCCTCCCCCAACTCTGCCTTTGTGTATATTTCCCAAAATAAATTTAATATACTGAAAAGACATAATTAGTAGTGCTACTTAATTTATAAAAAAATTTAGTTTGGCTTTCTAATAATTCTATATACAGTATTTTCTACAGAAACTATGCTTTTAATCATTGAAATAACGAATAACGTCATTATCTTGAATGTAATGCGATGGTATAAATGCACTTAAATGAAATGTTATCTATGAACCCCAGTGCTTGGAAATTATTTTGTGTCATTCTACAATATGTATAAACATGAGACACAACAAAAAGTATACAGTTAATTTCCTGTAACTCATACATATTTGTACAGTCACCCAAAAAAAAAAAACGCCACCCCCCACCTAATTTTGCCGTAAATTATCGTAGAAACATGCGACTGGTACCAATCAGTTTGTAATAACGTCTAGTTTATAATGTTATAGTTAGATTTTACTTAGGGGGTCGTCTACATATTAAAACTGACATCAACTTCATTTTTTTCAATGGTAACCCCCATTTTTTATAATTTATTTGAATTCTTTGGATCAAATCATCACGGAAAATAGTATAGTTTATATATTTCGCTCAATATTTCATAGAGTTATAAGCTGTCAAAGTTTGGGGATGCTAATGTTAAATGAATGTGACAAACATTAAATCATATCTTCCGAAATAATTATGATATTTAAATTCTGTTTTTTTTATTCGTTAGAATGAAGTGACCCAAACATATTGCATGCAAATTTTTGCTAAAAAAACATTTTTTGAATTATGAAAATTATTAATAAATTCATATTTGAAAAAATTATGAATTATGACCTATGTTAATTTTCGCACGAATAGAACGGGCATCATCAAAAACATGGGTTTCCAAATTTACAGCTCGTTCCTAACATTATTTTTTGAGTTACAGTGATATTTCACTTTTTATTCCTGTTAGGGGGCCGTCACTTGTTATAATCTGTATCCTCTATAAGTAAATGTTTGTATATAATTTGACGGAAAGCTATTTTAATTTACCTTTATGTTATTTTTATTGTTTCCTAAGCAATATTTCGATGTTTATTATACAAATTGGCATATTTTTGTAAAGTTATCACAATGTAGGCGAGGGATTGTGAAAGAATTTCAAAAGAAAATAAGCCCCGCCTCTGATTCGCTGAAACACTATTAAAAAAAAAAGACAAATTTGCATATTC